>CM035169.1:38402261-38909139 GCA_020205615.1 Panax quinquefolius
TTAAATCTTTATTGATAAAATCTAGGGTCTCTAACGACCAACCGATTTAATACGAATAAACTTAGTGAAGACTACTAATCTTAGCTATCATCCGTCCGTCACAACATGGTCATGCAATACTACAAAACATAAAATTTGCTGAGTTTTAATACAAATATTGTGCTTAGTCCTATAAACTCAAATTCAATATTATTACATTTATTTCCCCTTTTATTTCACTAAATAGAACAATAAAAGTAAAAGGGTCCTCTTTACGCTCAACTAGCCCAATAAAAGTAATATTATAGCCCGGTAAGATAATAAGATAATGCGTAATATATTATCGTTAGCCTTCAACAATGTTAAACCGATACAATATAACAACCATCAAGTTTAATCTGCGGTGAACAAGCAATCCATTAAAAGAGTCAGTAGAGAATAAAATCTACTATCTTTTATGATTTAGAAGGCTTTTCATCACTTTTATCATTGGGACTCAACAATAAATAATCCACATCATCGAATCACCCCTGCATTCACGGTAAGGATATTCTTTAGTATCACGACCACAATTATCCATGCACTTCTACGGGCCAAGAATATTTGTGTATTCAATAATGGTCATGATCATGCCAACAACATCTCATCCATCAATGCACTACTAGCCAATGAGGACTTTACCACATCATTTGTAACATTACGGTCATGATTACAAGAATAATCCCTCAGTCATAATCATACCAAGTCCATCTATGCACTACTGAATACATATGACTTTCAACAAAATATAAACATGAGTATGATGACAATGATGTAAGAATTCAATAAAACAAGTTCAAGAATTAATTTATCTAGGAACTAATAACGTCCAAATTGTCGACATGATATTTGCTTTGTAGAGTAAAATTCAAGAATGCTCGTAAGAATATTTCCATGAAAAGATATCTTTGGATGAAGCCTTGAAATATCAAGGATATTCCACTAATTTCATGGATTATAGAAGTCAAAACTTTATCCAACTAAGTATAATAAAGAATGGAATAACAAAAGAAATCACCAAGCATGCGATGAATCGCATGCAGCAAAAGTTATTCCAACAGAGTAATAAATAATGGAATCGGTCCCACAGAAACGCATGCACGAGATATTCTAACGTAATAATAAAGATTTTAATCAGTCCGTAAAACGCATGCATGTGATATTCCAATGTAATAATAAAGATTTTAACCGTGTCCGGTGTAAAACGCATGCATGTGGATGTTCCAACGTAATAATAAAGAATGGAATAACGTAAGAATTTCACCAAGTATAGGGTAGCAGCATATACAAAGTTATTCCAATGTAATAATAAAGAATGGAATAACGAAGTTCTCTTCATAGATAAGAAAGAAATAATACTCCCTACCTTAGAAAAAAAGCTGGATCTTTGGAATAGTGAGGTAGCAGACTTCTCTTCTTCTTTCTATAATTTCTCTCTATAATAATCGCTTCTAAAGCTTTTGTGAATTGGTGAGAAATAAAGGAAAAATGAGCTTATTTATAGAAAAATATAGTTTCGATAATTGCACGTTTTGGGACTCGAAAAATTACAGTATAATACCTTCCTCTTTTTCTTTATTTTTAATTTAGTCCTGCAAGTATTATCAAATTTGCACCAACTCCCCTAATAGTAAATAATGTGAATCAATAGTAAATCATGTGACTCAATAGTTCTAATCATGTGATAAAAATAATTACAATATAAGACCTCCATTTTTTAACTTAGTCATGTAAGTATTATCAATCTTGCACCAACTCCCCTAATAGTAACAAGAATGTGAAACAATAGTATACGCACGTGAACAAATTATTATAATCATGTAAAATAATAGCAATCAATTGCTCATTTATCCTAAGCAAATACTGGATTGGTCAAAATAAACTCCAGAATAACAATTTTATCTAAATAAATGTCAATTTTCACTAACACAAATAATTCTAACATAATGAAACTATTTTTATCAAAAATATAAATTTTGAAATTTTGAAGTTTGACTTTTCCCGAAAAAGTCAACTGTTGACATACCTCCAACTTTTTCTTTATTTTTAATTTAGTCACGGAAGTATTATCAAACTTGCACCACCTCCCCAATAGTAAATAATGTGTTTCAATAGTAAATTATGTGAATCAATAGTTCTAGACATGTGAAAATACGAATTACAGATATAAGACCTCCATCTATACCTCCATTTTTAACTTAGTCACGCAAGTATTATCAATCTTGCACCAACTCCCCTAATAGTAATAAGAATGTGAAACAATAGTATACACACGTGAACAAATAGTTATAATCATGTGAAATAATAGCAATCAATTGCTCATTTATCCTGCTAAATACTTCGATTGGTCAATATAACCTCCGGACATCAATTATTATCGAAATAATTGTGGATTTTCTTGACACAAATAATTCCAACACAATGAAACCATTTTTATCAAAAATATAAATTTTGAAATTTCAAAGTTTGACTTTTCCCAAAAAAGTCAACTATTGACTTTTTGACCAAATAGTGAATTCTAGAAAATTTTGTGTTTATAGACTATTTTTACTAATTTCATCGTTCCGGACTCAAATATCACGTCCGCGTCTCCAAATTCAACTCCGAACACAACTTCAATTTTAATAACATTCATCATTAATATTATAACTCACAATATTTATCAACCAGTCGTTCCTGTGAAAGAGGGGCTTTCCAATAAGGATTCCTCCCTATCATGCGCCGCAATTAGGTGACCAAACCTCTCCTTCGATGTAACTTCTGACATTGTAAATATTGCAATTTAATAATATGAATAACTTTGTCGCCTCAATTATTGATTTAATAAAATAACATATTATACAATTGATATTATGACAATAATTGAATCAATAATATAGAGAGATATGATGCAAGTGAATTCTCAGTAGCAATAATTGAGTATAACCGAATGACTTCTCACATAAGCATCAATAATCAATACCGTGTATACTTACTATGCACCCACGAGTATTACTTGTACTTTTACTACCGAGTAGTTCAACAGCTTAACGAGTAAAACTTCCGCCATTATTTTCATAAAGTATTTTGTCATTTTCTCAATCCGATAATAATTTCATTGTAGGGTCCACCAATGATTGTCTTGGTTATCTAATATTCCTATTAAAACGAATATTCCCCGACCAATCGAATATTATATAACAACTTGCGTACTTTGCAAAATTTATAAATATTACCCACAACTATAACATTATATCAAATCCACACCATAATATTCAAAAATATATTTTGAGAAAATTTAATCTTTATTCAAAAAGTTGGGGTCTTACAACCTCCCTTCTTATGAAATTTCATCCTCGAAATTAGGGTGCGTTACTGGTATGTCAAGAGGTAAGGATATCTTGATTTCATCTCAGATTCTAACTCCCAGGTCATTTCTTCCATATCGTGGTTTCTCCACAAAACTTTGACATGAGGTATAACCTTGGAGCGTAGAATATGATCCTTTTTATCCAAGATTTTAACAGGTAACTCTTCATACGTTAAATCTTCCTCTATCTCGTCTGGTTCTAATTCAATAATGTGGTTCGGGTCTTTCACATATTTTCGTAACATAGATATGTGAAAAACGTTATGAACACGAGACATACTTGGCGGTAAAACGAGTCTATACGCCACAGTTCCTACTCGATCGAGGATTAAAATGGGCCAATGAATCGAGGGTTGAGCTTTCCTCTCTTTCCAAATCCTGTAACTCCCTTTCCATGGAGCAACACGTAATAACACATGATCTCTAATATCGAATTCTACGCCCTTTCGATGAAGATCGGCGATAACTCTTTTGTCGATCTTGTGAGATTTTTATACGTTGTTTGATCGTTTTAATCTTTTTCGTAGTCATACGTACAACTCCGGTCCCAACAACGTTGCTTCACCCACCTCATCCCAAAGATATTGGAGAACGACACTTTCTTCCATACAACGCCTCAAATGGAGCCATGCCAATACTTGCTTGATAACCGTTATTGTAGGAAAACTCCACCAATGGTAGAAACTTATCCCAACTTCCTCAAGTCAAGGACACGTAGTCTTAATAGATCTTCAAGAGTTTGAATGGTCCTCTCCGATCGCCTCATCTCGTCTTCGAGGATGATATCTTGAAACTAAATCAGTAAATCGTGCCTATAGCTTTTTGCAAACTAACCCAAAATCTTGAAGTGAATCTTGGGTCTCGATCGAAACTATGGATATTGGCATACCATGAAGTCTTACAATCTCGCTTTATATCGTCTGACGAGCAAGACGTTCGGTGTATAAGTTCTCGTATAGGTAGGAAATGAGCGGACTTGGTCAATCTATCAACAATGACCCAAATCGCATCTATGCCTTGAGAAACCTTGGGAAAACCAAAGAATAAAATCCATAGTAATGTGTTCCCACTTCATTCGGAATTTCAAGTGGTTGCAATGGACCTTTTGGTACTTGATGCTCCGCGATAGACTCGCCGACAAGTTAAACACCTTGAGATAAACTCGTTATCTCTCTCTTCATATTGCTCCACCAAAATGTATGTCAAGATCACGATACATTTGGTACTCCCGTGATGGATTGCAAACGAGTGTTGTGCGCCTCCATCATGATTTTATACTTTAAATCGTCGTTAGGAACACAAAGTCCGAGTTGACTCAAGTATTCCTTCCTCATCGATTCTTGCTTCCGGCGTAAGACCTTCTTTGCACTTTCTTCTTCATACGCATTAGCTTCAGTCAGTAGCTTGGCGACTTTAACTTTATCGATTAAAGTCGGTTCTACTCGTATGTTTGCCATCATCGTGTGGGTCCCTAGAGTCTTTAACTCTATCTCCATTCTTTGCAAGTCATACAAAATGGGCCTTTGTGGTTACAATATCGCACTCGTACTTGCATATGATCTTCTACTCAATGCGTCAGCTACCACGTTCGCTTTTCCAGGATGGTATTGGATGCTATGATCATAATCTTTCAACAATTCAAGCTAACGTCGTTGTCGCATGTTGAGTTCCTTTTGAGTGAAGAAATATTTGAGGCTTTTATGATCCGTAAAGATTTCAACTTTCTCCCCATACAAGTAATGCCTCCAAATTTTAAGTGCGAAAATGACAGCTGCCAACTGTGAGAACCCAGAATTTCACATAATTCAAAATTTTGTTTTATTGTTATAATTTTTTTTCTCATATAAGTGTATATGATAATTAAGCTATATAGTTAATTTATTAACTAAGAAGTATACTTAATCATTTTCTAGGAAGAGTAATGAAAGTTATGTAAGAAATTAACATGGCTTGAATGTTAGCCTTGATTACTAAATTAAAAGAATTTACAATCCTTAAGTAATTGATTATTGATATGAGTATATATGTGTTTATAACTTATTAAGTCAAGTTGGGATAATAAGTTAATAAACTATGGGAAATATGTTATGACATATATGAATTATGTACGTGATTGAATAAATATGTATCGTGAATGTGTATACATTTGTTTTGTAAAGAGAATTAAGATTAAAGTTATGAAACCTAAGACATATATTAGGTATGATAATTAAATAACCTAAGAGGTTATAATATGGTAGAATATTAGTATTTATATTATATACTAATTTTAAGAGATTTATTTTATACATCTCAATTAATTAATTTTATAACCTAAGAATAACAAGTCTAATTGGGTTATGAAATTAAAGATATATGAGTAAGGATTTAACTTACTAATGTTTGTAAGGGAACCCTAATTAAATAATGGGGAATGGATAAAAAAATTAAAAAGTATAAACTATGTTGAATTGCAAGCCCAAAGAATTAGAATTTCTAGCCTAAAGAATTAATTGAATGGCCCAACTCTTAGCCCAATTGGGAGGGGACCTTTTGGACCATTAAGTAAGCTAAATGGAGCTTAAAAGATAATAAAAGGGGCCTAAGGCCATCATGGCCGAAAATTACATAGAGGAGAGAAAAGGGGAGGCATGTAATCATTACATTACTTTAGTAGGTGAACTAACTTGCTAGGTGTCAAGCCTTGGTCTCATTCTTATCTTTTTCATCCAACCCACAAGTTAAACCAAGAGTGCAAGCAAGCTTATAATGATAAGGAGAGAGAGGAAGAGTGAGACATTGGATGATGATTATAGATACACTAAATATATCTGTGAGACCCCAGATTTTATCAATAAAGATTAAATTTTGTCGAAATAATTTTTAATATTATAGTGTGAATTTGAGATAATATTATAGTTGTGGGTAGTATTTATAAATTTTGCAAAGTATGCAAGTGGTTATATTATATTCGATTGGTCTGGGAATATTCGGTTTAGCGAGGGAATATTCGTGACAACTACTCAATCATTGGTGGACCTTAATAATGTAATTATCATTTGATTGAGAAAACGACAAAAATATTTTATTGAAATAACAAATGAAGTTTTACCGGTTGATCTTTGTTGAACTACTCGGTAGTAAAAGTACAAAGAATACGTGTGGTTGCATAGTAAGAAGCACACCGGTATTGATTATCGATGCTTATGTAAGAAGTCACTCACTTTGATTCCATTATTGTCGATTAATAATATGAATTATTATAATGATAATGACGTTTTGTTTTATTCAGTATTATTAACGTAATAAAAATGTAAAACATCTTTTATATAAAATGTAATACTTTATTAAAGTTATTCTATAAATAGAATATATTATATTTTATTATGCATAGTGTTGCATAAGTTTTTGCATAATGTTGCATAAATGTTTGCATAGTAAAATGTTTTTATATAAATAGAATATATTATATTTTATTTAAAAGATTTTGCTTTAAATATGGACCGTCCGATTAAAGTAAATCAATCTGGACCGCTCATGGATTAATTACTATGCATTCTATTTTCCTATAAATAAAGCTCATTCCTTCATTATTTTCTTACAATTCACTGAAACTCTGAGAGAGAAATTATAGAGAGAAGCTATAGAGAGAAAATCTATAGAGAAAAAGAAGAAGTGATTCGGTACTTCACTTTACTTTGATATCCAATTGTCTTTTACTAGTAGGGGTATTATTTGTTGTACCTGTAAGTGTGTTATTCTTTCTTATTTATGAAGAGAACTTTTGTTATTCCATTCATTATTATTACATTGGAATAACTCGTAAAAAGTGGTATACCCTATACATAACTTCAGATATGCGGCGTACCCTATACTTGGTGAAATCCTTATGTTATTCCATTCTTATTTATTCATTGAATAACTCAGATACTGCTGAATCCCCTATACTTGGTGATCTTCTTCTCATTATTCCATTCTTTATTATTCTATTGGAATATCACATGTCGTGTGTTTTACAATTTTACACGGTTCCATTGTTTATTATTCCGCATTTATTATTCATTGGAATATCCCATGCATATGTTTTACACCTGACTGGTTCCATCATTTATTATTCCGCATTTATAATTACGCTGAATAACTTTGTACATCTGAAAGACCGCATTTATGGTGATTTCATTGTTGTTACATTCTTTATTATTACATTGGAACATCCCGTTGATTGTGATTTTTCACCGACCGGTTCCTTTATTATTATTTTGTTGGAATAACTTTATGTCATGCAAGTACCGCATGCACGGTGATTTCTGTTGTTATTCCATTCTTTATTATACTCGGTTGGTTAAAGCTTTGACTTCTATACTCCATGAAATTAATGGAATATCCTTGATATTTGCGCTTCATCCAAAGATTTTTCATGGAAATATTCTTCCCGAGCATTCTTGAATTTTACTCTACAAAGAAGTATCATGTCGACAACTTGGGCGTTATTGGTTCTTGGATAAATTAATTCTTGAACTTGTTTTATTGAATTATTATGTCATTGTCATCATCCTCATGTTATATTATGTTGAAAGTTATCTATGTCTTACGTGCATAGATGAACTTGGTATGATTATGACCAGGGATCATTCGGTATAATCATGACCTGCTATAAATAATGTGATAAAAGTCTTCAGTGGCCTGTAATGCTTTGATGGATAGTTTTGGTATGATTATGACCGGGGGATGATTCGGTATAGTCATGACCATTGATGATTTGATGAAAATCCTTGACCATGGTACGAGGATGATTAGATATTGTGGTTTATTCATTGTTCGAGTCTCGATGATAAAAATTGATGAAAACCTTTTAAATTATAAAAGATAGTAGACTTTATTCTCTACTTGACTCTTTTAATGGATTGCATATTCATTGCAGCTTAAACCGGGTTGTCTATTGTATTTTATCGCTTTAACATTGTTGAAGACTATTGATAATTTATTCTGCATTATCTTAGTCATAATATTTCTTCTCGGGCTAGTTGAGCTCACCCTTTCTTTCACCGTTCTTCTTGAAATGAAATGAACATAGCCGGGACGAGTCGGGGAACGGAGTAATGGTCCAGAGGATAGCATTAGTAGTCCTCACTATTCTGTTAAATAGTGTGACAATAAATGTAATGAGGACTCCTTGAGTATGGATAATATCTAGTAGACAATATTTGTATTCAAACTCACAGTTTATGTCGTATTGTACACGACAGTTATATTAGTAAGTTTGTATTTGAATTTATGTACCATGTAAGTGGCGACCCAAGATGGGTGACGATACCTAATTTTGGGGCGTCCACAATATCTATACAAAATTACTAACATCAAATTTCCTTTCTCTTTCATCTTTTCTATTTCCTTAACTTAGTAATCAAAACAAACAAGATATAGAGAGAGAGAGAGCAAGAGGATTCACCATAATAATAGGAGAGAGAGGAGAGTTTTGTAAGTTTCCAAGTTCCATAATCTAAGTATTAGAAAGAAGAAGAAGAGGAATCAAGAGAAGGTATAAGAATTTCTATTCAGAGTATATAGATTAAGTTTCTTTTATTTTGATTTGATTTTTGATAGTATGAAGTTTTGATCTTAAAGATAATAACCCTAGATTCATGTGTTTAAGGTGTTTCATGTTTAGATCCAACTCGTTTATGGGTCAAAAGTGGAATCTAAACTAAGAAATATGAGTTAGGTTTTTCAAAAGTTAGAAAATAAAATTTTTCTTAGCTTTTGTTGTGTTTGATCTTATGATTGTTGATTATTTGGTGAATTAAACCATGGATCATGTTACTTCCATGAGTATATGAGTTATTTTAAATATTATGTTGAGCTATGTTGATTTTATGTGAAAATATAGAAGTTTTCTTAAAAGACACTAAATGTTGAAAAATAGATTTTTCGAGAAAACCAAGTATGATATGGAAATGACCATATCTCTCATTCTACTTTGAATTTTTGAGTGTCGTCAATTTCTGGAGTTAGATATATGAGTCTTCTAATATATCCAAGTGGAATCACTTAAAAAGGATTTACACATTTTCGTGTGGAATGATTTTAGTAAAGAATGAAAAATCCAGAAATGCTTAAAAAAGTCACCAAGAAATTGAAGGATGTTTCGGCCACTTATTTAGTGAGATAAAATCCGGCCTTTTGGGGGATGAAAATATATGGGATAAAGTAGGTTGTGTCCAAAAATGAGCTCATTCCTACTTAAATTGAGCAAGTTATGACTATTTCAATATTTATGTTTTTCGGACGGAAATCGCTATAACTGGAGCTGTATAACTCCGATGGCCTTGAAATTTAAACTATAAGCTCACGTTAACATGTGTAAGATCCCGCCAAGAGTTGGGAATTTCTGGAGTTAAGTAAGAGGTAGCTAATTTCTTAAGGAATTTACTAGAAATTGATTTTTGAAAAATACTTAAGGGAGTTGAAAAATTCCAGAAAAATACTTTTTGTGTATGGAATATATGTATATATGATTGGCCAAAAGATTAAAAATATAATAAGCTGATTTCATATTTTCGTTCGCTTCCCGAAATGAACATTTCAGGTTGTTGAAAAGGGAAACCAAAATGTCAAAAGAGATGTCAGTTTTGTTTTAGCTTGCTGAAATAGAAACTGAAATGATATGTTAAGTCTACTGAGTTCATAAATAGTTTGTCAAGTTATATTACGAACTTATAAATGAACGAGTAAGTGTTAAGTCTAAGATAGTATAGTGTACTCACTAATGATAAGTTATGTGATTTCATGTTAAATTGCTATGAGTAAGATATGTGATGCTAATTAAGAGATCGATTTTATCAATGATAGGTCTTACAAAAGAAGTTAACTTAAATTGCGTTGCAGTAGTCAACGAATCAGGCAAGTTTCCTAACTCAACTTGAGTTACTATTTTTCAAACATGGTAGTGAATAATTATTGATAGTTATTCACATCTATAATGATTATTGTAATTCGCCACGTAGTGCAATTGATTCTTGTTCTATTATTTGAACTATTTATAAATCATGTCTCGGTAATTGTTTTGGCAAGACTAATATTTGTTAAAGCATGAAATGTTCTATTTATTATGAACTGAATTGTTATTGGAAGATCTATGCCATTGGTTTCTTTTGGCTAGATTAGTATTGTTATTAATTATTGAAATCATAGTATTTCTTTGAAAGTAATCCAAACCATATTGTTGTGGTACGCACTTCGTGATGTAAGACCGAGATGAACAAATTTTAATGTCGTAAATCGACCTATCGCGCTATTATTGAGTATTATGCATAATATAGGGTACAAAGGAGTTGGTAAGCTCGGTACTTGCGAAGAAGAGTATAGTTTAGTTTTTATAACTAATTTATATTCTTGTGGTAATTTAGTTTTAATAACTAAATGATTCCTCTAAGAGTTCATGATCTTTTGTGATCACTCAAAGATGAAATCTGGGTATATCCCACTTTATTGAATATTGTTGCGGTATTGTTAATTCTTATTCTTCAATTGAATATTATTGAATCATTGAAAGAATTTTACTCTTTCATCTTTGATATGTTATTCAGTATGAAATGGGAGAAAGTTTTATTATTGAGATTGAATTATTATTCAGTTACTTCGAAATCTTTTGATTATTGTTGAAGTTCTAAAAAAAAGCTAGACTCTTCTATTCATGATATATATCATTTGTTGTATATTTTAACTTGCTGGGCAAACTTGTTGCTCACTCTTGCTTAAATAAAATATTTCAGCTAATGTCGATGTAGCAGAAGGTTCTAATAGGGACAAAGGCAAAGGCAAAGCTCAGGAGTAGTTAGTGTCAACTTTTAATGGTTATGTTTTATTATGTAATTAATTATGTAAACCTTTTGTCTATATAAGGGTATGTAAGTTATGTCAAGGTTAGTTAACCTGGGATATTGTTATAAGTTGTATTAAGGAATATTATGAATGATGTTTTGCATTAATGAATGAGTAGTTAGATGTGCTATATATGATGGATCGTGAGCACCAAACCCGAGGTTAGGGAACCCGGATTTGGGGGCGTCACACCAACTCTAAATCATGAGTAGGATAATTCCTCTCATATTCTTTGAGTTGCCGTGAGGCATAGGCTATGACTTTCCCATGTTGCATGAGAACACGTCCTAACCTTTTGCCCGAAGCATCACTGTAGATGACAAATCCCTTCGAGCCAGATGGTATTGTCAGAATAGGTGCTGAAATGAGTCTCCTCTTGAGTTCTTGAAAACTCGTCTCACATTCCACGCTCCAACCAAATTTTGTATCTTTTCGAGTCAGCTGAGTTAATGGAGTAGCGATTCGAGAAAACCCTTCTACAAATCTCCGATAATAACCAAATGCCGAGAAAGCTACGACTTGATTAATCGATTTAGGTTGCTCCCACTTTTGAATTGCTTCAATCTTCACGTCAACAGATATCCCATGATTTGATATCACGTGCCCAAGGAATGCAACTTCCTCGCCGTAACTCGCATTTCTTCAACTTGGCATATAAACTTGCTTTCACGAAGCTTTTAGAGTATCGACCTCAAGTGTTGCTTCATGATCTTCACGGCTTTTGGAATATATGAGGATGTCATCAATAAAGACGACCACAAAATGATCCAAATATTCCTTGAATACTCGGTTCATCATATCCATGAAGGCAACAGGAGCATTAGTCAATCCAAAGGACATGACTAGAAATTTATAATGCCCGTACCGAGTTCTAAAAGCCGTATTTGGAATGTCATTGGTTCTAATCTTCAATTGATGATATCCTGAACGAAGATCAATCTTTGAAAAGAATTTGGCGCCTTGCAACTGGTAAAACAGGTCATCAATACGTGGCAATGGGTACCTATTTTTGATGGTGACATGATTCAACTCCCGATAATCAATACAAAGTCGCATATCCCATCTTTCTTCTTCACGAATAGAAACAGAGAGCACCCCAAGGAGACGTCTTTGGACGTAATGAAACCGATGTCTAACAATTCCTGCTGAATTGGGTCTTTAACTCCTGAAGTTCAATAAGAGCCATTCGATATGGGGCTTTAGAAATGGGGTTTGTCTTAGGGTTCAAGGTCGATACAAAATTCAATTTCACTCTCTGGGGTAGCCATGAAGTTCTTCGTGGGAATACGTCAGAAATTTATTAACAATGTAAATATCATTCAAAATCGGCGTATTTTTGTTTAAATCCATGACATAAGCTAAGAAAACTTGACATCCGCTTTTCAATAAACGAATAGCTTTATGGCTTGAGATGACCGTGATTGATTTTAATGGTTTGGTCGCTTGATTCGCATAATAGGTTTATTAGGAATATGAAAGCTAACAACCTTATTTAAAAACAATCAATTTTAGCATGATGAGTAGTTAACCAATCAATCCTAGAATCACGTCAAATGCAAAAAATTTTAAGAAGATAAGATCGACAGGTAACGTGCGGTTATCGATTTGAATCAAACAAGACTTATAAACAGTGGATGTAATGAAGGTTTTTCCTAATGGAGTTTCAACAGATAAGTCAAAGTCTAATTTCTCCGGAGTCAAATTTAAACGTTGAGCGCAAGTAGGAGAAATAAAAGAATGGGTAGAACCGGTATCAAATAAAGTATAGACTTCACTAGAGTTTATGATAAGCTTACCCGTGATAACCTCGTTCGGGTTCCTTGCTTTCTGGGAGGTCACAATAAACGTTTTCCCTTGCACTACCGACTTTGAATTTTCTGGGACGGCCTTTGGTGCCTCCATCCTAGCAGAACTTGTCTTCGGTGAACGACAAAATTGAGCTAAGTGACCTTCCCTTCCACAATTATAACATGCTTTGGACGGCATCACGCAGTTTGGACTGATATGTCCCTCCCCTCCGCATTTGAAGCATATGATAGGTGGTCGTTCTCCTTCCTTGACAACGGGTGTTGGTGCTGATGTCTTTCCATCATTGTTGAATCTCCTCTTCTTGAAATGTCCATTCTTATTGTCTTGGCTATGATTACCACCAAAGTGGTTACCATTTCTGGCATGTTGATTCCCTCCATGCTTGTTGTCACCGTTTCGATGACTGTTACCACTGGTATTTTCATGATGTCAGCTGCTTTCTCTTGGTTGCGTTGACTATTCTGGCCTCCAATAATCGAGCCCTATTTACAACATCCGAGTACAAACACGCTTTATGAAAATAAGATATTGACGTATCTCCTGCTTTCAAACCTCTTAAAAACATTCGCGTCATTCGCTCCTCATTATCGACCAAATGGGATGCAAACCGAGATAACTCCGCAAATTTAGCCTTATATTGCGACACGGTCATATTGTTTTATTCCAACTTGATAAACTACACCTCCTTCATGTGACGAATACTTTCGAGAAAGTACTTGTCGTTGAATAGCTCTTGGAACTTCTCCCAAGACATCTTGAATGCGTCAGGCTGGGTACGTTTTATAGATTCCCACCAGTAATCTGCCTCTTCACGCAACATAAAGGTGGCGAAGGGAACCTTTAGCTCCTCGGAGCATCCCAAGGCATCAAATATCTTGGTGATCTGCTTTATCCATGCTTCAGCCATAAGTGGTTTTGGCTCTCCAATAAACTCCGGTGGTCCCAGCTCCTTGAACTGTTTAGCAGTAACCGTTCGAGAGTTTCCAGTGTTTCCACCTATATTTTGGACAGGAGTCGCACTCACCTGATGTTGCATGAATTGCATAAAGCCTCTAAAAATTCCATCATTCATCATTGAGTCAGTGTTGTTGTTTGCATGAGGATTGTCGCCTTCCTGATGCACATTATTCTGATTGTTGATCTGTGGAGACTCAATGGTTTCTTGTGCTCCATTGCTATTCTCAATATTCTCAGATGCCATTTTCAAATACTGCCACAAAACAAGGGTTAATTGACATGCAACATATTATCTATATACTCTGACCAACTAAATAAATACCAAATAAACTTAGGTAGGTCATACTAGCGAAGGAATTCCCCGTCTCTCCCCTCCTAGTTCTAGTCTCACATCTTAGCGAGGATCATATCCCTAAGCTTTGATACCAACCGTGGCGCCCCCCCAAAACAGTATACATCACCTATTCGAGTCGCCAAATACATGGTACGTAATACAAATACAACTTAATTATACAACCGTCGTGCAAAGTACGACAAAAACATAAGTCGTGAGTTTTAATACAAATATTGTCGTCTGATAATATATAAACTCAAATTCAATATTATTACATTTATTTTCCCACTATTTCACTAAATAGTGAAGACTACTAATACTATCATCCGTCCGTCACCCGCTTCCCGACTAGTGCTCGCTACGTTCTCATTTCCTGAAAAGAACAATAAAAGTAAAACGGTGAGCTCAACTAGCCCAGTAAGAAATATTATGACTAAGATAATGCAGAATATATTATCGTTAGCCTTCAACAGTGTTAAACTGATACATATAACAACCATCAAGTTTAACTGCAATGGAACAAGCAATCCATTAAAAGAGTCAGTAGAGAATAAAATCTACTATCTTTTATGATTTAGAAGGTTTTTCATCACTTTTATCATTTGGGACTCGACAATAAATAATCCACATCATCGAATCACCCCGTGCATTACTGCCAAGGATATTCTTTAGTATCACGACCACAATTATCCATGCACTACAGGGCCAAGAATATTTGTGTATTCAATAATGGTCATGATCATGCCAACAATCGTCCATCAATGCACTACGGGCCAATAAGGACTTTACCACATCATTTGTAACATTACGGTCGTGATTACATTTGAATAATCCTCATGTCATAATCATACCAAGTCCATCTATGCACTTCTGAGCCACATATGACTTTCAACAAAATATAAACATGAGGATGATGACAATGATATAAGAATTCAATAAAACAAGTTCAAGAATTAATTTATCCCGAAAAAGTCAACTGTTTACTTTTTGACCAAATAGTGAATTCCAGAATATTTTGTGTTTATATACTATTTTTACTAATTTCATCGTTCCGGACTCAAATATCATGTCCGCGTCTCCAAATTCAACTCCGAACACAACTTCAATTTTAATAACATTCATCATTAATATTATAACTCACAATATTTATCAACCGTGTCGTTCCCGTGAAAGAGGGCTTTCAATAAGGATTCATCCCTATCAAGCCATGCAATTAGGTGACCAAACCTCTCCTTGATGTAATTTCTAGACATTGTAAATATTGCAATTCAATAATATGAATAACTTTGTCGTCTCAATTATTGATTTAATAAAATAACATATTATGCATATGATACTATAACAATAATCGAATCAATAATATAGCCGGATATGATGCGTGAATTATCAGTAGCAATAATTGAGTATAACGAGTGACTTCTCAATGCAAGCATCAATAATTAATACCATGTGCTACTATGCAACCACGCCAGACATCTTTATTTTTACTACCGAGTAGTTCAACAGCTTAACGGTAAAACTTCCGCCGTTATTTTCATAAAGTATTTTTGTCATTTTCTCAATCCGACAATAATTCCGTTATGGGGGTCCACCAATGATTGTGCCGTTGTACGAATATTCCCCGACCAATCGAATATTATATAACAACTTGCATACTTTGCAAAATTTGTAAATATTACCCACAACTATAACATTATATCAAATCCACACCATAATATTCAAAAATATATTTCGAAAAAATTTAATCTTTATTCAAAAAGTTGGGGTCTTACAGTTAGGATGTGTCTCATGAAACATGGGAAAGTCACAGCCTATGCCTCACGACAACTCAAAGAATATGAGAGGAATTATCCTACTCATGATCTAGAGTTGGCAGCAGTCGTATTCGCGTTGAAAATTTAGAGACACTACTTGTATAGGGAGAAAGTGGAGATCTATACGGACCATAAAAGCCTTAAATATTTCTTCACCCAAAAAGAACTCAACATGCAGCAACGACGTTGGCTTGAACTATTGAAAGATTACGATCACACTATTCAATATCATCCTGGAAAAGCGAACGTAGTAGTTGACGCATTGAGTAGAAGATCATATGCGAGTATGAGTGCAAAGTTGTTAACACAAAGGTCCATTTTGTATGACTTGCAAAGGATGGAGATAGAGATGAAGGCTCCAAGTACCCACGTGATGATATCAAACATACGAGTAGAACCGACTTTAATCGATAAAGTTAAAGCTGCTCAAGCTACAGAGATGGAGCTGATACGTATGAAGAATAAAGTGCAAGAAGGAGCTATTCCAGAAGTGAGAATCGATGAAGAAGGAATACTTAGATTCAACTCCAGACTTTGTGTTCCTAACGACTTTGTTTTGAAACATAGAATTATGATGGAGGCACACAACACACCGTTTGCAATCCATCCTGGGAGTACCAAAATGTATCATGATATTCGACATACATTTTGGTGGAATAATATGAAGAGAGAGATCGCGGAGTTTATCTCGAGGTGTTTAACCTGTCAACGTGTAAAGGCGGAGCATCAAGTGCCAAAGGGTCCATTGCAACCACTTGAGATTCCGGAATGGAAGTGGGAACACATTACCATGGATTTCGTTACAGGTCTTCCCAAAGTTTCTCAAGGCATAAATGTTATTTGGGTTATTGTTGATAGATTAACCAAGTCTGCCCATTTCTTGCCGATACGTGAGACTTATTCCCTTGAACGTCTTGCTCATATATACGTGAATGAGATTGTAAGATTGCATGGCATTCCAGTATCCATAGTTTCGGATTGTGACCTAAGATTCACTTCACGATTTTGGGTTAGCTTACAGAAAGCTATGGGCATGGATTTACGATTCAGTTCGGCATACCATCCTCAAACGGAAGGACAATAAGAGAGGACTATTCAAACCCTTGAAGATCTATTAAGACTCTGTGTTCAAGATTTCAAAGGAAGTTGGGATAAGTACTTGCCACTGGTGGAATTCTCCTACAACAACAGTTATCAAGCAAGTATAGGCATGGCTCCATTCGAGGCGTTGTATGGAAGAAAATGTCGCTCTTCAGTATGCTGGGACGAGGTAGGAGAAGCAACGTTGTTGGGACCAGAATTAGTACGCATGACTACAGAAAAGATCCAAATGATTCGATAACGTATTCAGACCTCACAAGATCGACAAAAGAATTATGCTGATCTTCATAGAAAAGATGTGGAGTTTAATATCGGAGAACATGTACTGTTACGTATTGCTCTATGGAAGGGAGTTACAAGATTTGGGAAGAGAGGAAAGCTCAATCCACGATTTATTGGTCCATTTGAGATTCTTGATCGAATAGGAAATGTGGCCTATAGACTCGCATTACCTCCAAGTATGTCTCTTGTTCATAATGTTTTTCACATATCTATGCTTCGTAAATATGTGAAAGACCCGAACCATATTATTGCTTTAGAACCAGATGAGATAGCCGAAGATTTAACGTACGAAGAAGTACCTGTTAAGATCTTGGATAGGAAAGAGCATGTCCTACGCACGAAGGTTATACCACAAGTTAAGGTTTTGTGGAGAAACCATGCTATTGAAGAAATGACCTGGGAATTGGAATCAAAAATGAAAGCGAGGTATCCTCACCTTTTCGAAACACCAGGTACGTATGTCAATTTCGAGGACGAAATTTCATAAGGAGAGGAGGTTGTAAGACCCCAACTTATTATAAATAAAATCGAATTTCCTCTAATTATTATTGTGAATAATAAGGTATTAATTTGATATAATTCTCTGGTTATGGGTGAAATGTGCAAATTTTACAAAATAATGGTTATAAAATAATCATTGTTGTCGGGGAATATTCGTTTGGTCGTGGAATATTCTTGTTGTCGGGGAATATTTATGCAATGACAAAGGTATCATTTGTGGGCCCCATAATGTAATAAGCATGGGATGAAGAAAACAACAAGTTTGAGTTTTTATAAATAACTACGTAGTTGTTATACGTTAACATTTGTTGGAATACCCGGTGGTTAACATACAAGATGTCTGCCGTGGATGCATGATATTTTTGAATTATTGATTTGTATGTAAGAAGGCACTACTCAATAATTATTACGATAATTCTTGCTCAATATTTTATTTTATTGATTCAATAATTCTTTGCGTTGATATTTTATATTATTGTTGTTTCAATAATTATCAACGCACAAAGATTTCTCATTATCGGATCAATAATTCATATTATTTGAATAATATTATTAGATAGCATTATTGGCAATGTCTAGAAAGTTCTGCTAGAGAGGTTTGGTCACCTAATTGCGGCCAAGAAGGAGAAATTCTTATTGAAAGCCCTCTTCCTGAGAAGCGATTCTGTTGTCATAATTGTGATTACGTAATATTATTTATGAATAATTAATTATTGATTTATATGATAAGAAAATATTTATTTGATGTAGATATAATTGATGGATATATTTATTTTATGTGGATATAATTGAAGGAATTAATGCTGGGGTGTTTTATCAGTATTTTGTCGGAAGGAAAGTACTAAAAATCATCCGTTTATGAATTTCGGATATTTTTGGTTTGGAATTTGGAAAAACTCAAAGCTACAAAGTTGTAGAGAATTCGATTTCAAGCAGAATGGACATAAAATTCGTATTTTTCTGATAACCGGGCTATTTTCTATGAATTGTTGAAGTTTTAGAAAAATAAAATGATTTTTATTAAATTTATGGGGGGACCCACTTTTGGTTGGTGGAATACACACATGGGCTGCTAAATTCTTCTAAAATGGCTGCCCAAAAATTCAAAGCATGCGTAGGAATTGTAATTAATAAAAATATTATTTTATTATTTAGTCTCCTATGGCGTTCTAGCATTTTCCTATAAATAGAGGGCTAAGTTAGAATTGAAAATCACACTAGAAACAAGTTTTCTCTCTTTTTCTCTCTATATTATCAAGCGTATTCTTGTGAGTATACTTTGAGTGTTGCTATACTGGTGCTGAAGTTTCATCGTACTATATCCGAAATTCAGTCAGAAGTACGGTTATTTTGAGGTAAGGGATATTATTTTCTTCTTAAATGATATTATTTTCTTCAATATCATTATACCGAAATATTGGTGAACTTTTTAATCAAATTTAGAACTTTTGTGTCGGGATTACTATTCACGTATACGGCACTATTCACGTATATGGCACTATTCACGAATACGACACTATTCACCGAAAAATGAAATTTTCTCCTTTTCTTCCAGATGTCTTTTATGGTTACTATATTTGATTATATCCATGTTTTGATCTTTATTTTTAAATTCTACTTCAAAATTGGTTATTGTGGAGTATTATTGATCTTGGATAAACTGTTATACGAATCCCTAATATTTGTCCTTCTGTCTCACTAGATTCGTTTTCTTTAAAATATTTTTTATCATCCTCAGTCCCAAATGATGATATTACTGAATATCTTTGGCCTGTAGTGCAATGATGAATGATTAATTGATGAATATCTTTGGCCGTAGAAGTGCAAAGATGAGCAGTGTTGAGATGAACACGACCAACCGGTGATATGAAATGAATATCTTTGGCCCAGTAGTGCAAAAGATGAATATTTGATTAAAGATGTATATTAATTGTTGTTACAAGGATAAAATATTGATGATGGACTTTTAAATCTTAGAAGATAGTAGAACTCATTCTCTACTTGACTCTTCTAATGGATTGTTATTTCCGCTGCAGTTGTTGATCTAAAACTTGTTGTCTATTATATCTTATCAGATTTTTCCCTGTTGAGGACTAACGATAATTTGTTGTATATTATCTTAGTCATAATATTCTTTACTGGACTAGTTGAGCTCACCCTTTTCCTTTTTGTTCCATTTTTCTTCTCGGAGGGTGAGAACATAAGCGAGGATCGAGTCGGGGTATGGAGTAATGGTTCTAGAAAGATGTTTTAGCGAGTCCTCACTATTTACGTAAAATAGTGTTTGAATAATTGTAATGAAGACTTATTTGAGTGTGGATATTGTCTAGAAGACAATATTTATATTTAAACTCACAGTATGTATTGTCGTATTTCACACGACATTTGTATTATTGAAGTTGTAGTTTGCTTTATGTACCATGTATTTGGCGACTCAGAATGGGTGTTGTATACCTATTTTGGGGGCGTCACACAAGCACATGGTCAAACACGTGATTTTGTTTTTTTTGGGAGTTCTTATTTAATTGAATATATATACATTATATTTCATGGCAATATATATTGCAGTGCAGCTGAACAGAGATGTGACATTTCAGAGGAGTTATAGCCAATGTTTTTAGACTTGGATCGTTCATTGAACCGAAAAAATATCAGATAAATGAATCACTGGTCCAATCAGTGGTCAGACCGTTATTGACCTAATAACGTCATTAATATGAAATAAATAATTAAATATGTTAATTATTATACATTACATATAATATTTAGTAAATATGAAAAATTAATCAATTTATCTACCCAAAAAAATTAAACCTATTTATATAATGTTTACTTTATACAATTTAAATAAATACTAAATCTATTTAAAAAGAAATATATTAAATCATGATCATAACTCAAGACTCATGGAGTGATAAAATCAAACACAAATAATAAACATCTCTAGGATACATTCAATCAAATTCGATAAAAAAAAATTAAATCTATTTGTACAATGATTACTTTTTACAATTCAAATAAAGACTAAATCTATATGAAAAGAAAGATATTAAATCATGATCATAACTCAAAACTCAATCAATGATACATTCATTTAATCAAATTCAAAGGCTTAGCAAAAAAAAAGGTGGAGTACGGAACCGGTAAAATCAGTGACCCGGTTACTGGGTCAATGGATCGACCGGTTCAACCGTCGGGTCATCGAGTTTTGACTAAAAATAATTTTTTATTTGAACCGGACCGAAAAATCGATCGATTTCAATTTTAATCGGTCGAACCGACGGTCTGGGTTTAGTTACCATGGTCATAGCAACTCCCACTTTAGTTAGTTCATGAATACAAACGAAACCCATATGTCCATATGTTAGACCCTTGTCGGCTTGACATGGCCTTGACACTCAAATTGTGCAGCAACTTGGCACAGTGGCCGGTAAATTTGGGCTTTGGCAAAATGACAAGGTTGGACCTTGACAATCAATTGGACGACACTGTGCGGAATCGTGCGACAGTGTGCGGCAGCCAAGGGTGTTGGACGCACTTAGCAGGCAGTTGGACACTATGTCAGAAAAATGTAAGTTCTGGACAACTTACATTATGACTCCTTAAACACACTGGATGTCTGTTGGTGGAAACTTGGATATTTTCTTAAATGCTACTATAAGGGGGTGCTCCGTGAAGGTCACCCGGGGCCATGAGCAAGATGTCATATCCAATGCGTGGGGCATGTTTAGGCATTGATTTGGCTCCCTTATAACAATGCTAACGAGGCATAGGTGGTTTTGATGGATCGAAGACCCGTTCACGAGTTGGGCATAGATTGGGCATGAATAAGGAAGACCTAGGCGCAATGCTAGGCAAAATAATGTCAAGGTTGGGCTTGGCATACGATTGGCTTGGGACCAAGTACTAACGGACGAGTTGCTTGGTGACACATGAGGTGGACTAAACGTGGGCATGACATAGGCACGACCTGGCGTGCCAAAATAGTGCATGGATTCAGATTAGTCAGTGTTGGGCTATGTTGGGGGCAAAGACAACATCAGATGTTGGGCTACGAGGGGTGCCAAACAACGCTAGGCGTTAGGCTGCATGACAACAAAAGGTGTTGGGCGGAGCACAAAATAGTGCTAGACATTCGGGTCAAGGCGTTATCTGAAGATTGATGCATGTATCGCCATGCACAGATTAGTTTGGGTTCTGACTTAATGTAGTCGAGGAGATTGGTGTGGCGCCAGATTGCACAAGAGATGGGGGTAACATGTTAGGAAGTGAGCAATCAGTTGGCAACAACATGCAAGGCAGTTGTGGGCGGTTACCAGATAATGGGGGAATATGTTGGACAACAGTTGTGGCGGTTACCTGTGGTGGGTAAGCTGGCCAGACAGCAGTTGATGGTTATTACCAGATTGTGGGAAATGGTCAGATAACAGGTTGCATGACTGAGACCCAAAGATGCGTGGAACATGTTTGACATGATCTGTAGTGGGCAGTTTTGGGGAGCTGTCACCCCTTTGTTGGCAGCACCTTAGTGATGCAAACCTCTTGGCAATTGGGGGTGTCAACTCACCACCTGGCTTTAAATAGCCAGTTCTAGGTGCACAAAATGTAGGATGGTGTAGAGACATCAGACAAAGTAGGCTAAAGAGTTAAGTTTTGTAAGCCTTTGGGCGAATTCCTAGTTTATTGAGAGTGCAATAAAAGGTTGGGGCATTTTGCATGTAAATTCGTGTCTTGCTCATTGTGCTTTACATATCTTACTTGTTCCTAACAGTAGACATACAAATAGGGTGAGTGTGTGCGCGCGCGCTGTTGGTGCAAACAATGCGACGGACAACACTGTGCGGGTTGGCTGACTGGTTGTAAGAGGCAATCAGGCCATCACAGGGTTGAAAAGTTAGCAAAAATTTAGGGACCAAACTTTACCCGTGTGACAATTGGTATCAAAGTGTGGCTTCAATCGGTGGAATCACTTTCAAATTTTTGTTGGGGCAAAAATTTTGTGGGCTTATTGCTCCAGAAAATCAGAAGGCAGATGGTGAATGCATATAATTCTCTTATGCTAAAATGAACCAAAAGACAAAAAAAGAAAAGAGGTAAAGACTGTAAAATAAACTAAATGGTTTGGGTTTGAATTATATTAGTTCGACTAAAAGTTCGATTCGAACTCTACTCGAAATATAAATTATTCAAATATGACCAAATTTTAAATTTTGATAAATTATTTGAACTTTTTAAAATTATAATTTTTTATTAATACTTGGATTATATTATCTCGAAAAGTTTAAATTATTCGGGCTCGATTCGAGATCGTGCTCAACTTGGTAGCTAAATAAGACTCAATCCAACTTTATTTTACACTCAATAAATTTTAGGAGTAATTACATATTATAGTACATTTTTAAAAATAATTACAATAATCATACATCTATAAAATAATTACAAAAATATGACACTTCATCATATTTATTTACAAAATTAATATAATTGAGTATCCTTTAATTGTGGCCCATGATTATCTCCCTTATCTCTTCCCGTTAATTATTACTCTCTTTTTTCCCATATAATTCACGTCATCCTCTTCCCTTCTTTCTATATCCTCTTCCTTTTATACTTCAACCACATCTGCACATCTTGAAGAAATTTGTCTTGATTTTTTAGGGTTAATTCCATTGTCTCTCTCAGAGGGTTAATAAGCCCCTTTATGCATATAAAAATATATGCAGTTGAAGGTTATATCTCAGACACACCACACATCACATAGGGGGATAGATAATTCCCCAATCTCCATATCTTGATTTGTTCAATGTTGCTTTTAACTTTTTCTTGCCATAAGAGGTAGGTTTATTCCTGTGTTCTTGAAACCAACTTCCGAAAAACTAGTCGAGCGTCTCTGTTTGAGAGAGTTAAGAAAATTATCCTCTCTTACTTACAGAAGAGTGTTTTGGAATTTTTACAAGCATCATTCTTTTTGTCTTTGTTAGCTTTTCATGTATTACTGTACAGTCATTACGATTGGTTAAAAGTTTGGGGTTTCTTTAACAAATTACAAGTTCTGTTACTCTGTATTTCAGCAAAACCATCCTCATTTTCGTAGTGCAATTGGTAACCAAACTTTTATACCAAGGTAACCAAATTGTCATACCAAGATAATCAATCCACACCTCTATACCAAGGTAACCAAACCTCCATACCAAGGTAACCAATCCACACATGCAGTTTTTTCATAGTGGAGTTGGTAACCAAACTTTTATATCAAGGTTACCTTAGTATAAAAGTTTGGTTACCTTGGTATAAAAGTTTGGTTACCAAGGTAACCAATTCAAACCTTCATACCAAGGTAACCAAACCTCCATACCAAGGTAACCAAACCTTTATACCAAGGTAACCAATTCACACCTGCAGTTTTTTTATAGTGCAGTTGGTAACCAAACTTTCATCTCAAGGTTACCTTAGTATAAAAGTTTGGTTACCTTGGTATAAAAGTTTGGTTACCTTGGTACGAATGTTTGGTTATCAACATTAAATTACACATAACTCTCTTATCTCTCTCTTTCCTATTCAGAAAACAAAATTTGTTTATAAAACTAGAACCGAAGGTGTTCCAGTGCTATTATTAAGTAGCTAGCTAGCTTATTAATTACACGATGACACCAATTATGCATTTATCTCTCTGTCAATGTCATGAACTCTAATTGCTCTCTAGTGTCATGGCATTACTAATGTTCTTCTCCTCTGCAGTATCTCGAGAATTTCCTTTTATTACCGAAAAATGGTTGCTCCCGCCACTACCGCCCCATCCTACACCTCTACCTCCACCTCCACCGTCTCTGTAACCACCACCTGAGCCACCACCCACCGCCAACTCCGCCATCGCCACCGCCATTGCTACCTCCTCCATAGCCTTCACCGTCGCCTCCGAAGCCACCACTACCACCTCCCTCCGAAGCTGCCACCTCCTCCGAAGTTGCCTCCGCCACCTCCTCTGAAGTACAAATTTGTGCAGTCTTTTCTATGAAGATTTGAATTTGAATTATTATTTTGAATTTGATTTTGTTTTTGTAGTTAGATCCCAGATATTTTGAATTTGAATTATTAATTATGGCAGTTATTTCTCCTTAATTTTAAGTTTCCTTATTAATGTGAATTGCATCATTTTTGTAATTATTTTGTGTATGTATTATTTTTGTAAATACTTTCTAATTGTTGTATATTAGTGTCAAGGACCCTAAATTTTATAAACTAAATCTAAACAACTTAATACTCAACTTTATTCGGTTCATTTACGCCCTTAAACAATAGAGACTTCTTGGGCCATTTATCCCCTCACTTATGGGCCATTTTGAAGATAGAAGTAGAGTGGGTTGCGAAACAACATTGGGCTACAAATCTACAATACAGCAAATGGTAATGTTGCAAATGATACAGAAGGGACATTCAACTGAGATGGGCTATATCCGGAAAACGACGTGGTCCGGTTTGGTTTACATTTACTATACGAAAATACCCCCAAAATTTGACATAAATTACGAAAACTACCTTGCTATATATTTGTATATTAAAAAAACCCACAACACTAGGGTTTCAGTTGTTATCCAAACTCGGTCTAGTGGTTCTCGTTTCCTCACCTGCTCACTCTTTCTTTCTCCTCTACGCAGAAGCTTACCGAGGTACTGCAGAAATGTTCTCTTTCTATATATGTAGATTATACGTATATATATTATATGGTGTTTATGTTAAATTTGAAGTTAGCTCATTCGCTTAGAATTCGCTTTCTGTTAATGTATTTTCATTCTGTGTGTAAATGTTGGATTGTATATGTAGAAGAGGTGTTTATGTTTCAGTATTAGGTCAGATCTGATTTTTATTTACTGGGTTCTCATTTTCTTCATTTAATTATTAAAAGTTTTGTACTTCCTAGTTTATGTTGAAAATTTAGGGTTTTCCAATTTCTAGTTAGGGTTTTCGTTCATTTTGTATCTAACATAGGATTGAGCATGTATAATCCATATCTGTAATTTATTTTGTTTTTAGTTTTTTGATTGAAGTGTTACGAGGTGAAGTGGGATTCTCTAATGCAAGTACTAATTGAAAGGGTCCGGAGGAAAGGAAAGGAAAATGAACAGTTAAACAGAATAAAACCTGTCAATGAGCTATATGTATTCTTAAAAACTAGTTTTACAAGTGATTCTTAAACATGAGTATTGTGCTTATCTTCTTCCATTTCATTTTTGTTCCTTATCATTCTTTTCCTCTTTTTTTGAGTTTAAACAAAGTTTATTTTTTTACTGGGGTCTATGGCTGTACTAAATATCTTATTGTATTTTTAATATTAATTTTGAAATAATTTATTGACGTTGGTCTCTAAAAAGAGATTATTTTCATATAGCTATAAAAGATAACTACTAAATTACGAATTTATAGTATTGGTCATCTGAAAAGTACGATTTGTTAAATCTAGTATTTTGCAGTGTTTTGTTGATTGTTAAGTAGCAGTTGGGCTTTTTGAAAACTTTATTTTTTGCCGGTCTTGTATTTCCTCTTTTTAGCTGTTGCAGTTATTGTCTTGATTCTTTATTTGTAAGAAATCATTTCCAGCCTTGGGTATATTATTTGTCAATTTAACTACATGTATGATTTTTAATTTAGTTGGTAGTTATAACATGGTGATGTCAACAACAGATGTAACTTAGTAAAATTTTATGCTATTTTTTTGGTTTTCATCAAGGCATACTGTAGTTGTGGCTTTTATGAATAAATTTTTTCTGTCTGTCCTATCATAAATAGTCGTTTTGCTGCACTGATGTTGCAGTTTCGTGGATTTTTTGGAATATGAAATCTATTTTTTCTGGATAGAATATTGCTGAAGAGGAGGTGCATGCATTTGCCCATGCACATGTTCGCATCCATATATATCCTCCATCTCAAAATGTGATATCATAGAGTTCTAGGAACTTAAATTACTCCTTTTTCTGTGATTATTGGATTTGGATTAACACGGTTTCTTGATTAAATTGAGTTGAAGTTCTTTTTTCAGTGATATGAAATAAGATTATTATTTTTCCTTACCCATTTTATCTATTTGTTAATGGTAGATGAATAGGGAAAAGCTAATGAAAATGGCCGGTGCAGTTCGCACTGGTGGAAAAGGTAGCGTGAGGAGGTGTGTATCTGTGCAACTGAAGATTATATTCTACATTTCAGCTAACTATAAGATAGATTGAATGATGTATGAACTTAACTGTAAAATTAAATTAGCTTTAGGATGCATTCTGGCGAGGTTTAATCTTTTTTGGGAGGCACTGTGAGTCTGTGACATGTAGTTAGAACATATTCATGTTAAACATTGGACTTAACAAAACCTTGTGTAACTAACTAACTAACTGTGAAGTAATAAAATAGTTCATTGCTTTATACCTTATGATATGTGCATATCTGGGTATTGCAATTGTAATTCTTGTAGGTTTTGTATCTTGTGGCCATGGGAGACTTGCTATTTCTTTCCAATATAATGAGTTTCCTTGAACAAGGGTGTTTGCAAATATTTCTCTGGCTGAACATCCCTTTGTTTGCTATCTTGTTTTTCTAATAGAGTTTCCTTTTAATTTCTCTGTCCACGGTTTAATGAAATTTAGTAACTTCTTTCACCCTCAGAAAGAAGAAGGCAGTCCACAAGACAACCACCACAGATGATAAAAGACTTCAAAGCACCCTAAAGAGAATAGGGGTTAATGCAATTCCCGCAATTGAGGAAGTTAATATTTTTAAGGATGATGTAGTTATCCAGTTCATAAATCCCAAAGGTATCAATTATGAAAGTAAAGCCATGTGATTCCCTCTGTTTCCTTTTTTTGAATGGACTTGCTAGTTAATATTTTGTCTATGTTTCAGTTCAAGCCTCTATTGCTGCCATCACGTGGGTTGTTAGTGGTTCTCCACAAACAAAGAGTATATTCCTCCTCCATCTCTAATAATTATACCTGTATATTTATTATTTCATCCAAAACCAATCTAGCTTGTAGAAGGGTGTCTACCAAAGTAGCGTAGCTGTATTTGCTTAACATATATATATATATGACAAGAAAGATGATTTAGTGAATTTGATGAGGTGACTTCTCTACTGAAAGCTGTTGCTTTTCTTTATTGTCATCATTCTTCTACTGGTTCTGGCTCATGTTATTACTGCATAGCTGCTGTTCAGACTCTAGAGACTGAAAATAATATCGGATTTTTCTTTGTTTTCAGAATTGCAAGATATTCTTCCCGGAATTATTAATCAATTGGGTACGTGGTGTTCTGAGTCATTATATTTACGTTGTGTTGATTTGTATTACCTACTTGTAGAATCATAAAGTGAAAACATCTGATTACCAGTATTATTTTTTACCAGGGCCAGATAACTTGGACAACTTGAGGAAGCTCGCTGAACAGTTCCAGAAGCAAACACCTGGTGCAAGTGCTGCCGCCACTCAAGAGGAGGATGATGATGACGTCCCAGAACTTGTCCAAGGTCAGACTTTCGAAACTGCAGCAGAGGAGGCCAAGACTTCGTAGAGTTTTTAAATGGGTTTTGTGTCGTTCCTTATATTTATAATGTTTTGAGGTCTGTTTTAACTATTTTTTAGCCAAGTGTTTCATTTGATCTTTGTGACATGCTAGAAAGTTGGTACTTCTGTGTTCTGATCAGTGAAAAAAGTTGCTCTTTAAAATGCCTGACATTTGCTATATAGCAGTTTTATGTTTTGAAGTGCTAATCAAAGTAGTCAAGTTGAATATGTCAATGAAGCACATGGTCTGCCGCTAAACCTTCAAGTTGGTTTCTCTTGTCCTCTTGATGTGTGTTTACACTATTATAACACAACCCTTAACTATGTTTTTGAGTTTTAAAATGGACAGAAAAGAAAAGAAATAGACGGAAAATTTAAGTTTTTTTTTCTAATTCTTATGTTTCTGAGTTTTTTAATAAATAGAAAAGAAAAGAAATTGATAGAAAATTTGGTCATTTTTTTTGTCAAAGTTTTCCGTCCAAAATTGGTTTGATTTGGACGGAAAAAAAATTGGTATAAGTAATATTTTTATAATTTTCATATTATCCTCAATTTTTAATATAATATATTTTAAATTATAATTCATGTTTTCGATTTTAAATTTTTTATTCTTTTTTTTAAAAAATTCAGAAATAACACAAAGGAAAATTTTAAAATTTTTTATTTTTTTCTGTTTTAATTTAAATTTTCTATTTTTTTTTTTCTGTTCAAAACTGAGAAGCCTAAAGCTTCTCATTTAAATAGCAAGCATTATTTAATCTGCTGAGACCCTTTTCTATTTTATAAAGTTCCTTGCATGCCCTATTGTTATCAAGGGAACTTATATTTTTACTTTGATATTTTTAAATGATATTATGAGCATATATTGGGACCCACCTTTATGTACACGTGGAAATAGTGCTCTTCTATGTAAAATACTTGTGTTTTAAGCTGGTTGCAAGATAAATGAAAAAATTTCGGTTCTCGAAGTAGATGTTTAAAAATATTTATTTCAGACAATTTGCTTCTGGGTCACCATTTTAGATTAATTTAGCCTTTAAACAATGAAAACAAATACAGGGGTTTTGGTTTGCTTGAAAAATAAGTACAAATATTAACGATCACAAGAAAGAACGATTCATCCTGGGATGGTACGAATAATGGTTTCAAGGTCCAAGATTTGCTCATTCAGGATTTCAATTGATGGCTAACTTTCAGTTTCGAGCCCTAACCCAACCAACACAAGTATCCTTTTGATTTTGATTACAAATTCCATGGTAGGGGTACAAAGTATAGCGCGATTACATAATCAAATTATATTAAATAGTGTGGAAGCGCGATAAATTGCAATTTAAAATTTTCATACAATCTCATGTCATGATCAAACTTTGTGCTTAATTATCAATATAAAAGAAGAAGAAGAAGAAGATCAAAATTATACCTTTGAAGATTCGAGCTTTCTCTGGTTTAAGTTCACTTCTAGTACTTCGTGGTCTCCTTGAATACGCAGGTGATTCACTAAGAAAGAATAAAAACTGAAGAATAAGGGTGTTTGGCATCCCAACTCTTGAAATAAAGTGCGTAACTTGCGTCACACTTTCTCCATAAAAAGACTTTCTTATTTATAGATGTATGGAATCCTCCTAAACTATTTAGAAATAGGATTTTTATTTAATTAATTAAACTCCTTCAATTAATTAGGCTTCCTAATCTCATTAGGAATAATTAATTAAACCTTTTAATTAATTAGCATCCTAAACTTATTAGGAGAATTTGAGAGTACTAATATTAATTAATTTCTAAATACCTTTAGGAATTAGCTTAATAATAATATTAATAAGACTACTCTTATTAATTTATATTTAATATTTTCAAAATATCAAATAATAAATATTAAGCTATTTAATTCATTCTATCACCATAGATTAAATTAAATACACTTAACTTAATATTACGATTATGTCATTTACTTCTTAAATAAATATTCTTCCTTTTATGGTGTGATTCTTTAGGTTCTTCATATTAAACCGGTTGTGAATAACTCAATTAGAAAATTCTAATATCATTTAAATAAATAAATTAAATAATTTATCTATTTAAATAAATAATATTTATTCTACAATAAAGATAAGTCTCATTAGCGATTAACGACTTTCAAGATAATATAGATTTCAACATTAATCATAAAAAAAACACCGTACAATTCAATCCTTCTACCATATAATGTCCTAATTAAATATAAGACATGAAATTATTGTCAAATCTTATTTTATTTAATTATATGTATTTCGATTCACAAATGCACAACTCTAAACAAATACAAATTAGAGACTCATTTCTAATTTCATTCCACCTTGACCAAGATTCCTGAGTTGTCATTTATCGAATCACATAAGACATATCTCTCCTTTTACTAAAGGGGTAGATTCTTTATTGATCATTCATTATCTCCATATATAACTTATTACACCAAAATATACCCTTTGATAGGGGTGTTCATCGGTAAAAAACCAAATCGGTAGTGAAAAATCGAACCGGTACCGAACTGAAAAACCCGGAAAATCAAGAAGCGATTTCAATACCGGTTCGGTACAAAGTCGGTAGCGGTTTTTTCGGTTAGGTTTCGATTATACCGCAATAATTAAATAATATTTTTTTTTATTAATAAATTTTTAAAACTAAGAAATGAGACTAGTAAATTACATTCTTACAAATACTAATTACAATTGTTAGTCTAAAAGTATTTAACTATCATAGTTGTAGTAAATAGTAATTATAGTTTGAAACTTTTGATTAATTCTTTTGATGATTGTTAATTTGTTACCTTCTCTTTTTTCCGGTTATTGAAATCTTGCCTACTACAACGGCAATGTGAGATTATGAGTTGTAGGATGATATCTCTTGGGATATGCTATCAAATTTTCTCGAGTAGATAGTAATATAGTATTTCATTTTATAAAAACTTCCTGTAAACACCATATGTAAAACAGTAAAAGTGATTAACTTGAGAGCGGGAACAGTCGAACAGAACCTCATAAATCATAAAGGTGATTAACTTTATGGTTTGAGCAAGGGAAAAAAGGCAACTTTTCAGCAAGGAACACATGAATAAAACAGTATCACAAAGGAATAAAACAGTATCACAACTTTTCAGCAAGGAACAAAGGAACTTTTCAACTTTTCAGTTTTTTTTTGATTTTTCGGTATTAACCGAATTCAAAATTTTCATTACCGCTACCGGTACCGAAAAGTATAAAAAAATCATAAACCGGTACTAAAAAAACCAAAACCGAAAAAAACTAGTACCGATGCTACCGATTTCAACCGGTTCGGTAAAAAATCGAAAAAATCAGATTTTTTTAGCACCCCTACCCTTTGATATACCCTAAGGGTCTTAAGGAATAAGTCAAAGTATAATTTATTATACACAAGATGCATGATGATCTCAAGTCTAAGGATCACTTGCACTACTATCACTACAGGAATTCCTATTGACATGCAAGTAAAACTTCATTAAATATTTCTTAGTGAGCCACATTCAGTGAACTTATTCTCTATTAAGCATCTAAATACTTGTTTAGTGTCTCCACACAAATGATCACGAGATCAATCATCCTCGTCCAATGAGCAAGCAACGTATGTACCAATCTATCCGGATTCACTAATCCTGTAAAACCCCAACTTTTTGAATAAAGATGAATTTTCTATAAATATTATTTTTGAATATTATGGAGTGAAATTGATATAATGTTATAGTTGTGGGTAATATTTATAAATTTTGCAAAAAATCACGCAAGTTGTTATATAATATTCGATTGGTCAGGGAATATTCGTTTTAACGAGGAATATTCGTGACAATGACACAATCATTGGTGGACCCACAATGAAATTATTATTGCCGGATTGAGAAAACGACAAAAATACTTTATATGAAAATAACTTGGCGGAAGTTTTACTGATTAACTGTTGAAACACCCTTGTTAAAAAAGTACGATGTCTGGCGTTGTTGCGTAGTAGCACGGTATTAATTATTGATGCTTACGTGATAAGTCACTCGGTTTTGTTGGTATTATTAATGTAATAATACAAAAAATCTTTTATATAAAAAATGAATACTTTTATAAAGTTATTCTATAAATAGAATATATTATATTCTATTATGCATAGTGTTAGATAAATAATCTGCATAGTGTTTTACATAGTAAAATCTTTTTATATAAAAATGTAATACTTTTATAAAGCTATATCATTTTATTAGACAATAATTAGAATATATTATATTTCATTATGCATAGTGCACGTATAGTGTTTGCATAGTAAAATCTTTTATAAAGTTATTCATTTTATTAGATTATAAATAGAATATATTATATTTTATTTAAAAGATTTTGCTTTAAATATGAATGTCGATTAAAGTAAATCAATCTAGACCGTTCATGAGTTAGTTACTATCTGATCCATTTTTCTATAAATAGAAGCTCATTCCTTCATTATTTTCTTACTTAATTCACCTAAACTCTTGAGAGATAAACTATAGAGAGAAAGAAGAAAGTATTCTCGCTACTTCACTACTTATATATCCAAAGACTTTCTTCTTAAGGTAGGAAATATTATTTGTTGTACTTGTAAGGGTGTTATTATTTTGTATTCATGAAGAGAACTTATGTTATTCCATTCTTTATTATTACATTGGAATATCCTATCTTTGCGTTTTCTGTGGGACTGATTCCGCCTTTATTATTACTCATTGGAATATCATCGTATCATACGTTTTTGTGGACCTGGTTCGATCTTTTATTATTATTACATTGGAATATCCTCATGCATGCGTTTCTGGCCGGACTGATTCCGCCCTTATTAGTATTCTCGTGGAATAACTTTGCCTACATCTCAATACCGCATACATGGTGATTTCTGTTGTTATTCTATTCTTTATTATTTTGTTGGAACATCCTGCAGCCGGTCTGCAATTTACTTTGACACGTTCCGATTATTTAGTATTCTGTTTGGAGTAACTTTGTCATGAAATCGCATGTATGGTGATTTCTTTTGTTATTCCATTCTTTATTATACTCAGTTGGTTAAAGTTTTGACTTATATACTCCATGAAATTAGTGGAATATCCTTGATAATTGCTCTTCATCCAATAGCTTTTCATGGAAATATTCTTCTGAGCATTCTTGAATTTTACTTTACAAAACAGTATCATGTTGGCCATTTGGACGTTATTGGTTCTTGGACAAATTAATTCTTGAACTTGTTTTATTGAATTCTTATATCATTGTCATCATCCTCATATTTATATTTTTTGAAAGTCATCTGTGGCCTGTAGTGCATAGATGGACTTGGTATGATTATGACCAGGGATTATTCGGTGTAATCATGACCGTAATGTTACAAATGATGTGGTAAAAGTCCTCATTGACCCGTAGTGCATTGATGGACAATTGTTGGCATGATCATGACCATTAATGAATACACAAATATTCTTGGCCCGTAGTGCATGGATAATTGTGGTCGTGATACTAAAGAATATCCTCGGCCAGTAGTAGTGTGGGGTGATTCGATGATGTGGATTATTTATTAAAAGTCGAGTCCCAAATGATAAAAGTGATAAAAACCTTTTAAATCATAAAAGATAGTAGATTTTATTCTCTACTTGACTCTTTTAATGGATTGCTTGTTCATTGCAGCTTAAACTTGATGTTTGTTATATTGTATCGCTTTAACATTTGTTTTAAAGGCTAATGATAATTTATTCTCGCATTATCTTAGTCATAATATTTTCTTACTGGGCTAGTTGAGTTCACCATTTCTTTCACTGTTCTCTTCAGGAAATGAGAATATAGCTGGAACGAGTCGGGGAACGTAGTGATGGTCCTAGATGGTGCATTAGTAGTCCTCACTATTCTATGAAATAGTGTGATAATAATTGTAATGAGAACTCCTTTTGAGTTTGTATATTCTCTAGTAGACAATATTTGTATTCAAACTCACAGTTTATGTTTTATCGTATTGTACACGACAGTTGTATTATTAAGTTGTATTTGAATTCTGTACCATGTATCTGGCGACTTAAGATGGGTGATGTATACCTAATTTTGGGGGCGTCACAGTTGGTATCAAAGCTTAGGGACATGATCCCTGGCTAAGATGTGAGACTAGAACTAGGAGGGGAGAGACGGGGAATTCCTTCACTAGTATGACCTACTTAAATTTATTTTGTATTTAAATTGGTTGGTCATAATTTAGAGATAATATATTACATGTCAACTAACCCTTGTTTTGTGGCAGTATTTGAAAATGACATCCGAGAATGTTGAGAATAATAATGGAGCACAAGAGACCGTTGAGTCTCCACATATCAATAATCAGGATAATGTGCATCAGGAAGGCGACAATCCTTATGCAAACAACAACACGGACCAAATGATGAATGATGGATTGTTCAGAGGCTTTATGCAATTCATGCAACATCGGTAGAGCGGCTCTGTCCAAAATGTAGGTGGAAACTCTGAAACTCTCGGACGGTCCACCGCTAAACAGATTCAGGGAGCCGACCACCGGAGTTTATTGGAGAGCCAAAACCACTTAAGGCGGAAGCATGGATAAAGAAGATCACCAAGTTATTTGATGTCTTGGGATGCTCACGAGGAGCAAAAGGTTCCTTCGCCACCTTCATGTTATGCGTGAAGAGGCATTCATCGGTGGGAATCAGAAAGCGTACTCTGACTGGCGCGACTCAAGATGTCTTGGGAGAAGTTCCAAGAGCTATTCAACGACAAGTACTTTCACGAGAGTATTCGTCACATGAAAGAAGTGGAGTTTATCAAATTAGAACAAAACAATATGGCCGTGTAATAATATCGAGGCAAAATTTGCGAGTTATCCCGTTGCATCCCATTTTGGTCGATAATGAGGAGAGAATGACGCTAATGTTTTAAGAGGTTTGAAACCGGAGATACGTCAATATCTTATTTCTCATAAAGCCGTGTTTGTACTTTCGGATGTTGTAAATAGGGCTTAGTTATTGGAGCGCCAGAACGAGTCAACGCAACCAAGAGAAAGCAATGGCAAAGATGAAAATACCGGTGGTATCGGTCATCAAACGGTGACAACAAACGTGGAGGAATCAATATGCCATAAATGGTAACCACTTGATGGTAATCATGGCGAAGACAAGAAATGGACATTTCAAGAAAAGGAGATTCAACAATGATGGAAGGACGTCGGACCAAAGACCGTTGTTAAGGAAGGAGAACGACCACCTATCATATGCTTCAAATGCGGAGGGAGGGACATCATCCAAATCTGCGTGATGCAATCCAAAGCGTGTTATAATTGTGGAAGAAGGTCACTTAGCCCGATTTTTTCGTTCACCAAGACAAGTTCACCGGGATGGAGGCACCAAAGGTCGTCCCCGTAAAAGTCAAAGCCGTTAGTGCAAGGAGAGCATTTGTTGTGACCTCCCAAAAAGTAAGGAACCCGAATGAGGTCATCACGGTAAGCTTATCATAAACTCTAAATGAAGTCTATACCTTATTTGATACCGATTCTACCCATTCTTTTATTTCTCCTACTTTCGCTCGATTAAATTTGACTCGGAGAAATTAGACTTTAACTTATCTCAGAAACTCATTGGGAGAAACCTTCATTACATCCACTGCTTATAAGTCTTGTTTGGTTCAAATCGGTACCCTAACATTACCTGTCGATCTTATTTCATTAAAAATACTTGCATTTGACTTAATTCTAGGGATTGATTGGTTAATTACTCATCATGCAAAAATTGATTATTTTCGTAAGATTGTTAGCTTTCATATTCCTAACCAATCTGTTATGCAAATTCAAGCCACCAAACCATTAAAATCAATCATTGTCATCTCAAGCCATAATGCTATTCGTTTATTGAAAAACGGATGTCAAGCTTTCTTAGCTCATGTCACGGATCTAAACAAAAATACGTCAGTTTTGAATGATATTTCAATTATTAATGAATTTCCTGACGTATTCCCTGAAGAACTTCCTGGCCCTACCCCCAGAGCGTGAAATTGAATTTTGTATCGACCTTGAACCTCGGTAGTAAAAACCTATTTCCAAAGCCCCATATCGAATGGCTCTATTGAACTTCGAGTTAAAGACCCAACTACGAGAATTGTTAGACATCGGTTTCATTCGTCCCCAGTACTTCTCCTTGGGGTGCTCTGCTCTATTCGTTGAAAAAAGAAAGATGGGAGTATGCGACTTTGTATTGATTATTGAATTGAATCATGTCACTATCAAAAATAGGTACCCATTACCACGTATTGATGACCTGTTTGACCCGATTCAAGGAGCCAAATTCTTTTCAAAGATTGATCTTAGCTTACGGATATCACAAATTGAAGATTAGAACCGATGACATTCCAAAGACGACTTTCGAAACTTCGAGACGGGCATTATGAATTCCTAGTCATGTCCTTTGGATTGACTAATGCTCCTGCTGCCTTCATGGATATGATGAACCGAGTATTCAAGGAATATTTGGATCACTTTGTGGTCGTCTTTATTGATGACATCCTCATATATTCCAAAACCCGTGAAGATCATGAGCAACACTTGAGGCTGATACTCCAAAAGCTTCGTGAATATAAGCTTTATGCCAAGTTGAAGAAATGCGAGTTCTAGCTTGAGGAAGTAGCATTCCTTGGGCACGTGGTATCAAGTCATGGAATATCTGTTGACCCAACAAAGATTAAATCTATTCAAAGTTGGGAGCAACCTAAATCAGTGACCGAAGTACGTAGCTTTCTCGGCTTAGCTGGTTATTATCGGAGATTCGTAGAAGGGTTTTCTCGAATCGCTACTCCACTAACTCAATTAACACGGAAAGATACAAAGTTCGGTTGGAGCGAGGAATGTGAGAAGAGTTTTTAAGAACTCAAGAGGAGACTCATTTCAGCACCTGTTCTGATAATACCATCTGGTTCGGAGGGATTTGTCATCTACAGTGATGCTTCGGGTAAAGAGTTAGGATGTGTTCTATGCCTATGCCTATGCCTCACGACAACTCAAAGAATATGAGAGGAATTATCCTACTCATGATCTAGAGTTGGCAGCTGTTGTCTTCGCACTAAAGATTTGGAGGCATTACTTGTATGGGGAGAAAGTGGAGATCTTTACGGATCATAAAAGTCTCAAATATTTCTTTACTCAAAAGGAACTCAACATGCGACAACGACGTTGGCTTGAACTATTGAAAGATTATGATCATACCATCCAATACCATCCTGGAAAAGCGAACGTGGTAGGTATTGCGCGTTGAGTAGAAGATCATATGCAAGTGCGAATGCGATATTGTCAACGCAAAGGCCCATTTTGTGTGACTTGCAAAGGATGGAGATAGAGTTAAAGACTCCAGGGACCCATGTGATGATGGCGAATATACGAGTAGAACCGACTTTAATTGATAAAGTTAAAGCTGCTCAAGCTACAGACCTGGAGCTGATGCGTATGAGGAAGAAAGTGCAAGAAGGTGCTATGTCGAAAGCAAGAATCGATGAAGAAGGAATACTTCGAGTCAACTCCAGACTATGTATTCCTAATGACCCTGATTTAAAGTATAAAATCATGATGAAGGCGTATAACACACCGTTTGCAATCCATCCTGGGAGTACCAAAATGTATCATGATATTCGTCATACATTTTGGTGGAGCAATATGAAGAGAGAGATAACGCTGTTTATCTCAAGGTGTCTAACGTGTCAACAAGTCAAGGCGGAGCATCAAGTACCAAAATGTCCATTGCAACCACTTGAAATTCCAGAATGGAAGTGGAAGTACATTACCATGGATTTCGTTACCGGTCTTCCCAAAGTTTCTCAAGGCATAGATGCGATTTGGGTCATTGTTGATAGATTGACCAAGTCTGCTCATTTCTTACCGATACGAGAAACTTATACACTTGAACGTCTTGCTCGTATGTACATAAACGAGGTTGTAAGATTGCATTGTATGCCAGTATCCATAGTTTCTGATCGAGACCCAAGATTCACTTCAAGATTTTGGGTTAGTTTGCAAAAAGCTATGGGCACGGATTTACGATTTAACTCGGCATATCATCCTTAGACGGATGGGCAGTCGGAGAGGACGATTCAAACTCTTGAAGATCTATTAAGACTCTGTGTTCTTGACTTCAAGGGAAGTTGAGACAAGTTCTTACCATTGGTGGAGTTTTCGTACAACAACAGTTATCAAGCAAGTATTGGCATGGCTCCATTCGAAACGTTGTATGGAAGAAAGTGTCGTTCTCCAGTATACTGGAATGAGGTGGGTGAAGCAATGTTGTTGGGACCAGAGTTGGTACGTATGACTACGGAAAAGATTCAAACGATCCGACAACGTATAAAAACCTCACAAGATCGACAAAAGAGTTATGCTGATCTTCATCGAAAGGACATGGAATTCGATATAGGAGATCATGTGTTGTTACGTGTTGCTCCATGGAAAGGAGTTACGAGATTTGGAAAGAAAGGAAAGCTCAATTCTCGATTCATCGGCCCATTTTTAATCCTTGATCGAGTAGGAACTGTGGCCTATAGACTCATTTTACCGCCAAGTATGTCTCGTACTCATAACGTTTTTCACATATCCATGTTACATAAATATGTGGAAGACCCGAACCACATTATTGAGTTAGAACCGGACGAAATAGAGGAAGATTTGACGTATGAAGAGGTTCCTGTTCAAATCTTGGATAAGAAGGAACATATTCTACGCTCCCAAGTTTATACCTCAAGTCAAAGTTTTGTGAAAAACCACGATATTGAGGAAATGACTTGGGAGTTAGAATCAAATGAAATCAAGGTATCCTTACCTCTTGATATACCAGTCGTACCACATTCTAATTTCGAGGGCGAAATTTCATAAGAAGGGGAGATTGTAAAACCCCAACTTTTTGAATAAAGATGAATTTTCTATAAATATTATTTTTGAATATTATGGAGTGAAATTGATATAATGTTATAGTTATGGGAAATATTTATAAATTTTGCAAAGTACGTAAGTTGTTATATAATATTCGATTGCTCGGGGAATATTCGTTTTAACAGAGAATATTCGTACAACGGTACTGTAAGACCCCAACTTATTATTAATGAAATTTAATTTTCTCTATTTTGAAATAGTAAGGGTTGATTTGATTAATGTGGATAGTTATGGGTAAAATACGCAAATATTTCAAAATAAGCAAGTGGTTATAAAATATTCATTGTTGTCGGAGAATATTCGTTTGGTCGTGGAATATTCGTGCTTTGTCAGAGAATATTAAATGCGGCCATGTAGCAACCGTATGTAGGCCCCCATAATGGAAAGCGATTGGATGAAGAAAATGACAAATATAAGTTGGTTAAAAATAACTACAGCGTAGTTATTCTTAAATTAATCTTGTTAAAATACTCGGTTGGTTAAAACACAAAGAAGCTTTACTGGTATTGCACCAATTATTGATTCTTACGTAAAAGGCACTACTCAATAATGGTTACGATGAATTATTGTTCAATATTTTATTGATTTAATAATTGTTGCGTTGATATTTTATATTCTTTGTTGTTTCATAATTGTCATTACACGATTTTTTCACTATCGAAGCAATAATTCATATTATCTGAATAATATTATTAGATAACATTATTGGCAATGTCGAGAAAGTTACATCAAAGGAGAGGTTTGGTCACCTAATTAATTGCTACCAAGAAGAGAGAAATTCTTATTGAAAGCCCCTGCTTTCTGAGGAACCTGCACAGTTGTCGATATTGTGATTCTCATAATATTATTTGTGAATAAATAATTATTGATTCATATGATGAGGAAAATATTGATTTTATGTGGATATAGATGGAGAAAATTTTTAGTGTGACAATTGTTGAAAATTGGAATTTTATCTTTTTCTGATAAAATAATTCATTTAAATATATTATTATATTTTAATAATATAATAATGGTGATATTTTTACAATGAATGTGGGATATATGAGTATACGAGGAGGAAGAGTATTTTTGTTGCAATAAATATTTAAAACATGTTAAACATGTCGGTGGACCCCATTTATTGACTGAAATTTGATTATAGCTTGTAAAATCCCCCGTTTGTGGATTTCGGTCAATTTCTATTTGGAATTTGGAAAAAATTTCTTCTGTAAAGTTGTAGAGAATTTAATTTCCTATAAAAACTCGCGAGATTCGAATTTTCTAATAGAAGGGATATTTATTATGAATTATTGAAGTTACAAGTTCAAAATAATTGATTTTTGGAAGTTTAAAATATTTTAAATAATAAAAACGTTTTTGTTTGTTTTGTGGGCTACAACATGTGCATAATGAGTTGAGATCAGATCTAGGAAGGTTGGCGTAGAAATTTTAATATGGTGTTCTAAGCATTTTCCTATAAATAGGGTCTTTAGGTTAGAATTGAAAATCACACCGAAATCAAGTTTTCTCTCTATATTATCGAAATGTATTCTTGTGAGTATTTTGAATATACTTTGAGTATTGTTAGACGGTGCAGTTCCTTTCACCTTATACCCGGTATTCCAAATAGAAGTACTTAATCTTTCGAGGTAAGGGATATTATTTTTTTTTCAGAATGATATTATTTCTTCAATATCATTATGCTAAAATATTGATCTGAAGTTTTATCAAATTTGGAACTTTTGGTGTCTGAGTTACTATTCACGTATCTGGCACTATTCATGTATACTGGTACTATTCACTTAATACGGCTATTCATCGAAAAATGAAAAATTTTCTTTTAAGTCCAAAATATCTATTACGGATACTAGCTTTGATTGTATCCATGTTTTGATCATTCTTGAATTTTACACCACTATGATTATTTTTGAGGTATTTTTAGGCGTGGATAAAACAAAAGTACGAATCCTTAATCCTTAATCCTTGTCATTTTGTTTCAATTTGGATTCGTTTTTTTAAAAATATTTTCATAATCTTGATCTTAAATGATGATATTATGGAATATCTTTGGCACCCGTAGTGCAAGATAAATGATTTCTGAAGAATATCTTTGGCCCGTAGTGCAAAGATGAGCAGTGTTTAGATGAACATGACCAATGATGAATATCTTTGGCACATAGTGCAAAGATGAATATTTGATTCCGGATGTATATTGATTGATGTTACTGAGGATAAAAGATAGAGCGATGAACTTTTAAATTCATACATAGAAGATAGTAGTTTGCATTCTCTACTTAACTCTTCTAATGAATTATTATTTCATTGCGAATATTGATTTAAAATTTATTGTCTATTGTATTCTATTAGATTTTCCTGTTGAAGACTAACGATAATTTGTTGTATATTATCTTAGTCATAATATTCTTTTTTGGGCTAGTTGAGCTCACCCTTTTCCTTTTTGTTCCATTTTTCTTCTCGGGAGGCGAGAATATAAGCGAGTACGAGTCGGGTATGGAATGAAGGTTTTAGAAAGAGTTGTTTAGTAGTTCTCACCATTTTGTAAAATAATGTATCAATAAATGTGATGAGGATTTATTTGAGTATAGATATTATGCAGAAGATAATATTTGTATTCAAACTCACGATTTCTTGTTGAAATAATAAAGTTGTAGTTGTTTACGTACCATGTATTGACAACTCAGAATGGGTGATGTATAGCTATTTTGGGGGCGTCACAGGCACAATCATTGGTGGACCCATCAACGGAATTATTGTCGGATTGAGAAAACGACAAAATACTACTTTATGAAAATAACGGCGGAAGTTTTACAGTTAATCATTGAAACACCCTTGTTAAAAGAAATGCGATGTCTGGCGTGGTTGCGTAGTAGTACACGATATTAATTATTGATGCTTATGTGATAAGTCACTCGGTTTTGTTGGTATTATTAATGTAATAATACAAAAAATCTTTTATATAAAAGCAGAATACTTTTATAAAGTTATTCTATAAATAGAATATATTATATTCTATTATGCATAGTGTTGCATAATGTACTGCATAGTGTTTTGTATAGTAAAATCTTTTTATATAAAACAAAATACTTTTATAAAGCTATCTGCTTTATTAGACAATAATTAGAATATATTATATTTTATTATGCATAGTGTTTTGTATAATTATCCGCATAGTGTTTGTATAGTAAAATCTTTTATAAAGTTATTCATTTTATTAGATTATAAATAGAATATATTATATTTTATTTAAAAGATTTTGCTTTAAATATTATTGAGTCATTAAAGTAAATCAATCTGGATCGTTCATGAGTTAGTAACTATGCAGTCCATTTTTCTATAAATAGAAGCTCATTCCTTCATTATTTTCTTACGAATTCACTGAAACTCTAGAGAGATAAACTATTGAGAGAAAGAAGAAAGTATTTTGCTACTTTACTACTTATATATCCAAAGATTTTCTTCTTAAGGTAGGGAATATTATTTGTTGTACTAAATAAGGGGTGTTATTATTTTGTATTCATGAAGAGAACTTATGTTATTCCATTCTTTATTATTTTGTTGGAATATTACATCATTGCATTTCTGGCCGGACTGATTAAAATCTTTACTTATTCTGTTGGAATATCATGTATGCATGCGTTTCTGTGGGACTGATTAAAAATCCTTATTAGTATTCTGTTGGAATAACTTTGTCATCTGAATCTGCATGCATGGTGATTTTTGTTGTTATTCCATTCTTTATTATTCTGTTGGAACATCCTGTCAGTGCTAATTTCGCCTGACCTAGTTCCATTATTTAGTATTCTGTTGGAGTAACCTGTCTATGCGAAGTACCGCATGCATGATGATTTCTTTTGTTATTCCATTCTTTATTATACTCAGTTGGTTAAAGTTTTGACTTCTATACTCCATGAAATTAGTGGAATATCCTTGATAATTGCGCTTCATCCAGTATTTTTTCATGGAAATATTCTTCTGAGCATTCTTGAATTTTACTTTACAAAGCAGTATCATGTTGGCAATTTGGACGTTATTGGTTCTTGGACAAATTAATTCTTGAACTTGTTTTATTGAATTCTTATATAATTGTCATCATCCTCATATTTATATTTTTTGAAAGTCATACATGGCACATGGTGCGCATGGATGGACTTGGTATGATTATGACCAGGGATTATTCGGTGTAATCATGACCGTAATGTTACAAATGATGTGGTAAAAGTCCATATTGATCCGTAGTGCATTGATGGACAGTTGTTGGCATGATCATGACCATTAATGAATATACAAATATTCTTGGCCCGTAGTGTATGGATAATTGTGGTCGTGATACTAAAGAATATCCTTGGCCGTAGTGCAGGGGTGATTCGATGATGTGGATTATTTATTAAGCCGTGTCCCAACGATAAAAGTGATGAAAATCCTTTTAAATCATAAAAGATAGTAGATTTTATTCTCTACTTGACTCTTTTAATGGATTGCTTGTTCCGCTGCAGTTAAACTTGATGTTTCTTATATTGTATCGGTTTAACATTTGTTTAAGGCTAATGATAATTTATTACGCATTATCTTAGTCATAATATTTTTCTTGGGCTAGTTGAGCTCACCCTTTCTTTCACTGTTCTCTTCAGGAAATGAGAATATAGCTGGAACGAGTCGGGGAACGGAGTGATGGTCCTAGATGGTGCATTAGTAGTCCTCACTATTCTGTGAAATAGTGTGATAATAATTGTAATGAGAACTCCTTTTGAGTTTGTATACTCTCTAGTAGACAATATTTGTATTCAAACTCACAGTTTATGTTTTATCGTATTGTACACAACAATTGTATTATTAAGGTGTATTTGAATTTTGTACCATGTATCTGGCGACTCAAGATGGGTGATGTATACCTAATTTTTGGGGCGTCACAGTTGTTATCAAAGCTTAGGGATATGATCCCTGGCTAAGATGTGAGACTAGAACTAGGAGGGGAGAGACGGGGAATTCCTTCACTAGTATGACCTACTTAAATTTATTTTGTATTTAAATTGGTTGGTCATAGTTTAGAGATAATATATTACATGTCAACTAACCCTTGTTTTGTGGCAGTATCTGAAAATGACATCCGAGAATGTTGAGAATAACAATGGAGCACAAGAGACCGTTGAGTCTCCACATATCTATAATCAGGATAATGTGCATCAGGAAGGCGACAATCCTTATGCAAACAATAACACGGACCAAATGATGAATGATGGATTTTTCAGAGGCTTTATGCAATTCATGCAACATCAGGCGAGAGCGGCTCCTGTCCGAAATGTAGGTGGAAACACTGAAAACTCTCGGACGGTCACCGCTAAACAGTTCAAGGAGCTGGGACCACCGGAGTTTATTGGAGATCCAAAATCACTTAAGGCGGAAGCATGGATAAAGCAGATCACCAAGATATTTGATGTCTTGGGATGCTCGAGAGAGCAAAGGTTCCTTCATACCTTCATGTTGCGTGAAGAGGCAAATTCTTGGTGGGAATCAGTAAAACATACCCGACTGGCCTTTCAAGATGTCTTGGGAGAAGTTCCAAGAGCTATTCAACGACAAGTACTTTCTCGAGTATTCAATCACATGAAAGAAGTGGAGTTTATCAAATTGGAACAAAATAATATGGCCGTGTATGCAATATGAGGCAAAATTTATGGAGTTATCTGGTTTGCATCCCATTTGGTCGATAATGAGGAGCGAATGACGCGAATGTTTCTAAGAGGTTTGAAACACGAGATAAGTCGATATCTTATTTCTCACAAACTTTGTTTATATTCGGATGTTGTGAATAGGGCTCGATTATTGGAGCGCGATAATGAGTCAAGACAACCAAAAGGCAACGACCAACAACACGATAATAATCGTCTTCTATGGCAGCGATCGTGAACGAACAATGATAACCATCGTGGGAAATTATCATGCCAATAATGATAACCACTTCGGTGGTAATCATGGCCAAAATAATAAAAGTGGAAATTTCAAGAAGAGAAGGTTCAATAATGATGGAAGACAGCAGCACCAGCACCCATTTCAAAGGAAGAAGAATGATCATCGGTCGTATGTTTCAAATGCGGACAGGAGGGACACATCCGTCCAAACTGTACGCAGCAATCCAAAGCGTGTTTCAATTGCAGAAGAGAAGGTCACCTAGCTCGATTTTATCGTATGGTGAAGTCAAGTCCAGCAGGGATAGTGATGCCAAAGGATGTCCCAGACAAGCCAAAACCGGTAGTTTAAGAGAGAGCATTTTTTTTTCGTAATAAGGAACCTGAATAAAATTATCACGGGTAAGTTAATCATAAACTTTTGTGAAGTCTATACCGTGTTAAATACCAGTTCTACTCACTCTTTTATTTCACCTAGTTGTGTTCAATGTTTGAATTTAACTCCGGAGAAGTTAGACTTTGATTTATCTGTTGAAACTCAGTTGGGAGAAACCTTCGTTACCTCTACTATTTATAAATCTTGGTTGATTCAAATCAACAATTTCACGTTACCTGTCGAGCTTATCTCTTTGAAAATATTTGCATGGATGTGATTTTTGGAATCGATTGGTTAACTACTCATCATGCTTTTCGTAAGGTTGTTAGCTTTTATATTCCTAACTTTTTAAGTAACCAAACCACTAAAGTCAATCATTGTCATATCAAGCCATAAGTAAAGAGCCCCGAGCCTTTCGTTGTTGACTTCCTTGTGTGGAATGCATCGAAGCTAGACTTTCTGTAGGCGATGTCGTGAATGACGATGGCAAGTTGATAGGTATCAATGTGATGTACTATCCAAGTCTTGGATGAGAGTCACGGTTTTGAATGATATTTCTATTGTTAATAGATTTCCTGACGTATTCTTGAAGACTTCTTAGCCTACCCTAGAGCGTTAAATCAAATTTTGTATTGACCCCAGTACAAAACCCATTTCTTAAACCCTCAAATATTTCTTCAACTAAAATGAACGTAACATGCGCCAAAGACGTTGGCTCGAGCTGTTGAAGATTACGATCGTACCATTCAATATTATCGTGGAAGAGCGAACGTGGTAGCTGACGTGTTGAGTAAAAGATCGTATCGTTCTTTAGAGCGATGTTGTTGTTAACACAAAGACTCATTTCGTATAACTTACAAATGATGAAGATAGAGTTAAAGACTCTAGGGACCCACATCAAGATAACGAATATACGATTAGCATTGACTTTAATCGATAAAGTTAAAGTCGCTCAAACTACATACTCGAAGCTGATGAATGGGAAGAAGAAGGTTCAAGAGGGCGTTATTCTAGAAGCAAGAATTGATGAAGAGAGGAAATCTCAACCATCGATTTAATTGGCCCATTTGAAATCCTCGATCGAGTAGGAACTATGGCTTATAGACTCGTTTTACCGCCAAATATGTTGCGTGTTTATAACGTTTGTCACGTATCGATGTTACGTAAATATGTGGACGACCCGAACCACATTATTGATTTAGAACCGGACGAGATAGCGGATAATTTAACGTATGAAGATGTACCTGTTAAAATCCTGTAATATATTCTACGCTTAAAGGTTATACCTCAAGAGTTAGAATCTGGTGAAGTGTACTCATCTGTTCGACATACCAGGTACGTACGTAAATTTCGAGGGCGAAATTTCATAAGGAGGGGAGATTGTAAAATCCCAAATTTTACAAATAAAGATTTAATTTTCTCGAATTTTTTTTTTAAAATATTATGGTTTGAATTTGAGATAATATTATAATTGTGGGTAGTATTTATAAATTTTGCAAAGTATGCAAGTTGTTATATAATATTCGATTGGTCGGGGAATATTTTTTTTGTCGGGGAATATCCGTACGACGACATAATCATTGGTGGACCCCACAACGGAATTATTGTCGGATTGAGAAAACGACAAAAGTATTTTATTGAAAATAACGACGAAGTTTTCACAGCTAATCTTGTTGAACTACTCGATAGTAAAAGTCTGATGTCTGGCGTGGTTGCATAGTAGCACAGTATTGATTATTGATGCTTACGTGAGAAGTCACTCAGTCATACTCAATTATTGCTATAGTAATTGTTGCATCATATCTCTCATATTATTGATTCGATTATTGTCATAGTATCATCTACATTATATGATATATTATTAAGTCAATAATTGAGATGACAAAGTTATTCATATTATTAAATTATAATATTTACAATGTCTAAAAGTTTTGTCAATGAGAGGTTTGGTCACCTAATTGCGCGCCAATAAGGAGAAATCCTTATTGGAAAGCCCCCTCTTTCTTGGGAACGACCTGGTTGATAAATATTATGAGTTATAATATTAATGATGAATGTTATTAATATTGAAGTTGTGCTCGGAGTTGAATTTGGAGACGTGGACGTGATATTTGAGTCCGGAACGATGAAATTAATAAAAATAGACTATAAACACAAAATTTGCCGATTTTTACTATTTGGTCAAAAAGTCAACAGTTGACTTTTTCGGGAAAAGTCAAACTTCGAAATTTCAAAATTTATATTTTTGATAAAAATAGTTTCATTATGTTAGAATTATTTGTGTTAGTGAAAATGGACATTTATTTCGATAAAAATTATTGTCTGGAGTTTATTTTGACCAATCGGATATTTAACCGGATAAATGAGCAATTGATTGCTATTATTTTACATGATTATAATAATTTGTTCACATGTGTATACTATTGTTTCACATTCTTGTTACTATTAGGGGAGTTGGTGCAAGATTGATAATACTTACATGACTAAGTTAAAAATAGAGGTACTATACTGTAATTATTTTTATCACATGATTAGAACTATTGAGTCACATGATTTACTATTGATTCACATTATTTACTATTAGGGGAGTTGGTGCAAATTTGATAATACTTGCAGGACTAAATTAAAAATGAAGAAAAAGAGGAAGGTATTATACTGTTATATTTCGAGCCCCAAAACGTGCAATTATCGAAACTATATTTTCCTATAAATAGAAGCTCATTCTTCCTTCATTTCTCACCAATTCACAAAAAGCTTTAGAGCAATTATTATAGAGAGAAATTGTAGAGAGAAAATTTATAGAAGAAGAGAAGTCTGCTACCTCACTATTCCAGTATCCAATTTTTTTAAGGCAGGGAATATTATTTGTTGTACTCGTAAGGGGTACTCTTTCTTTCTTATTTATGAATAGAACTTCTGTTATTCCATTCTTTATTATTCTGTTGGAAAAACCTGTAAACGCGGGCTACCCTATACTTGGTGAAATTCTTATGTTATTCCATTCTTTATTATTATGTTGGAATAACTTTTGTCTATCTAATCTTTGCATACATGGTGAAATTCTTCTAATATTCCATTCTTTATTATTACATTTGGAATATCCTCACATGCATGCGCGTTTTAGCGGGACTGGTTTTCGTTATTTATTATTAGTTGGAACATACCGTCTGCATGCATTCTACGCCGACACAGTTACATCTTTATTATTACATTGGAATATCATGTCTACATCGTTTTACGTCGGACTGATTAAAATCTTTATTATTACATTTGGAATATCACGTGCATGCGCTTTTCTGGCGGACCGATTTCGTCTTTATTATTACATTTGGAATATCACATGCATGCGTTCTACGATGGACTGATTCCGTCTTTATTATTACATTGGAATATCCTCATCACATGCGCGTTTTATGTCGGACGATTAAATTCCGTCTTTATTATTACATTGGAATATCCATGCATGCGTTTTCTGGCGGGACTGATTCCGTTATTTATTATTCTGTTGGAATAACTCACTTTGTCTGCGATCTATCGCATGCTCGGTGATTTCTTTTGTTATTCCATTCCTTATTATACTCGGTTGGTTAAAGTTTTGACTTATATACTCCATGAAATTAGTGGAATATCCTTGATATTTGCGCTTCATCCAAAGATATCTTTTCATGGAAATATTCTTCTGAGCATTCTTGAATTTTACTCTACAAAACAGTATCATGTTGACAATTTGGACATTATTAGTTCCTGGATAAATTAATTCTTAAACTTGTTTTATTGAATTCTTATATCATTGTCCTCATCCTCATGTTTACATTTTGTTGAAAGTAATCTGTGGCCTGTAGTGCATAGATGGACTTGGTATGCTTATGACCAGGGATTATTCGGTGTAATCATGACCGTAATGTTACAAATGATGTGGTAAAAGTCCTCATTAGCCCGTAATGCATTGATGGACAGTTTTTGGTATGATTATGGCTATGGATTCTCTTCGGTCAAGGGTGCAAAGATGAATTGTTTTATGGCATGATCAGGACCGTTGATGAAAACACGATTATCTTGGCCCGTAGTGCATGGATAATTGTGGTCGTGATACTAAAGAATATCCTTGGCCGTAGTGCAGGGGTGATTCGATGATGTGGATTATTTATTAAGCTAAGTTCCAGCGATAAAAGTGATGAAAAACCTTCTAAACCATAAAAGATAGTAGATTTTATTCTCTACTTGACTCTTTTAATGGATTGCTTGTGCCACTGCAGTTAAACTTGATGTTTGTTATATTGTATCAGTTTAACACTGTTTAAGGTTAATGATAATTTATTCTGCATTATCTTAGTCATAATATTTCTTACTGGGCTAGTTGAGCTCACCCTTTCTTTCATTGTTCTCTTCAGGAAATGAGAACGTAGCGGGGACTAGTCGGGGAACAGAGTGATGGTCCTAGATGGTGCATTAGTAGTCCTCACCATTATGTGAAATAGTGTGATAATAATTGTAATGAGGACTCCTTTTGAGTTTGTATAATCTCTAGTAGACAGTATTTGTATTCAAACTCACAATTTATGTTTTGTCGTATTATACATGACAGTTGTATTATTAAGTTGTATTTGAATTATGTACCATGTATCTGGCGACTCAAGATGGGTGATGTATACCTAATTTTGGGGGCGTCACAATTGTCATCATCCTCATATTTATATTTTTTGAAAGTCATCTGTGGCCTGTAGTGCATAGATGGACTTGGTATGATTATGACGAGAAATTATTCTTTGTAATCATGGTCGTAATGTTACAAATGATGTGGTAAAAGTCCTCATTGGCCGTAGTGTGCATTGATGGACAATTGTTGGCATGATCATGACCATTAATGAATGCACAAATATTCTTGGCCCGTAGTGCATGGATAATTGTGGTCGTGATACTAAAGAATATCCTTGGTAGTAGTGCGAGGATGATTCGATGATGTGGATTATTTATTAAAATTGAGTCCCAATGATAAAAGTGATGAAAAACCTTTTAAATCATAAAAGATAGTAGATTTTATTCTCTACTTGACTCTTTTAATGGATTACTTGTTCACCGCAGTTAAACTTGATGTTTATTATATTGTATCGGTTTAACACTGCTTAAGGCTAATGATAATTTATTACGCATTATCTTAGTCGTAATATTTCTTCTTTGGGCTAGTTGAGCTCACCTTTCTTTCACTCTTCTCTTGAAATGAGAATATAAATTTGAAACGAGTCTGGGAGCGGGTGATGGTCCTAGATGGTGCATTAGTAGTCCTCACTATTCTGTGAAATAGTGTGATAATAATTGTAATGAGAACTCCTTTTGAAATTGTATACTCTCTAGTAGACAATATTTGTATTCAAACTCACAGTTTATGTTTTGTCGTATTGTACACGACAGTTGTATTATTAAGCTGTATTTGAATTCTGTACCATGTATCTGGCGACTCAAGATGGGTGATGTATACCTAATTTTGGGGGTGTCACAAATTCCCTTTTTAGTAATCCATCGATTGAAAATATTTTAGTTTTTAAGTTAACTAAAAATTTAGATCTCATTAGCATGATCTCATCATAATTCTAAAAGTGTGTTATCACATATTATTAAAACAGCACCATGTAGATAATTAAATGTCTTTAGTAAATAAATACTTTTATTAATAAATGAATAAGATTATTTACAAAGTATATGTTTTATCATCATACATGATTGACTTGTATGCATACTACTTTCACAAAGGTCTGATGCAGTTGCATTGCACAAGTGGAAATGGTTTAAATAACAACATTTATTTCTCATAGGAAATAAAATTGAAAACTGATAGCCTCTCTCACATGAAAGTGAGATCCACTTACTACTCACGTGAGTGAGAGGGATCATGTAAAAATATTGATTCTCATAAAATATTATCAACTAGAAAAGATAATAATCAATGAACTAAATATCTAAATAATGTAAGTTTTAAATCACACAAGTATACAACGAATATAAAGACGTTTCAGTTATAAATTTTCAATTTTAACTCATCTCTCATTTTCAATATACATATTTTTCAAAAGGAGTACTCCCTCCGTCCTTGAGATGAGTAAATGTACAAATACTAGCAACAGTCTCGTGCCTCCGACATTATAGATGGTTGGATTTATCCCAAACTTTTGACGGCCCGTATAATTTATTAGGATGAACGGAAAATTCAAAATTATTTGTATTTTGTTATATAGATTGAAGTACATAAAGTGAAAGGTAATTTAGTCATTTAATGAGATCCATTAATATAAAAAAAATAAAAATATTCATCACTTTATATAATCTTGTGGGGCCACTAAAGAAAAATGTGAAACTGTATTACTCTATTTTCTTTAATTTTACTTTTATATGTGCCTAAATTATACTTTGTTCATTCATTTGAGCACGGAGAAAATATTATAAAAAAAGAGTTAGCGAAATACCAAATAGCAAGGAATTTACTATCCAGCTTTCACATGTATGCCTGTAAATTACAAGTCTCAAAAAGTAAAAATGAGACTATCAGATGAAAAGAATGGTGTCAAATTTTTGGTCTACCTCAAATATTTGAAGTAGTATTGAATATTTTAAAACTTATTAGTATAAAATATGTCCTCAAGTAGTGTAATAATGACATGTCATATGCTATTAAATAATTGAGATTCTTTAACATTACTTATTTTTCTTTATTTTTTTAGAATGTATTTTATTACAATTTGATTTTTACTTTTATTTTAGGGACACATTTCATTGTAGGGCCTAAGGAAAACCAGGAGAAAGGGTCAGGGAGATCTAAGGAAAACCTGGAGAAAGAGTCAGGAAAACTTGTATTTTTCATTAATTCTAAAATCGTCCAACTTTTATTGTGAAGTAGATTCGAAGTTCCATTGTAAGAGGGTGTTTGATAAAAATTGAATAAATCTGAATTAGAATCTGAATTTGAATCTGAATCTGAATCTGAATCTGAATCTGAATGAACTGGAACTGGAACTGGAACTGGAACTGGAACTGAATGAGTTCAATTTGAATCTGAATGAAAAAAGATGTTTGATAATTGACATGTCTAAAACATCTGAATGACAAAACTTTATTATTTTACCCCTTTGAAAAAATTCAAAATTGTTGTAAATTTATTTAATATTACTTAATATAATAGTTAATATTTTTTGTTTACTTTTTAAATTTTTTTTTTTTACTTCATTTAGTCATTCAGCTAAAAAAATCTGACTTAGCCATTCAGCTCGTCCATTTTACCGATTCAGCGATTCAACCATTCAGACCAAAATAAACGCACTGACCGATTCAACTCTTTAGATTCAACTCTAAACAAACACCCTTAAGTCACCTTTGATTTACCAAATTAAAATTACAGTTTTAATACTATATTCCGGATTTCTTATCACAATATATTTGTTTCTATTTTAGTAATCTTACATTTTCTACAATTTATGATAGGGAATTCTCAACCCGTATGAATCATGTTAATGGTGTAATGAACCGAATCGAGTATTGAGTTGTTCAGATTTGATTCATAAAATTTATCGAGTATGAAATAAAGTTTGATTGATGCCCGTTTAGCTACCGAGTCGACACGATCTCGAATTGAACTCGAGCAGTTTGAACTTTTCGAACGAATATTGAAGAAGTTGGAGTAATTTATCGAACTTTAAAATTTATCCATATTTAAATTATTTATATGTACGAAACGAACCTGAATTGTTTAGTTCATTTTAAAGCCTTACCTGTTAATAATGAATAGACCTGGCAAACGGGTCGGCCTGGTCCGACCGCCAAAAAGCGGGCTTTAGTAGCATTTTTTATTCTACTGATAACCAGCCTTTTTGGCTGGTCAGATTCAAAAGCCCTTTCTTGGCGAACTTCACTTTTGCTCAAAAAGTCTGAAAAAAAAGCGTAAATCACCTTCAATTCATGGACTATAGGGCTTATTTTTTTGGCCTCAAAAATTCTGACCTTTTTACCTGACCGACTACGACCGGCCCGCCCACGCCATGTCCGCCCGTCTGCCACATCTAATAATGAAGTATTCCATCATAATGTTAGCCTAGTACAAAGAAAAGTACATGTAAAATTACCCATTGGGCTGACCCTCCAAAATTGGCTTCTTTTAACAACATGTGAAATTACCGTCAAGCCACATACATCATGCGGCATTGCCAACTTCCAAGTCAACGATTGGTAAATTTATAGAAGATCACACGATCGCACCAGATTAATTCCCTATCGTCATTTACAATTTTCCCACCTATAAAACCAAAATTTCCCTACCTCTACTCCTTCACTAATTCATTTCAGAATTTGAGATTTCATCACAAATTTTTTAGGAAGAAAAGATGCCTATCGAGATGCCAAAAGGGCTACCATTTTCGGTAGATACATGGACAACTTCTTCCAAGAGAAAGCGGCATCATTTTCTGACTCATGCCCACAAAGACCACTCTCAAGGAATCTCCACCCACTTTTCTTACCCAATTTACTCTACCCATCTCACTAAAACCCTCACCCTTAAGTATTATCCCCAGGTTTTCTTTCTTTGTTCTCAATTTCTCCCCTGTTAAATGTATATACCCATTTGATTTATTTGTAGATGGTAAATTTTAATTTTTGATTGTTTTGGCAGCTTGATGATTCATTTTTTGTGGGTGTTGAGGTTGGACAGTCGGTTGTTATTGGCGATCCTGATGGCGATTTTACAGTGTCCGCTTTTGATGCGAATCACTGTCCTGGTATTTGATTCTTCTTTCAGTTACTTAATCTGATTGTTTTTTGTTTTGGGTTTGTTTTCTTTTCTGGGGTTTATTTGATTCTTATTATACACATTGTGATTTTGATTTGAATTATATATGTTTACACTCACGCTCCAAATTTATGAGTCTATTCTTCCATTTTTGGATGTACTGAAACAAGTGTACACCTTTAAATTAAGGTATCAAATCACATGATATTTGAGTAAACTTTGATTTTGGTTGTTGATTATATTGAAGCTGATTATTTTTTTAAAAGGGATTCTTAGTTTGGGTCTGTGGTGGTTAAAAAGTTTTATCATTTTTAATTAGTGATCCATTTCATTAAATTAGTTGTAGACTGTTGATTAAATTGAGTCCAGAACAAGAGAAACATGATTTTCTTATTATGGTATACTAGATGCCATTTTGTTGATCATAAATTTTAGAGCTATGTTGAATTGTTGATCATGTATTGATTTTGAGTTTGATCAAGTCTAGATAGCTGTTCGATCATGACAATGTTCTTTGTCTTTTGTCATTTTCTTATTTTCTGACCCTTTATTTCCTTTCCATAGAGATATGCTTACTTCGACATTCTTTTAGATCACGATTTGAACTCTTTTTTGTTTTTTTGAGTCATTATTTCTCTCCACCATCATGTTCAATAATATTTTTAGTCTTAATAATTGTCTGTGATGGTAATACAATACAACTTGGTACTGGTTAGAATGTTTTATGAATCTATGACTTGGGATTGAAAATACAATTTGGATATATAAAGCATATGGCAGTATTTCCTTGTATCATTCAAATTACCAATTTACCATCCATATATTTCACCATCATACTTATAAAAATAAAATAAAAAATCTTCATGAGATAACAAGTTCACTCACTTGGAATCTGCCACACGAATGGTTAATTTTTGATAGGAAATCTGAAATTAGGATTCCCTTATAAGTTTTTTTTTAAAATTATTTTTTAAAATTTTTTAAGCGCTTGGAAGTCTACAACGTGTTATGCTTGAAAGTTGTGTTAATACTGCCTAATCTTTTATTTATTGATTTTAGATATTCAATGCTGGCATTTAAGTGTTCACCTCTTTTTTTTTTCTTTCCTTGATTTTTTTCCTTTTCAATATAATTCTCTTTGATTGATTCAGTAGGTTCAATTTCTATTTATTCAAACAAGCTGAAATGATGTGGGCTTATTATCTTTGATCCTTGAATTTTACTGCTAAGTTTCCCATTTTTATCGGTTTTCGATCTTCAATGCGGATTTGAATTGTTTGTGTGTGTGTGTGTGAGTGTATATATATATCATCACTGTTCTAAAAATCCCCGCCTAGGTCCGCCTAGGCCCCGCCTAGGCGCTAGGCCCCCTCTTGGCGCCCCGCCTAGGACCTAGGCCCCCCCTTGGCACCTCTAAGCCCCCAGGCGCCTCACCTAGGCCCAAGGCGACAAAAAAATTCCTCTAGAAAATTAGGCGGGTTCTAGGTGGAGATTTTTTTTTATTTTAATAATTACCCAAACCAAATCTTGATATATTTATTTTTCTAATGATTACCATATTCATAATACAGGTTGTAGCATATCAAATCACAACAAGAAGTGAACAATACCAAGTCAAATGAATAATTTTATTATAGTTGTAATTTTTTGAACTTGTACCAACTTCAAATTATATAAATGAGGATACATTTGTAATATTTAGTTTAATTCTATTTTATAATTCTTAAATTTATGTTTAGTTTCTGAAGTTTTATTATTGAATTAAATTCTTGAAATTTTAAAATTTATTATTTAATAGCAATCTTATTTATAAATAAAACTAATACGTTAAAAATATGTTTATACTTTGAACAATTGCATGTTTGTGTTTGAACTTTGACATTAGCAATATGGATATGTGTTTAAACTTTAAGAAAAGACCTTTATTATCTTTATTATAGATTGTTATGCTTTATATTATTATTTTATTTGGATAAATGTAAGATAAAATATTAAAATTATCTTAAAATAAAAATCCCGCCTAGGCCCGCCTAGGCCCCTAGGCGCTAGGCCCCCCTCGGCCGCCGCCTCCCGCCTAGCGCCTTTTAGAACATTGATATATATATATATATATATATATATATATATATATATATATATATATATACACACACACACACCCACACATTTCCCTTTTCAACTTCATTGGCTTTGGTTGGCTCAATCTATGTTATTCATTCAATTTCAGTTGACTGATGATTCTTTGCCTGACATGCTATTTGTGAACTCCAGGAGCCATTATGTTTTTGTTTGAAGGCAATTTCGGTAGCATATTGCACACAGGAGATTGCAGACTTGATCAAGAGTGTTTGCAAAGCTTACCTGAGAAGTATTTAGGCAAGAGAACTAGGGAACCTAGATGTCAGATTGATTATGTCTTCTTAGACTGCACATTTGGGAGATTTCCTTCAAAGATGCCAAGTAAACACTCTGCAATTAGGCAGGTACTTCTACTCAGGCTCATCTAGCTTATGTTCTCTCTAGTCTCTACTCTGGTATGACGTGTTGCAGTATTCATATGTTTGAACTCCACCTACTCATGCCTTGTCCTGTTTACATGTTATAACACGTCAATACCTCTATGAGTTAAATAATTTGTTTTGTGTGCATGAGAGAGAAAAACTATGTCTTATGTACAGTAGTCATACTAGGAAAGCAGAGCATTTGATATGCTAAGAATGAATCAAAATTTTCTTCCCCAACAGAAACCAAAAAAATGAATAATCAATTCCATTAATATGTTCCATCATATTCCTACCTTTAATCTTAACCAGTATTTATGTCCAAAACCTTGTAAAAGGTTCCTCTAGTGATAAAAATGGGAAAATCTTTAGATGACAGAAATGTGAGTTACAAGCCTACAAGTAGATGTACTTTGGATAATTGAGGTCTTAAGAAGTGTCGTTTATCATCTATGAAAGATGGAAAATATTTCTTTGGTACTGCAAAGCCTTTAAAACAAGTGTCTAAAGATGAGAAATGAAATACATTACTTGAATGTAATCCAAGTTGAAAGTAGGAAAAGAACTAATATTGGAATATAGGTTCAAGAATGTGGTTAAATTTTCTTCTCCCTTTGAAATATAGGTTAAGACTTGGAACAAGATGATTAAAGAAAACTAAAAAGTGATTGCCTCTGCTTTGGCATGGTTCTTTCGTCTTTTGCAGTTGCTCTTGTTAATTGCTTCGTCAGTCATCCCTAAAGCACAAAGCTCTAAAATACTTCTTACTTACCTGTGTCTCTAACATTATTATACATCCTCTCTTGTGGAGGCTGCAGCTTGCTTACTCAATGGTCTTTATTAGAACTACTGGTTATATACCTTACTGGTTGACTTATGTTCCTTAGATGCCACGCCTTGTTGTTTTTGTGAAAACTGTTTTCTTCCCGCACTTATTGGGATTAGGCATTTAGGCTATTACACATTTGTACATACTCAAACCATTCTTGGTTAGTAGTCATTGAAATACTACAACCTATAAGTTTGTTTGACATTGTTAATTTTGTATCCACGAGGCAGGTCATCAATTGTATATGGAAGCATCCTGGTGCTCCGGTCGTGTATTTGACCTGTGATATGCTTGGCCAGGAAGAGATACTTGTGAATGTATCCCAAACATTTGGCTCCAAGATTTTTATTGATAAAGAAAGCAATCCAGACTGTTATCAGGCTTTGAAACTTACAGTTCCTGAAATACTCTCTGAAGATTCATCTTCTCGCTTTCATGTGTTTGATGGATTTCCTAAACTGTCAGAAAGAGCAGAAGCAAAGCTTGCTGAGGCTCGAAATAATTCTCAGCCTGAGCCGCTTATAATACGGCCTTCGGCACAGTGGTATGCATTTGACGAGGGTTCATCAGAGACTGAAATACGAAGAAAAGAGAGATTCAATGAAGCAGTAAGGGATCAGTTTGGTATTTGGCATGTCTGTTACTCAATGCACTCATCCAGGGAAGAATTAGACTGGGCTCTCCAGCTTCTTGCACCTAAATGGGTAGTGTCAACAACCCCCAGTTGCCGAGCTATGGAGTTAACTTATGTTAAAAAGCACTGCTTTATCGCTCAAGTAGCTTCTGATGACCCTCTCTGGAAGCTTCTAGACATAAGTGTGGAGGCTCCTCAAACTGAAGAACATATATCAGCAGAGAGTCCAAGTTGCTTGTCTGTGCTCAAAACATACGCAGAACCTCAGTCTAAACCAATAAGCATACCCACCACTAACCAGCGAACGCTCTTGAATCTATCCCCTCCAAGCAAAAGGCCTGTCACATTATTTGGAAGAGCAAGGTTAGGTCTATCAGATTCTGATGTTTTCCATGAGCAAAATGAAAGAATATCTATAAATGATGACCCTCCACATTCAGTCAGTACGAAAATAGAACAAGATAATTTACATATTGTTGGTAGAGTAATGTTTGGTCTCCAAGATTCTGCTTTAAAGGAAAAAGAATTTGTAAACGGTGAGCCTCTACATTCAGTTTATAAAAAAGGAGATGGTTATAGTTCATTCGAAAAGGTGGATATTGTGGAAGAGGCGTGTGATAAGTCGCCAGAAAACAAGAAAACGGATGAGGATATTATGAAACCAGAATACGAGTCGAGAAAGATAATGACACAGACTGGCAGAGCATCCTCTTCACCCATTGGATCATCAAAGAGGTTCAGTGTAAACCTGAGAAATTTGTACAGAAGTATGAATGTTTCTGTGCCTCAGCCGCTTCCTTCCTTGGTGGAGTTGATGAATTCCATAAAAAATGCCAAGAGGAAGTATGACAAGTTTTGATGAATCGAACCATCAATTGGAAAAATATATAGGCAGAAGAAGTAATTCCATCATCTCCGACTGCCTTGCGGCTTATCAGCCTAGTTAGTTGCTATCAAAGAATGCAGATACTTATGAAACTGTTGATGCATGGCTGGTGTCTGGTGAAATAATGGCTCTTATATTGTGTATACAGTATACCCCAATAGTTGTTTTCTTTCATTGATAAAGGTACAAAAAGCTATTCATGTATTTACATTACCAGGCAGGCGAATTGAGGGAGTTATTCAAATGTAACAAGTAAAAGTGATTGTTGAACATTGATATGCTGCATCCATTTGTTGTTCATTGCTGAAGTAGATTTTTTCCCCTGAAGGCTACATTATTGTGAGAAATTATAGACAATGTAGTTTTAGAAAGAACCAATTTCTTTATGAAGTGGTTCCTTACAAGTACGTTTGGATTTCGATACCTTTCATATGAGGGGTAATAGAAGATTTTCAATATTACGTCACTATTATTATTATTATTATTATTATTATTATTATTATTATTATTATTATTTTGGTTCTTAGATGGAACTGTTCTGGTCGATTCAAGCCTCCTTTCTTTTTGCATGGGTATGTAATAGTGTACAGTTTAGTGTTTGACTAGTTGAAAGTGTGAGTAATTGTTTGTGAGTGTAGTGATGTATTTAGAATTGTCTAGGGTTGGATTAGATGTAAGATGGGTTTTTTTTATTATGCAATAATACATTGTGTTCCTCTTTGTGATTTGGTTCCCTCAATTTGTTGTTGTGAATGCTATTCTTTTCCATTTGTTCAAGTATCTGTTTTTGGAATTTAGATTACCTCCTATGCAACATTTTTAGAGGGGCTCAAAATACATCAGTAAAAAAAATTTATTTATTGATGTTTGGAGTGCTTCTTTCAAATTTATTTTGCCTAATTATAGTATTTCATAATATTCTATTTCAACCATTGTCAACATTTGAGTTGTGAGTCTAATGACTTTAAATATATATATATATATATATATATTTATATATATATATATATTTCCTCCGAACAATGGGACTATTAATCAGACTTTGAAATTTTTAGTTAACTGATTAACTATTTTTATGAATAAATTACAAATTATAATATTATATATTCAAAACCTTATATTGTGGTTCTGGTCATCTTTCTTGGAGACAATTAAGAGGAGCCACTCAAAGCAAAAAAATGAATTAAGTTATTCTCATTTACAAAAAATTGATACTAAGGTATAATTAAATCAGTAAGACAAATAGGTAGAATATTAATTAATTAATTATCAAACTTATTTAATATTATTTTATCTTATAATAATATTATTAATTTATTATATATGGAATAACATGAAAAAGCAAATGCTCATAACAAAAATAAAATTTAATTAATATTAACATGCTTCAAATTATTGAATTGGGGGGTCATATGACCCCCTAGTCCCCCTAATTCCGCCAGTGCTCCTATGCATGGTGTTTTATGATTGTTGTGCTACTGATATCTCATCTATTTTATATTCATATATGTGTTAATGGCATCTCAATGCTAGTGTTAGTAATATGTATGGATTTGAGCATATAAATTTATCCTCCTCCATATGATAGTTAAAACTTAATTATGACAAGTGAAGAAGTATCTCGCGGACAAGCAAAAGAAATGACTGTTAGAATATTTTATTTTTTTTATGTAGCTTCTATCATTTATGGAATTCTTGGATTTACCTATTGAATAAATTTAATCACCTTATTTATAGGTTTGATAATTATGTAGTTCATAAATATTATTACTAATTTTAATTTAGCATAATGGGCACTAAAGTTTCATAATCTTGATGGGCAATTTTGATCCTTAACTATTCTATAAATAAAACAGTTAGAGCTTGGTCCCAATTATCGCCTTAATAACTTTATACACACCTATATATCTATCATAAGATTAAGAGAGGTAATTGAAGATTTTCACTCTTAAGCGCAGCGGAAGCGTGATACATACAAGATGACTTCTCTCAATTCATGTAAGTACCTAATTGAGTAATTAATTTTATTCTATGTAATAGCACGTTCCAATATAACTATTCAGCATTTGGTATCAGAGCATGATTACACTATTTAGGGGTGAGCATGGTGCGGTTTGACAAATTCAAAACTGCACCTGAAACCACTTGTAATTGGTGCGGTGCGGTTTTAAACTGTGCGGTGCGGTTTCAATTTGTGCGATTTCGGTTCCAAAACCAATTGAAATAACAAATTTATCTAAGTCTTCAATAGAATTTAACACAGAGCTCACATCGAGCAATTAACTTAGTGATAGAGTTGGTAATGAGCTGCCAAACATGTCAAATTCACCATCAAATTATAGAACAATAAGACACATAAAATAGTTTTAGCTTATAATAAAGGAATGATACTTTAAAACTAAAACATACGCTATATAAAACAACGGAGACCATGATTCGATAACAAGTAAGAAGGTTTATCTAGTTCCCAAAAAATTAAAAGTATATACTGGAGATAGAATAAAATTTTATCTTATATATTACAGGGAGACTTATAGAATATAATCCTAATTATACCTAATTTAAAAAATAATCTATTAAACTATTACTACTATAACATAGACCTTAACCAATGTATCAAGTGCTCGAACCAACGAATTTGGCCCCTCAGCTAAAAGCCCCTTCAGTAACGCATCAAACAAATCCGAAATTTCAAAACTCAAATGCTTAAATTTTGACTCTATAACTTCTAACCATCTTCTTTCAATTGGTAAAAAATGACAATGCAAGACTGAGGTTTTCTTTGAGTGTGTTAAAGTGAAAAGTAACTTTAGATTTTACTAGAGATAATACATACACACACACACACATGGTGCGGTTTTTATGACGCTCCCAAAATAGGTCCACACGACCCATTCTGAGTCGCCAGATATCACACTATAGAAATCAAATATAAACTTCATTTATACAACTGTTGAACTGTCGTGCAGAGTACGACAACACATAAGCTGTGAGTTTTAAATACAAATATGTGTAACTATCATGGTGTCTCGACCACAACACCTTACAATGGTACTTTACATAAAAGTACAGTCAATATCTGTTTTAGAAATTAAAATATTTGGAAAATACTCAAGGAAACCTTCGTACATCGAAGGCCATGCATTTAAGTTATGATAGATATCATATGTCCACAGAATTATCCTTCATTGACCCAATAGTCCCCAAAGAAAAATGAGAAGATTGCTATCATGTTCTTTCCAATGGTGAGTTTTCTCTTGACATATAATTATCTCCATTGTCTCCAATTAAGAATTATATTTCAACCAACTCCAAGATTATATAGGTAGTGCTCGTAGATATACTCAGCAAGTGGATGTGCACAACCCTTTCTTATGATAACACGAAGTCGTATGTCATTAGACATCTTGTATGATGGTGGCAAAACACCCTTCCAAAGTTGGGTTCACCTCTCCCTATTCGGTTCACCAAAATCAACGGTTAAAATGACGTATAAAATACGACACACTTATCTGAAATTCTCAATAAAATTATTTTCATACTATTTTAGGGGAAACCTCAACAGCTCTAGACCACCGTTCTAATCCCCTATTACCCCGCTTTCGACCCAAATACACTCTTATTACACGAAAGAATTGTGAAGAAGCAAAAGGGTGAGCACACCTAGCCCATTAAAGAATATCATGACTAAAGATAATTAAATTATCAATAGCCTTCGTCGATAATAAATCGTAGATTTAGAACATATGGTAGTTGATAAAACTTTTTAACCATAGTTAAGTGAACGAAGCGATCCATTAGAAGAGTCAAATAGACCATAAGGTCTATTATCTTCTCCATGTTAAAAATCCACCAACAATGTTTTATCCCTGTAACATCAATCAACAATTCCTGCTCATAATCATGTGGATAACTCATAATCATAATTGTGATTCTAAATTCTTTTTCGCACCAAGGACGAAGATAATTTTCATCACCTGTCTTTACCTGAAACATCAAAAATCATGGTTATACCAAATCACAATTCTTGTTCATAATCATACTAATAAATTCATCTTTGCACTACGGGCTATAGATATTCATTAACAATTCATCTTTGCACTACAGGCCAAAGGCATACAACTGTATTTTAGAAGAGTCAAGTAGAGCATGATATCTACTATCTTCTACGAATTAAAAGTGTATTATCAATATTTTATCGCTGAGACTCAGCTTAATAAATAATCCACATCATCGAATTATCCCTGCACTACTGACCAGGATATTCATTAAGATATTACGACCACGAATTATCCATGCACTACTACGGGCGAGGATATTCGTGTTTTCAACAATAATGTCATGATTATCTTTTGATAATCCTCGGTTATAATCATACCAACAACTCGTCCATCAATGCACTACGGGCCAATGAGGACTTTTACCACATCATATGTAACATTACGGTCATGATTATACCGAATGATCCTCGGTCATAATCATACCAATCAATAGTTCATCTACGCACGTAAGCCAAAGATACTCATCAATCAATAGTTCATCTTTGCATCGTAAGCCAAAGATATACAACTGTAAAACTAATAATCAACAAATTCATCTTTGCACGTAAGCCAAAAGATATACAACTGTAAAACTAATAATTAACGAAATCCATCTTTGCACGTAAGCGAAAGATGACTTTCATCATAATATAAAGTATGAGGATGATGACAATAATATAAGCATTAATCAACGCGAAATCAAGGATAAATATTAAAAACTTTAAATTTATCCGAGTTTAAAATATCCAAATGTTATCAATCACTTAATAATCCCATAATCTAATATCATTAATATTATAACAATATTTTAATCATTTCTTAAACTTATAAATAATATATTTTAATTATTTACACTTTACCAAATAATGCATTTAATCATTCAAAATGCCATACTCATAAGATTTAATCACCAATGATCAAATCCCTTATCAAAAATCAGATATACCTTATATAGGATTTTCAAGTCATAAAATCCTATTGACCAATTTTTTAACTTCACATAACATATTTAATTCATATGTTCGTAACTAAACTATTTTCATGAAAAATAACAAATCAGGTCCCAAAAAGTTTTCTTTTTCGGGATTTAGCGAATATAGTCCCATATTGAATATATATATTTCTAAATTTTTAAATTTATTTACTATTTTTCATACGGCCAAAAGCGCTTTAATATTTAGACATTTATCATAAACTGTACTTTTGTCTAAAAATTCTAAAATTTACAGGGTATACTCCTGTTATATATATGTACTCCCAATAAAAATTTCACAAATTTTAGAGTTAACCACAAAGAGTTATAAGGGTTTACTTTTAAAATAGTCTTTTCCTATAAAATTCATAACTCATAATATATACATCCAAAAATCGCCATTTTGGACACAATCTAAAAACTCATCAAATTTTTATTTCAATTTTTTTCAGAATTTTTGAGGGTCAGAAAAATTACGAAACTGCAAATCGATTTTTGCCCGCTATGCGGCAATCCACGTAGACATATCATTTCCACAATTTAATAAGGAATGAATACGAAGGATCATTTATCATGTATGCGGTAATCCACATAGACAGGTTATTCGAACAGAATAATAAAGAATGAAATAAAAGAAGAATTTCACCATGTATACGGTAGTCCGCGTATACAGGTTATTCCAACAGAATAATAAGGAATGGAATAACAATAGCTCTCTTCATGAATACGAAAGAAATAATACCCCTTACCTTAGAAGAAAACTGAAATAGTGAGGTAGCAGATTTCTCTTCTCCTTTCTCTCTATAATAATTGCTCTATAGCTTTAGTTAATTGGTGAAAAATAATGAAGGAATGAGCTTCTATTTATAAGAAAATATAGTTTCAATAATTGCACGTTCTGGGGCTCAAAATATTACAATATAATACCTTCCTTTTTTCCTTTATTTTTAATTTAGTCCTGCAAGTATTATCAAACTTGCACCACCTCCCCTAATAGTAAATCATGTGAATCAATAGTTCTAGACATGTGAAAATACGAATTACAGTATAGTACCTCCATCTATACCTCCATTTTTAACTTAGTCATGCAAGTATTATCAATCTTGCACCACCTCCCCTAATAGTACAAGAATGTGAATCAATACTACATACATGTGAACAAATAGTTATAATCATATGAATTAATAGCAATTAATTGCTCATTTATCCGATTAATTACCCGATTTGTCAGTATAACTTTCAGACATCAATTAATATCGAAATAAATGTCGATTTCCATTAACACTAATAATTCCAACACAATGGAACTATCAATTTCATCTTTAATCAACACAAACTTATTCATCATTAATATCATAACTCACAATATTTAACAACCAAGTCGTTCCCAGGAAAGAGGGGGCTTTCCGATAAGGATTTCTCCTTATTGGCGCCAAGATTAGGTGACCAAACCTCTCCTTGATGAAACTTCTAGACATTGTCGATATTGCAAATAATAATATAATAACTTTCAGTCTTAATTATTGATTTAATAATATAACATATTATGCGGATGATACATCGTGACAATAATTGAATCAATAATATGAGAGATATGATCAAGAATTATTGTAACAATAATTGAGTATAACCGAGTGACTTCTTACGTAAAGCATCAATAATCAATACAGTGTGCTACTATGCAACCACGCCAGATTCTTTGTACTTTTACAACCTGGGTAGTTCAACGCTTTTAATTAGTAACACTTTCGTAGTTATTTTTATAAAAAATAATTACATGCGCTTTCTTACTACGACAATACTTCCATTAATGGGGTCCATCAATGATTGTGCCATCGTCGTTGGATATTTCCAGACCAAACGAATATTTTATAACAACTTGCATACTTTGCAAAATTTTCACATATCACCCTTAACTTTAACCCTTTCTCAATTTAACCATTTACTAAATAAAATAATAATTATAAGAAAATTGAATACTTTCATTTCATAATTTCGGGATCTCACAGTTTCGATTTTATGCGTGTGGTTTTGGCTAGTAACCAAACCGGAACCGTAAATTTAGTTATTCAACCGACCTAAAACCGCCACATACTCCGGAACCGTTGGTGCGATTTTAATTGGTACGATTTTTGGTGTGATTTCGGTTCTAATTTGGTTACTTGCTCAGCCCTAACGCTATTGCACAGAATAAATTAATTGTGTTGTTATGTTAAAAAAATTTCTTTAATTTTACATATTCTCTTTATTGGTATGATATATAATTGTTTAATATGTTCCCATGAAGAGAAGTTTTCGAACAGAATATAATTACTGTTTAATTTTATTATTGATAATTATGCTTGGGTATATGAGGTATTCATGAAAAGAATATAAGTCTTTGGTGTACGTATCATAAATCATAAATAACAACGTAAAGGTTATGTACCTACCATGTTTTCTTTTACATTATTAAATATCTATATGTTATAAATTGATTCCCTCCTTAGGAGAGTACTCTCCCCCTCATTTCTTCTCTTCTCCCGTGAACCAGTCTTTCCTCTTCTCCGTGAACTATTCCTTCTTCTGCTTTGCCTATATAAGGAAATGAAACTGAAGGAAATGATAAAACTTCTCTCAATTATGTCTCTCTCTTTATCTCTTACTTATTCTCTCTAAATTTATGCAATAATAAGAGTATATTTCTACACTTTGCTAAAGTTGTATAACACGTTATCAGCACGAAGTTCTAACCAACTGAGGCAGTAAAATTAAATTATTACAATTTATTATTATATTACCTGTTTGGCTATGCCACCAATAATATAATTTTATTCTTACAATTGGGTTGGCTTTGCCGCCTATTATAGTCTTTAACTGCCAAATTATATTTATGTTTTATTATCCATTCTTAAATTCTGTTATTTACAGTGGTACCATCTATCCCTATTGATCTTACAAGATTTGGTGGGAACCTTTTTATTAAATTATGGGAATAACCTGTCTATGCGGAATACCGCATGCCTGGTGAATAATCCTTTGTAATCATTTCTTATTAAATTGTGGGAATAACATGTCTATGCGAAATACTGTATGCCTGGTGAATAATCCTTTGTATTCATTTCTTATTAACTTATGGGAATAACCTGACTATGCGAATTACCGTATGCTCGGTGAATATCATTTCGTATTAATTCCTTATTAGCATTTTGTGGAAATAATCTATCTATGCGAACTACCGCATGCTGGGTGAAGATCCATTTGCATTTTTGTACATATTTTTTTTGTTTGTTAAACTATAATACTTGTATATACATTAATGATTGCATATTCTTTTTACTAAAATAATATGCTAATAACTGCATTTTATCACCACTTGAGGTTGTGACTTAGTTTATTTTTTCTATATCATACATGCAATTATTTATTGTTTTAATAAATAATAAAATTGTGTTTTAACCCAGAATAGATGACAAACTTGGCAAAAATAGATTTTTCTATTTTGAAAATCTCTAGAGACAACTATTTGGCTTGGGCACTTGATGCAGAATTGCACCTTAGTGCAAATGAGTTAGAAAAGACTATTGAATCAGGAAATATAGCAACTTCGGCACAAAATGCAAAAGTCATAATTTTTCTTCGTCACCATATTGATGAAGGATTAAAGACTGAGTATTTAACAGTCAAAGATCCTTTATCTTTATGGACACAACTGAAGGAAAGATTTGACCACCAAAAATTAGTTGTTCTCCCTAATACCAAATTTGAGTGGCTTAATTTAAGGCTACAAGATTACAAATCAATTATGGAGTACAGTTCCAATGTTTATAGAATAACCTCTACTTTGGCTTTGTGCAGAGATCCAGTTTCTGAAACCCAAATGTTAGAAAAAATGCTCTCAACTTTTCATCCCACCAACATGATTCTGTCACAACAATATAGACAGAGTAAGTTCACAAAATTCAGTGACTTATTGTCTATCCTCCTTGTTGCAGAAAAGAATAATGAATTGTTGTTGAAAAACCATCAAGTACAACCAACTGTGGCTTCCCCATTGCCAGATATTAACAACACGTCATTCCAGCAGAATAAACATGACAATAGTTGGCCATATAATAAGAAGTATTGGGGATGAAAGAATAAATGAGGCCATCATAACAACTAATTTCAGAACCGCGATAATTCAGGCCACCAGAAGTGGCAAGTGTCTGGGTAGGGTAAAAATAAAGAAAATGTAACACATATAAAGAACAAACTAGATGTTTGTTTTAGGTGTGGGATGAAAGGGCATTGGTCGCGTACATGTCGTACGCCGAGGCATCTGGTTAATTTATTCCAGGAGTCTCAAAATAACAAATTAATAGAGGCAGAAACAAACTTTATTAATCATCAATTGAATATTGTTGATGTTCCACTAATGACCAACAATGAGGAAAAGGTTGTTGATATTACTGAACCTTCTGAAAGTATCTTTTGGGATATCATTTAATTCTTGTTTTAATTAAACACCCTGCATGTATAATATTATTAGTTTTCATTCTATATGTGGTATGTGTTTCTCATGAATAAAATTATAAATGAAATATAACTTTTCTTATTTTTATATGTGTCAGACCATTTTTAATGGATATGGAAGATATATGTTTAGCAGACAATGCAACTACTCATACAATCCTTCAAAGTGAGAAATATTTCTCACAACTGATCAAAGCTAAGAGAAATGTAGGAACTATCTTTGGCACATCAAATTTAATCGAGGGATTTGGAAAAGCTAGTTTCATTCTACTAAATGAGACACAAGTTTTTATCAAAGATGCTCTATATTCTAGTAAATCAAGAAGAAATTTGCTTAGTTTTAAAGATATTCGACTAAATGGTTTTCACATTGAAACAACCAATGAAAATGAAAATGAATATCTTCTCATCACTTCTACTATTTCTGGAAAAAAGAATATCCTAGAAAACTTCATTCAATTTCTTCTGGATTATATACTATGAATATTAGAGCAATTGAGTCAAATGTTGTTATGATTCCAAAAATCATAGATCCCAAATCCTTTATGCTTTTTTATGAAAGACTCGATCATCCAGGCACTTCTATGATGTGTCGTATTATTGAATATTCTACTAGTCATCCTCTCAAAAATAAGAAGGTTTTTCCTAGTAGTGAATTTCCTTGCGCTGCGTGTTCTCGAGGAAAATTAATTGTTCGACCATCACCAGCAAAAGTTTATAAAGAAGCCCCAAAATTCCTAGAGAGAATTCAAGGAGACATTTGTGGACCCATTCACCCATTGTCTAGACCATTTCAATATTTTATGGTTTTAATAGATGCTTCAACTAGATGGTCTCACATTTGTCTTTTCTTTTATCAAAATTTTGCCTTCTCAAAATTTCTTGCTCAAATAATCAAGTTACGGGCTCATTTCTCGGATCATCCAATCAAGTCAATTCGACTTGATAACGCAGCTGAATTTTCATCAATGACTTTTAATGATTTTTGTATGACTATTGGAATCTTCATTGAGCATTTTGTACCTCATATTCATACACAAAATGGTTTAGCTGAATCTTTAATAAAAAGACTTCAACTAATTCCACGTCCATTAATATTAAGGGCTAACTTACCTATCTCAGTTTGGGGTCATGCAATTCTTCACGCTGTAGACATCATTCGAGTAAGACCAACGACTCTTTATAAATTTTCTCCTCTACAGTTAGTTTTTGGACAGATACCCAATGTAAGACCCCGAATTTTATGAAATAAAAGTATTCAATGACATTATGACCGTAATGTTACAAATGATGTGGTAAAAATCATCATTGGTCTGTAGTGCATTGATGGATGGTTGTTGGTATGATTATGACCAGGGATTATTCGGTATAATCATGACCATTGATGATTACATGAATATCATTGGCCCGTAGTGCAGGGATGATTCGATGATGTGGTTTATTTATTAAAAATTGAATACTTTCATTTCGTAAAATTTTGGATCTTACAATCTCTCCTCCTTATGAAATTTCGCCCTCAAAATTTACGTACCTGGTAGTTCGAAGAGATGAGAATAGCTTGCTTTCTTTTTGGATTGTACCTTCCCGATTATTTCCTATATATCATATTGCTCATCTCCTGTATTTCAGATATCATTCTAGAATATAGTTTCAAAACAAGGGTTAATTGACATGCCACATATTATCCATATATTCTGACCGACCATTTAAATAACAAATAAACTTAGGTAGGTCATACTAGCGAAGGAATTACCCGTCTCTCCCCTCCTAGTTCTAATCTCACACCTCAGCCAGAGATCATATCCCTAAGCTTTGATACCAACTATGACGCCCCCAAAATAGGTATACATCACCCATTCTGAGTCGCCAAGTACATGGTACATAAATCAAATACAAACTTGTTTTATACAATACGACAACAGCGTAGCTTAGAGTTTTTACACGAATATTGTCTCATAGACAGTATTCAAACTCAAATGAAGTCCTCATTAAATTTATTATCACATTATTTCACTGAATAGTGAGGACTACTAATGCAAACATCTCTGATCGTCACTCCGCTTCCCAGACTAGTCCCAAATTTACGTTCTCATTTCTGAAGAGAACAATGAAAGCAAAAGGGTGAGCTCAACTAGCCTAGTAAGAAATATTATGACTAAGATAATGCAAAATAAATTATCGTTAGCCTTCAACAGTATAACAACTGATATAATACAATAGACAACAAGTTTTAGATCAACAACTGCAGCGGAACGAGCAATCCATTAGAAGAGTCAAGTAGAGCATGATATCTACTATCTTCTATGATTTAAAAAGTTTATCATCAATTTTATCGGCGAGACTCAACAATAAATAAACCACATCATCGAATCATCCCAAAGACTACGGACCAATGATATTCATGTAATCATCAATGGTCATAATTATACCAAATAATCTCTGGTCATAATCATACCAACAACTGTTTATCAATGCACTACAGGCCAATGATGATTTTTACCACATCATTTGTAACATTACGGTCATGATTATACCGAATAATCTCGGGTCATAATCATACCAAGTCCATCTATGCACTACAGGCCACAGATGACTTTTAACATAATATAAACATGAGGATGATGACAATGATATAAGAATTCAATAAAATAAGTTCAATGATAAATTTTTAAAGATTTATAATTTAATTTATCCAGAATTCAATAATGTCCAAATTGTCAACATGATACTGCTTTGTGGAGTAAAATTCAAGAATAATATTCATGTATCAAAAATAATTTGGACAGAAAAGGAATATATTTTTCGGGTGAATAGTACCTCGCGAATAGTACCATATGAATAGTACTTTGAAAATAGTACCTCGTGAATAGTACCCCGACATGAAAAGTGCCCTACCCGAGTGAATAATATTCGGGTGAATAGTAATCGGGTGAATAGTAACTCGTGAATAGTACTCCGGCATGAAAAGTGCCCCGAATACCCGAGTGAATAATATTTGAGTAAATAGTAATCGGGTGAATAGTAACCCATAAATAGTAACTCATGAATAGTATTCCGGCATGAAACGATCAATAATTAACAAGAAAGCTCATAATAATATTTCCATGCAACCACGTGTATTACTGTACTTTTACCACCGTTTATTTTATGACAACTTGCTTACTTTGAAAATTTTTCACATATCACCCTTAACTTTAACCTTTTATCAATTTAACCATTTACTAAATAGAATAACAATTATCAAAAAATTAAATACTTTCATTTCGTAAAATTTGGGGTCTTACAACATAGACGGGCTGTTGATTGGTATGATTATGACCAGAGATTATTCGGTATAATTATGACTTGTAATGTTACAAATGATGTGGTAAAAGTCATCATTGGCCCGTAGTGCATTGATGGACAGTTGTTGGTATGATCATGACCATTGGTGATACTAATGAATATCCTTGGCCCGTAGTGCAGGGAGGATTCGATGATGTGGATTATTTATTAAGCTAAGTCTCAGCGATAAAACTGTTGATAAACTTTTTAAATCATAGAAGATAGTAGATATCATGCTCTACTTGACTCTTCTAATAGATTGCTTATTTCGCTGCAGTTAAACTTGATGTTTATTATATTTTATCAGTTTAACACTATTGAAGGCTAACGATAATTTATTCGGCATTATCTTAGTCATAATATTTCTTACTGGGCTAGTTGAGCTCACCCCTTGCTTTCATTGTTCTCTTCAGGAAATGAGAATATAGCTGGGACTAGTCGGGGAACAGAGTGACGGTCCAGATAGGTGGTTATAGTAGTCCTCACTATTATGTAAAATAGTGTGATAATAATTGTAATGAGGACTTTATTTGGGTTTGTATACTCTCTACGAGACATTATCCGTGTTGAAACTCTCAGCTACGTTTTGTCATACTGTATCAAAGAAGTTTGTATTTAAATTATATACCATGTATTTGGTGACTCAAGATGGGTGATGTATTCCTATTTTGGGGGCGTCACAGCTGCAGAAATATAGCTTCAGAGAGAATCTGCTAGTTCTGAAATCACTTGTTTGTGTAATCAATTTTTGGTAAGTCTTCATCAATGGATTTTATGCATGCTACAAATATATTTTTATCTAGCTCTTCTGAATCTCTTGCTAGTTTAGAATGTAGAAATGAATCGGAGTATGTTAATGATGGTGAAAATAGTTGTACAGAGGTAATGGTTCCTTATGTTGGTCAATTATTTTCTAAATTAGAAGAAGCTGAAATTTTTTTATAGATCCTATGCCCAAAAAAGTGGATTTGAGATTAGGATTTCTACGAGTCGTAAACATGCTCACAATAATGATTTGACGTCAATGTTATATGTATGTAAAAAAGCTGGTAGACCAACTGTTGTGAAAAATTCATTAGATGATGAATGTGATAACGATAAGAAAATAAGACAACGAGACACAATTGGTCGAACACTATGCAAAGCTAGAATTTATGTTGTCCATAGTAAGAAAGAAGATAACTGGTGTATTTCGATTATTGAGTTGGATCACAATCATCATTTAGTGACACCTACCAAAGTAGATTTGATTGAGACACATATAAATATTACACTGGTAGCCAGAAAATTAATTGACACATTAAATAAGGCGGGTATTGGACTAAGTAGGATGATGAATGTTTTGAGTACAATGTGTGGAGGAATGCAAAATGTAGGTTTTAGTGACAAAGATGTTCGTAATGTAGTTAGGGATTTAATGTAAGACCCCAACTTTTATGAATAAAGATGAATTTTCTATAAATATCATTTTTGAATATTAAGGTGTGAATTTTTTATAATGTTATAGTTGTGGGTAATATTTATAAATTTTGCAAAGTAAGCAAGATGTTATATAATATTCGATTGGTCGGGGAATATTCGTTTTAACAGGGAATATTCATATAACGGTACAATCATTGGTGAACCCCACAACAGAATTATTGTCTGAGTTAGAAAATGACAAAATTATCTTTTTATAAAAATAATGGCGGAAGTTTTACCGTTAATTGTTGAAACACCCAGTGTTAAAAGTACAGTAATATGCGTGATTGCATAGTAGCACACGGTATTGATTATTGATGCTTACGTGAGAAGTCACTCAGTTTTGTTCAATTATTGCTACAATAATTGCTGCATGGTATCTCACGTTATTTGATTCAGTTATTATCAATATTTATATATTATTAAATTAATAATTGAGACGACAAAGTTATTAATATTATTATTTGTAATATTAACGATGTCTAGAAGTTCTGTCAATGAGATGTTTGGTCACCTAATTGCGCGCCAATAGGGAGAAATCCTTATTGGAAAGCCCCTCTTCCTCAGAAACGACACAGTCGATTAATATTTTGAATTATAATAATGGTGATAAATGTTGTTAAAATTATTAAGAAGATTTTTATGAAGTTTTGCTTATTTTATGGACCACTCCCATTTACCCATTTTTCAAAATAATCGGTAGATATTTCTTAAATGGTGGGCCCACATGTTGGGGCCACATGCGGGGCCCACAAAAGAAAAATAGGGGGGGGGGGGAATCTTGGTTTCCAAGAGTTATTTATCCCTTCAGTTTTCCAAGAGTTATTTGTCCCTTCGGTTTTCCAAGAGTTATTTGTCTCTTCGGTGTTCCAAGAGTTAATTGCCCCTTCGCAAATAGTTGTTGTCTCTTCAATATTACCAGGAGTCATTTTGACCATTCGTTAAGACCAAGAGCTACTTTCAGTTCTTCTATAAATAGAAGCTCATTCCTTCATTATTTCTTATGAATTCACTGAAACTCTAGAGAGAAAAACTATAGAGAGAAAGAAGAAAAGTATTCTACTACTTCACTACTCCAGTATTCAGTTTTTCTAAGGTAAGGGGTATTATTCTTTCATATTCATGAAGAGAGTTATTTCTTTCAATACTCGTAAGGGTTTTTATTCCATTCTTTATTATTCTGTTGGAATAACTTTATGCATGCGATCTATCGCACGCTTGGTGAATTTTGTTGTTATTCAATTCTTTATTATTCATTGGAACATCCCATGCATGCGGATTACGCATGACTGTTCCACTCTTTATTATTCTGTTGGAACATCCTGTGCATGCGGATTACGCATGACCGGTTCCATTCTTTATTATTCTCGTTGGAATATCCTCGTCATGCGTGTGGATTACACATGACACAGTTCCATTCTTTATTATTCTGTTGAATAATATATGCATGCGGATTACGCATCACCTGGTGAATTCTTCATTATTCTATTCTTTATTATTCGGTTGGAATAATTTGTTCACGTGATTACCGCATGGCGACAAAAATCCATTTGCGGTTTCATATATTCTATTATACTCAACAAGTTAAAGTTTTGGCTTTTATACTCCATGAAATTAATGGAATATCCTTGATATTTCAAGGCTTCATCCAAAGATCTTTTCATGGAAATATTCTTCTGAGTATTCTTGAATTTTACTCCACAAAGAAGTATCATGTTGACAATATGGACGTTATTGATTTCATGATAAATTAACTTATAAATCTTTAAAATTTATTCTTGAACTTGTTTTATTGAATTGTCATCATCCTCATGTTTATAATATGTTGAAAGTCATCTGTGGCCTGTAGTGCATAGATGGACTTGGTATGATTATGACCAGGGATTATTCGGTATAATCATGACCGTAATGTTACAAATGATGTGGTAAAAATCCTCATTGGCCGTAGTGCATTGATGGACAGTTGTTGGCATGATCATGATCATGACTATTGATGAATACACGAATATCCTTGGCCCATAGTGCATGTATAATTTGTGGTCGTGATACTAATGAATATCCTTGGACGTAGTGCAGGTGTGACGCCCCCAAAACAGGTATACAACACCCATTCTGAGTCGTCAAAATACATGGTACAGAAACAACTACAACTTTAATAATACAACATAAAAACTGTGAGTTTAAATACAAATATTGTCATCTAGACAATATCCACACTCAAATAAGTCCTCATTACAATTATTGATACATTATTTTACAAAAATGGTGAGGACTACTAAAACGACTTTCTAGAACCATCATTCCACACCCCGACTAGTACTCACTACATTCTCGTCTCCTGAGAAGAAAAATAGAACAAAAAGGAAAAGGGTGAACATCAGGCCAAAGATATTCATCAGTTGGTCATGTTCATCTAAACACCTGTTCATCTTTGCACTACGGGCCAAAGATATTCATCAGAAAATCATTCATCTTTGCACTACATGCCAAAGATATTCAGTAATATCATCATTTAGGATGAGAGGATGATGAAAAATATTTTAAAGAAAACGAATCCAAAGGAAACAAAAGAATAAATATTAAGGATTCGTATTTCGGTTTATCCATATCCAAAAATACCTCATAAGTAATCATAGTGGAGTAAAATTCAAGAATGATCAAAACATGGATACAATCAAAGCTAGTATCCATAATAGATATTTTGGACGAAAAATGAAAATTTAATTTTTTCTGTGAATAGTGTCGTATTCGTTAATAGTGTTGTATACGTGAATAATCAGAGTATCGTGAATAGTAACCCCGACACAAAAAGTTCCAAATTTGATAAAAAGTTCAAACCAATATTTCGGAATAATGATATTGAAGAAAATAATATCATTTAAGAAGAAAATAACATCCCTTACCTCAGAAAGACAGTACTTCTGACTGGAATACTGGATATAGTGTTGAAGGAAATTTGCACCATATATCAACACTCAAAGTATCAAAATACTCACAAGAATACGCTCGATAACATAGAGAGAGAAAGAGAGAGAAAACTTTAGTTTCTGATTCTAACCTAAGCACCCTATTTATAGGAAAATGTTTAGAACACCAAAGCAGAAAATTTAATAAAATATTAATATATATTTTTTAAATTTCCTACGCACCCTTATTTTGCCCAAAACATGTGCCACCAAGTAAACTTACAAAAAACGTTTTTCTTATTAAAAATAAATAAAACTTCCAAAAATCAATTATTTCGGAACTTCGAAACTTCAATAAATCATAATAAATGGCCCTTTTGTCAGAAAAAATCGAACCTTATGTCTTTTTTTATAGGAAATTCCATTATCTACAACTTTGCAGAAGAAAGTTTTTCCAAATTCCAAACAGAAATTGACCGAAATCCACACACGAGTGATTTTACAGGTTATAATCAAATTTCAGTCAAGAAATGGGGTCCACCGACACACAAAATATGTGTTAATCATTTAATGCAACAAAAATACTCTTCCTCCTCATATACCCATATATCCCACATTCATTGTAAAAATATCACCATTATTATATTATAATAATATAATAAAATATTATTTTATCAGAAAAGATAAAATATTAATTTTTAACAATTGTCACTTTAAAAATTTTCTCCATCTATATCCACATAAAATCAATATTTTTCTCATCATATAAATCAATAATTAATTATTCACAAATAATATTACGTAATCACAATCATCGATAACCAGTAGTTCTCCTGAAAGAGGGCTTTCGATAGGGATTTCTCCTTACTGGCGTGCAATTAGGTGACCAAATGTAACGCCCCCAAAATTAGGTATACGTCACCCATCTTGGGTCACCACTTACATGGTACATAAATTCAAATACAACTTATTAACCTAACTGTCGTGTACAATACGACATAAACTGTGAGTTTGAATACAAATATTATCTATTAGATATTATACAAACTCAAAAGGAGTCCTCATTACAACTATTATCACACTATTTCACGTAATAGTGAGGACTACTAATGCTATCCTCCGGACCATTACTCCGCTCCCAGACTGTCCCAAATTATGTTCTCATTTCAAGAGAATAAACGGTGAAAGAAAGGGTGAGCTCAACTAGCCCAAGAAGAAATATTATGACTAAGATAATGCGAAATAAATTATCATTAGCCTTCAACAATGTTAAACCGATAAAATACAATAGACAACCGGTTTAATCTGCAGTGAATATGCAATCCATTAAAAGAGTCAAGTAGAGAATAAAATCTACTATCTTTTAGGTTTTAAAAGGTTTCATCAATTTTTTATCTCTAGACTCACTTTAATAAATAAACCACCACATTTAATCATCCCCGTACCACGGTCAAGGATTTTCATCAAATTATCAATGGTCATGACTATACCGAATCACCCCGGTCATAATCATACCAAAACTATCCATCATCGCATTACAGAAGCCACCGAGGACTTTTGTCACATCATTTATATCAAGTCGTGATTATACCGAATGATCCTCGGTCATAATCATACTAAGTTCATCTATGCACGTAAGCCAAAGATAACATAATATAACATGAGGATGATGACAATGACATAGTAATTCAATAAAACAAGTTCAAGAATTATTTAATCCATGAATTATTAACGTCCAAATTGTCAACATGATCTTTGTTTAGAGAGTAAAATTCAAGAATGATCGTAAGAATATTTCCATGAAAAGATATCTTTGGATGAAACGCAAATATCAAGGATATTCTACTAATTTCATGGAGTATAGAAGTCAAAGTTTTAACCAACCGGGTATAATAAAGAATGGAATAACAAAAGAAATCACCATGCATGCGAAGATTAGCATATTGCAGGGTTATTCCAATAGAATAATAATAATGGAACCAGTCGTGAAATTCACCGACAAGATGTTCCAACAGAATAATAAAGATGGAACCGGATCCGGTGTAAAACACACGATAGGATATTCCAACGAGAATGATAAAGATTTTAACCAGTCCGGTGTAAAACACGCATGTGATGTTCAACGAGAATAATAAAAATGGAACCAGTCCTGTAAAACACACGAGACAGGATGTTCCAATGTAATAATAGAAGAATGTCACCAAGTATAGGGTAAATCACATACACAGGTTATTCCAATGAATAATAAGCAATGGAATAACATAAGGATTTCACCAAGTATAGGGTATGCTGCAGTATACAAGGTTATGTATAGGGTATGCCACTTTTACAAAGTTATTCCAATGTAATAATAATGAATGGAATAATGTAAGTTCTCTTCAAGAAGAAAAGAACAACACCCTCTACCGTAAAAAGAACCTAATATAGAAGTAGTGAAGTAGCGAGAATACTCTTCTTCTTTCTATAATTTTCTCTCTATAGCTTCTCTCTATAATTTCTCTCTCTAGAGTTTCAATGAATTCGTAAGAAAATAATGAAGGAATGAGCTTCTATTTATAGGAAAATGGAATGCATAAGAATTAATCCATGAACTAGTCTGATTGATTTACTTTAATCGACGGTCCATATTTAAAGAAAATCTTTTAAATAAAATATAATATATTCTATTTATATAAAAACATTTTACTATGCAAACACTATGCAATACTATGCAAAACACTACGCAACACTATGCGTAATAAAATATAATATATTCTATTTATAGAATAACTTTAATAAAGTATTCTATTTTATATAAAAGATATTTCGCTTTTATTACGTTAATAATACGAATAAAACAAAACGTCATTATCGCTATAATAATTCATATTATTAATCGACAATAATGGAATCAAACCGAGTGACTTCTCACATAAGCATCAATAATCAATACCGCAAAGCTACTATGCAACCACCACACGTATTCATCGTACTTTTACTACCGAAGTAGTTCAACAAGAACCACGGTAAAACTTCCGCCGTTATTTCAATAAAATATTTTTGTCATTTTCTCAATCCGAAATAATAATTACGCTGTGGGGTCCACCAATGATTGAGTAGTTATACTGAATATTCCTCGCTAAATCGAATATTCCCTGAATTAATCGAATATAATATAACCACTTGCATACTTTGCAAAATTTATAAATACTACCCACAACTATAATATTTATCTCAAATTCACACCATAATATTAAAAATTATTTCGACAAAATTTAAATCTTTATTGATAAAATCTGGGGTCTCACACCAAACCTCTCCTTAAATAGAAATTCCTAGACATTGACAATAATGTTATCTAATAATATTATTCAGATAATATGAATTATTGCTTCGATAATGGAAAATACCGTAGTAGTGAAAATTATTGAAACAACAAGTAATATAAAATATCAATGCAACAATTATTGAATCAATAAAATAAAATACTGAACAGTAATTATTGTAACAATTATTGAGTAGTGCCTTTCACGTAAGAATCAATAATTTGTGCAATACTGCAAAGTGTCTTCTTGTGTTTTACCCACCGAGTATTTCAAACAAAGATTAATCTGTAATAACAACGCCGTTATTTATAAACATCTTATTTTTATCGTTTTCTTCATCCAATCGCTTTCCGTTATGGGGCCCACACAAGGCTGCACCGTCGTACGAATATTCCCCGACAGTAAGAATATTCCACGACCAAACGAATATTCTCCGATAAAAATAAATATTTTATAACCACTTGTTTATTTAAAATATTTGCGCATTTTACCCATAACTAACCACATTAATCAAATTAACCCTTACTATTTCAAAATAATAAATAAAGGAAATTCTATTTTATTTATAATAAGTTGGGGTCTTACAACTTCCCCTCCTTATGAAATTTCATCCTCAAAATTGACGTACGTACCTGGTATTTCAAAAAGATGAGGATACCTCTCTTTTATTTCCGTTTTCAACTCCCAGGTCATTTCTTCAATAGCATGGTTCCTCCACAAAACTTTGACTTGTGGTATGACCTTTGTGCGTAGGACATGCTCCTTCCTATCCAAAATCTTGACAGGTACCTCTTCATACGTTAAGTCTTCGGCTATCTCGTTCGGTTCTAACTCAATAACGTGGTTTGGGTCTTTCACATATTTACAAAGCACGGATACGTAAAAAACATTATGAACACGAGACATACTTGGAGGTAACGCGAGTCTATAGGCCACATTTCCTACTCGGTCAAGAATCTTAAATGGAACAATAAATCGTGGATTGAGCTTTCCTCTCTTCCTAAATCTTGTAACTCCCTTCCATGGAGCCACACGCAACAATACATGATCCCCAATACTAAATTCCACGTCCTTTCGATGAAGATTCGCATAACTCTTTTGTCGATCCTGTGCCGTTTGTATACGTTGTCGAATTATTTGGATCTTTTCTGTAGTAATACGTACCAACTCTGGTCCAAACAATGTTGCTTCTCCTACCTCATCCCAACACACTGGAGAGCGACACTTTCGTCCATATAATGCTTCAAATGGAGCCACACCTATACTTGCCTGATAACTGTTGTTGTAGAAAAATTCCACCAATGGTAAATACTTATCCCAACTCCCTTTGAAGTCTAGGACATAGAGTCTTAATAGATCTTCAAGTGTTTGAATAGTCCTCTCCGATTGTCCATCCGTTTGAGGATGGTATGCCGAACTAAATCGTAAATTCGTGCCCATAGTTTTTTGCAAGCTAACCCAAAATCTTGAAGTGAATCTTGGGTCACGATCCGAAACTATGGATACTGGCATTCCATGCAATCTCACAATCTCATTTATGTACATACGAGCAAGACGTTCAAGGAAATAAGTCTCCCGTATAGGCAAGAAATGAGCAGACTTGGTTAATTTATCAACAATAACCCAAATAACATTTATTCCTTGAGAAACCGTGGGAAGACCCATAACAAAATCCATGGTAATGTGTTCCCACTTCCATTTCGGAATCTCAAGTGGTTGCAACGGACCCTTAGGTACTTGATGCTCTGCCTTTACACGTTGACAAGTTAAACACCTCGAGATAAACTTTGCAATCTCTCTCTTCATATTGTTCCACCAAAATGTATGTCGAAGATCACGATACATTTTGGTACTTCCAGGATGGATTACAAATGGTGTATTGTGTGCCTCCATCATGATCTTGTACTTCAAATCAGAATCTTTAGGAACACAAAGTCTGGAGTGGACTCGAAGTATTCCTTCTTCATCGATTCTTGCTTTTAGAATAGCACCTTCTTGCACTTTCTTCTTTATATGCATCAGCTCCGGGTTTGTGACTTGAGCAACTTTAACTTTATCGATTAAAGTTGGTTCTATACGTATACTTGACATCATTGCATGGGTCCCCGGAGTCTTGAATTCTATCTTCATCTTTTTTAAATCACACCAAAAGGGCCTTTGTGTTGACAACATCGCACTCGTTCCCGCGTATGATTTTCTACTCAATGCGTCGGCTACCACGTTCGCTTTTCTAGGATGGTATTGAATGGTATGGTCCTAGTCTTTCAAGAGCTAGAGCCAACGTCGTTGCCGCATGTTGAGTTCTTTTTGGGTGAAGAAATGTTTGAGGCTTTTATGGTCTGAATATATCTCCACTTTCTCCCCATATAGATAGTGCCTCCAGATCTTTAGCACGAAAACGACTGCTGCCAACTCTAGATCATGAGTAGGATAATTCCTCTCATATTCTTTAAGTTGTCGCGAGGCATAGTCTATGACTATCCCACGTTGCATAAGAACACATCCTAACCCTTTGCCTGAAGCATCGCTGTAGATAACAAATCCATCCGAACCAGATGGTATTATCAAAACAGGTGCCGAAATGAGTCTCCTCTTGAGATCTTGGAAACTCTTCTCGCATTCCTCGCTCCATACGAATTTTGTATCTTTACGAGTTAGCTGAGTTAAGGGAGTAGCAATTCGAGAAAATCCTTCCATAAATCTTCGATAATAACCAGCTAAGCCCAAAAAGCTACGTACTTTAGTCACCGATTTTGGCTTCTCCCAACTTTGTATTGCTTCAATCTTCGCCGGGTCAACAAATACTCCATGTTTTGACACCACGTGCCCAAATAATGCTACTTCCTCAAGCCAGAACTCGCATTTCTTCAGCTTGGCATATAGCTTATTATCACGAAGCCTTTGCAGTACCAGCTTCAAATGGTGCTCATGATCTTCACGGCTTTTGGAATATATGAGGATGTCATCAATAAAGACAACAACGAACTGATCCAAATAATCCTTGAATACTCGGTTCATCATATCCATGAAAGCCGCAGGAGCATTAGTCAATCCAAAAGACATGACTAAGAATTCATAATGCCCATACCGAAGTTACGAAGGCGCCTTTGGAATATCCTCGATTTTAACCTTCAAATTTGATGATATCCGAGCGAAGATCGATTTTTGAAAAGAATTGTGCTCTTACAATCGGTCAAACAGGTCATCAATATGAGGTAGCGGATACCTATTCTTGATAGTGACATGGTTTTAATTCCGATAGTCGATACAAAAGTCGCATACTCCCGTCTTTCTTCTTTACGAATAAAATAGGAGCACCCCAAGGAGATGTACTTGGGACGAATGAAACCGATGTCCAACAACTCTCGTAGTTGGACCTTTAACTCCTCAAGTTCAATAGGAGCCATTCGATATGGGGTTTTAGAAATGGGCTTTGTATGCAGTTCAAGATCAATAAAGAATTCAACTTCACGTTACGGGGTAGGCCGGAAAGTTCTTGAAATACGCCGGAAAGTCGATGAATAACAGAATATTAATCAAATCTGACGTGTATTTATTCAAATTCATAACATAGGTTAAGAAAGCTTGACATCCGTTTTTCAATAAATGAATAACTTTATGACTTGATATGACAGTGATTGAATTTAATGGTTTAGTTGCTTGAATTCGAACAACAGGTTGATTAGGAATATGAAAACTAACAACCTTACAAAAACAATCAATTTTGGCATGATGAGTAGTTAACCAATCAATCCCTAAAATTACGTCAAATGCAAGTATCTTTAAAGAGATAAGGTCAACAGGTAAGCTGATGGTGCCAACTTGGATCAAACAAGATTTATAAACAGTGGATGTGATGAAAGTTTCTCTTAACGGAGTCTCCACAGATAAATCAAAGTCTAATTTCTCTGGAGTCAAGTTTAAATGTTGAGCACAAGCAGGAGAAATAAATGAATGGGTAGCACCGGTATCTAGTAAGGTATAAACTTCGCATGAATTTATGATTAATATTGGACCCCAACTTTTTGAATAAAGATTAAATTTTCTCAAAATATATTTTTGAATATTATGGTGTGGATTTGATATAATGTTATAGTTGTGGGTAATATTTACAAATTTTGCAAAGTACGAAAGTTGTTATATAATATTCGATTGGTCGGGAAATATTCGTTTTAACGGGGAATATTAAATACAATGGCACAATCATTGGTGGACCCCACAGCGAATTATTATTTGATTAAAAAAAAGCGAAAAAATACTTTATGAAAATAATGGCGAAGTTTTACAGTTAATCTGTTGAAACACTTTCGGTGTTAAAAAATACGATGTCTGGCGTGGTTTTCGCATAAGAAGCACGGTATTGATTATTGATGCTTACGTGAGAAGTCACTCGGTTATACTCAATTATTGCTACTGATGGTTGTTGCATCATATCTATCATATTATTGATTCAATTATTATCACAGTATCATTTGCATAATATTTTATATTATTAAATCAATAATTGAAACGATAAAATTATTCATATTATTATTTGCAATATTGACAATGTCTATAAGTTCTGTCAAGGAGAGGTTTGGTCACCTAATTGCGCGCCAATGAGGAGAAATCCTTATCGGAAAGCCCCCTCTTTCCTGGAAACGACCTGGTTGTTAAATATTGTGAGTTATAATATTAATGATGAATAAGTTGTGTTGATTGAAAATGAATTTTGATAGTTCCATTGTGTTGGGATTATTAGTGTTAGTGGAAATCAACATCTATTCCGATGATAATTGATGTCTAGGGGTTATATTGATAAATCGGGTAATTTATCGGATAAATGAGCAATTAATTGCTACTAATTCACATGCTTATATAACTATTTGTTCACATGTGTGTACTATTGAATCACATTATTTACTATTAGGGGAGTTGGTACAAGATTGATAATACTTGCATGACTAAGTTAAAAATGGAGGTATATATGGAGGTACGATACTGTATTTCGTATTTTTCACATGATTATACTATTTATTCACATGATTGAACTATTGATTCACATTATTTACTATTAGGGGAGGTGGTGCAAGTTTGATAATACTTGTAGGACTAAATTAAAACTGAAAGAAAAGTTGGAGATATTGTACTGTAATTTTTCGAGCCCCAAAACGTGCAATTATCGAAATTATATTTTTCTATAAATAGAAGCTCATTCTTCCTTCATTTCTCACCAATTCACAAAAGCTTTAGAAGCGATTATTATAGAGAAAAGAAGAAGAAGAAGTCTCTACCTCACTATTCCAAAGATCCAGCTTTTCCAGGTAGGAGTATTATTTCTTTCTTATCCATGAAGAGAACTTCATTATTCCATTCTTTATTATTCTATTGGAATAACTTTGTGACGCCTTGAGCTACCCTATACTTGGTGAAATTCTTACATTATTCCATTATTTATCATTCTGTTGGAACATCCTATCCAAATGCGTTTACGTCGGACTGGTTCCATTATTTATCATTCTGTTGGAACATCACATGCATGCGTTCTCTGCGGGACACGGATTCTGTCTTTATTATTTTGTTGGAATATCACATGTACATGCGTTTCTGCCAGGACTGATTCCGTCTTTATTATTACATTGGAATATCACATGCATGCGTTTTCTGCGGGACTGATTCCGTTATTTATTATTACATTGGAATAACTCTCATCTTGGTCTATTGCATGCCTGGTGATTTCTTTTGTTATTCCATTCCTTGTTATACTCAGTTGGTTAAAGTTTTGACTTCTATACTCCATGAAATTAGTGGAATATCCTTGATATTTGCGCTTCATCCAGTATCTTTTCATGGAAATATTCTTATGAGCATTCTTGAATTTTACTCTACAAAGTAGTATCATTTTGACAATTTGGACATTATTAGTTCCTGTATAAATTAATTCTTGAACTTGTTTTATTGAATTATTATATCATTGTCATCATCCTCATGTTTATATTTTGTTGAAAGTCATGTGTGGCCTGTAGTCTATAGATGGACTTGGTATGATTATGACCAGAGATTATTCAGTGTAATCATAACCGTAATGTTACAAATGATGTGGTAAAAATCCTCATTGGCCCGTAGTGCATTGATGGACAGTTGTTGGCATGATCATGACCATTAATGAATACACAAATATTCTTGGCCCGTAGTGCATGGATAATTGTGGTCGTGATACTAAAGAATATCCTTGGCCGTAGTGCAGGGGTGATTCGATGATGTGGATTATTTATTAAGCTGAGTCCCAGCGATAAAAGTGATGAAAAACCTTTTAAATCATAAAAGATAGTAGATTTTATTCTCTACTTGACTCTTTTAATGTATTACTTGTTCCGCTGCAGTTAAACTTGATGTTTGTTATATTGTATCAGTTTAACACTTTTTAAGGATAATGATAATATATTCTGCATTATCTTAGTCATAATATTTCCTACTGGGCTAGTTGAGCTCACCCTTTTACTTTCATTGTTCTCTTCAGAAAATGAGAACGTAGCAGGGACTAGTCGGGGAACGGAGTGACGGACCAGATGATAGCATTAGTAGTCCTCACTATTCCGTGAAATAGTGGGAAAATATATGTAATAATATTGAATTTGAGTTTGTATATTGTCTAGACGACAATATTTGTATTAAAACTCAGAGCTTATGTTTTGTCGTACTTTGCACGACAGTTGTATAATTAAGTTGTATTTGTATTCTGTACCATGTATTTGGCGACTCAGAATAGGTGATGTATACCTATTTTGGGGGCGTCACAGTTAGCTTACCCGTGATCACCTCGTTTGGGTTCCTCGTATGTTGACCAGTCACGACAAACGCTCTTCCAGGAACCGTTGACTTTGACTTTTATGGGACAGCCTTTTGAGTCACCATCCCCGCTGGACTTGGTTTTTCTATAGTGCAATCTCGAGCGATATGTCCTTCCTTTCCACAATTATAACATACCTTAAACTGTTGTGGGCAGTTTGGGCTGATATGTCCTTCTTTTCCGCACTTATAGCATATGACCGGTAGCCGTTCTCCTCCCTTGGAACCCGATTCTTCTTTGAATCTTGACGTCTTCGTATTGTCATTGTTAAATCTCCTCTTTTTAAAATCTCCTCCCGACTCGCTTCTTCTATTCTCATGGCCATGATTACCACCAGAGTGGTTGACGCTCTTGTCCATATTTTTCTTTCTCCATTGGTTATCGTTGTTACGATGATCTACCATCACCAGATGATCCTGGTTGTGGTCCCTCGGTTGGACCGTACTCGTTATCTCGCTCTAATAATTGAGCCACATTGACAACATCCCCGAATAGAGAAAAATTTATGAGAAATGAGATATTGACGTATGCGGGTTTCATACCTCTCGAAACATCTCACATCATCGTTCCTCATTCTCCACCAAATGAGGTGCAAACTCGATAACTCCGTGAACTTCGCCTCGTCTTTGACACCGCCACGTTGTTTTGTTCCAATCTAATAAACTCTACCTCCTTCATATGACGAACACTTTCGAGAAAGTATTTGTCATTGACCGATTCTGAAATGTCTCCCAAGACATCTTTGGCCTTGGTGGATGGGTACACTTCACGATTCCCACCGATGTCGCCTCATTACTGAACATAAAAGTGGCGAATGGAACTTTATGTTCCTCCGTGCATCCCAAGACATCGAATATCTTGGTAATTTGCTTGACCCACGTCTCGCCTTTTAATCGGATCCGGCTTTCCCAGTTACGTGGTCCCAACTCTTTGAATTGCTTGGTCAGTGACCCGGTGTGCGTTGACATTGTTTCTTCCTATATTTTGAGCAGAATCTCCTCGCCGTGCGGTTTTGCATGAATCGCTAAAAGCTTCTAAACATCTCATCGCTCATCGCTCTACTTTCGGTGGTGTTGTTTACGGAGGAACATTGCCAAGATGTTGCGTTTCTTCTCATTAGTGAGCAAAGGTGTCTCCACGGTCTCATTTACTCCCTTTATTAACATTCTCGACGACATTCTCAAATCATTGCCATAAAACAAGGGTTAATTTAACAAATTAACATATCACATAATATCCCTATATTATGACCGACCAATAAATAAGCTTAGGTAGGACACACTTTGGCGAAGGATTTACTCGTCTCTCCCTTCCTAGTTCTATTCCCGATCTCCGCCAGAGATCATATCCTAAGCTCGATACCAACCGTGGCGCCCCCAAAATAGGTATACAACACCCATTCTGAGTCGTCAAAATACATGGTACGTAAAAACAACTACAACTTTATTAATACAACATAAAAACTGTGAGGTTAAATACAAATATTGTCATCTAGACAATATCCACACTCAAATAAGTCCTCATTACAATTATTGATACATTATTTTAGAAAAATGGTGAGGACTACTAAAACGACTTTCTAGAACCATCATTCCACACCCCGACTAGTACTCGCTACATTCTCGCCTCCTGAGAAGAAAAATAGAACAAAAAGGAAAAGAGTGAGCTCAACTAGCCCAGTAAAGAACATTATGACTAAGATAACATAGAACAAATTATTGTTAGTCTTCAACAGGGAAAAATCTAATAGAATACAATAGACAACCAGGTTTTAAATCAATCTTTGCAATGAAATAATAATTCATTAGAAGAGTTAAGTAGAGAATGCAATCTACTATCTTCATATATGAATTTAAAAGTTTATCGTCGATATTTTATCCTGTAACATCAATCAATATATATCTCGAATTAAATATTCATCTTTTACACTGAAAGCCAAAGATATTCATCGATTAATCATGTTCATCTAAACACTGTTCATCTTTGCACTACGGGCCAAAGATATTCATCAGAAAATCATTCATCTTTGCACTACATGCCAAAGATATTTAGTAATATCATCATTTAGGACTGAGGATGATGAAAAATATTTTAAAGAAAATGAATCCAGTGAAACAAAAGAATAAATATTAAGGATTCGTATTTCAGTTTATCCATGTCCAAAAATACCTCATAAGTAATCATAGTGGAGTAAAATTCAAGGATGATCAAAACATGGATACAATCAAAGCTAGTACCCATAATAGATATTTTGGACAAAAACGAAAAATTTAATTTTTCTGTGAATAGTGTCGTATACGTGAATAGTAACCCCGACATAAAAAGTTCTAAATTTGATAAAAAGTTCAAACCAATATTTCGGCATAATGATATTGAAGAAAATAATATCATTTAAGAAGAAAACAACATCCCTTACCTCAGAAAGACAATACTTCTGACTGGAATACTGGATATAGTGTTGAAGGGAACTTGCACCGTATAGAAACACTCAAAGTATCAAAATACTCACAAGAATACGCTCGATAACATAGAGAGGGAAAGAGAGAGAAAACTTTAGTTTCTGGTGTGATTTTCAATTCTAACCTAAGCACCCTATTTATAGAAAAATGCTTATAACACCAAAGCAGAAAATTTAATAAAATATTAATATATTTTTTTAAAATTTCCTACGCACCCTTATTTTGCCCAAAACATCAGCCACCAAGTAGCCACCTCACAAAACTTACAAAAAACGTTTTTCTTATTAAAAATAATTAAAACTTCCAAAAATCAATTATTTAGGAACTTCGGAGCTTCAATAATTCATAATAAATGGCCCTTTTGTCAGAAAAAATCGAACCTTATGTCTTTTTCATAGGAAATTCCATTATCTACAACTTTTCAGAAGAAAGTTTTTCCAAATTCCAAACAGAAATTAACCGAAATCCACAAACGGGCGATTTTACAGGCTATAATCAAATTTCAGTCAAGAAATGGGGTCCACTGACACACAAAATATGTGTTAATCATTTAATGCAACAAAAATACTCTTCCTCCTCATATACTCATATATCCCAAATTCATTGTAAAAATATCACCATTATTATATTATAATAATATAATAAAATATTATTTTATCAAAAAAGATAAAATATCAATTTTTAACAATTGTCACTTTAAAAATTTTCTCCATCTATATCCACATAAAATTAATATTTTCCTTATCATATAAATCAATAATTAATTATTCACAAATAATATTACGAAATCACAATATTGATAATGACGGTAGTTCCGGAAGAGGGACTTTCGATAAGGATTTCTCTTCTTCTGCGCCCAATTAGTGACCAAACCTCTCCTTAGACAGAACTTTCTAGACATTGCCAATAATATTATCTAATAATATTAATCATATAATATGAATTATTGCTTCGATAATGGAAAATACTGTGTAGTGACAATTATTGAAACAACAGTAATATAAAATATCAACGCAACAATTATTGAATCAATAAAATAAAATACTGAACAGTAATTATTGTAGCAATTATTGAGTAGTGCCTTCTTACGTAAGAATCAATAATTGGTACAATACCGTGTGCTACTGTGTTTTACCCACCGAGTATTTTAGCAGTATTAACGGTAATAACAACGCTGTTATTTATAAACACCTTATTTTTGTCATTTTCTTCATCCAATCGCTTTCCTTTATAGGGCCCACACAAAATTCACTACCGTAAATTTAATATTCTCCAAAGCGGTAAGAATATTCCACGACCAAACGAATATTCTCAGATAAAAATAAATATTTTATAACCACTTGCTTATTTAAAATATTTGCGCATTTTACCCATAACTAACCACATTAATCAAATTAACCCTTACTATTTCAAAATAATAAATAAAGGAAATTCAATTTTATTTATAATTAGTTGGGGTCTTACAGTAGGGATGATGTGGTTTATTTATTAAGCTGAGTCTCAGCGATAAAAATGATGAAAAAACCTTTTACATCATAGAAGATAGTAGATTTTATTCTCTACTTGACTCTTCTAATGGATTGCTTGTTCCGCTGCAGTTAAACTTGATGTTTGTTATATTTTATCAGTTTAACACTATTGAAGGCTAACGATAAATTATTCTGCATTATCTTAGTCATAATATTTCTTACTGGGCTAGTTAAGCTCACCCTTTTGCTTTCATTGTTCTCTTCAGGATATGAGAATGTAGCTGGGACTAGTCGGGGAACGGAGTGACGGTCCAGATGATAGCATTAGTAGTCCTCACTATTCTATGAAATAGTGTGATAATAAATGAATTGAGGACTCCATGTGGATATTGTCTAGATGACAATATTTGTATTAAAACTCATAGCATATATTTTGTCGTATTTTACACTACAGTTGTATAATTAAGTTTTTATTTATATTTTGTACCATGTATTTGGCGACTCAAGATAGGTGATGTATACCTATTTTGGGGGCGTCACAGTTGGTATCAAAGCTTAGGGATATGATCCCTGGCTAAGATGTGAGACTAGAACTAGGAGGGGAGAGACGGGGAATTACTTCGCTAGTATGACCTACTTAAGTTTATTTGGTATTTAATTGGTCGGTCAGAGTATAAAGATAATATGCTGCATGTCAATTAAAGATAATATGTTTTGTGATAATATTTGAAAATGACATCCGAGAATGTTGAGAATAGCAGTGGAGCACAGGAGACTGTAGAGTCTCCACAGATCAATAATCAGGATAATGTGCATCAGGAAGGCGACAATCCTCATGCAAACAACAACATTGACCAAATGATGAACGATGGAATATTCAGAGGCTTTATGCAATTCATGCAACATCAGGTGAGAGCGGCTTCTGTCCAAAATATAGGTGGAAACACTTGAAACTCTCGGACTGTCACCGCTAAACAGTTCAAGGAGCTGGGACCACCGGAGTTTATTGGAGAGCCAAAACCACTTAAGGCGGAAGCGTGGATAAAGCGGATCACCGGGATATTTGATGTCTTGGGATGCTCAGGAGCAAAAGGTTCCTTTGCCACCTTTATGTTGCGAGGAGAGGCGATTCTTGGTGGGAATCGGTGGCGTACTCCACTGCCGCCTCAAGATGTCTTGGGAGAAGTTCAAGAACTATTCAAAGACAAGTATTTTCACGAAAGTATTCGGTCATATGAAAGATGTAGAGTTTATCAAGTTGGAGCAGAACAATATGACCGTGTCGCTGAAGCTAAGTTTACCGAGTTGTCCCGATTTGCGTCTCACTTGGTTGATAATGAGGAAAGTGTGACACCCCCAAATCCGGGTACTTAATTTCCTCATGATTTGGTGTTCACTGTACAAATATCATCTATCTATCTACCCATAATAAATGCAAACCATGCAATAGATAGAAATAAAATCCTCCCCTTATGGGGTTACAACATCCGAATAATAAATAAAATCCCAGGTTAAACTAACCTTAAACATCTGTGCGGAAACATAAACAATTAATAAGTCTTATTAACATTAAGTTGTAACACATAAATTCAACATCTCATAAATGCAAGTCTTCAACATTTGTTAACCTTGCCCTTTCCTTTACTAGTAGAAGGCTCGTCGGTTCTTTCGTTCTTAACTGCAATGTTATTATTACGCAAGGGTGAGCATGTGTATGACCCCAAATTATTAATAAATTAAATTTAATTTCCTCTATTTATTATTTTGAAATAGTAAGGGTTGATTTGATTAATGTGGTTAGTTATGGGTTAAATACGCAAATATTTCAAATAAGCAAGTGGTTATAAAATATTCATTGTTGTTGGGGAATATTAAATGCAACGGCCTTAGCTTGATCTTTTGTGGGCCCCAAACGGAAAGCGATTGGATGAAGAAAACGACAAGTATAAGTTGTTTATAAATAACGGCGTAGTTGTTACCGTTAATACTGTTGGAATACCCGGTGGTTAAAACACCGTAATACGCGTTGTTGCACAGTAGCACACGGTATTGCACCAATTATTAATTCTTACGTAAGAAGGCAATACTCAATAATTGTTACAGTAATTACTATTCAATATTTTATTTTATTGATTCAATAATTGCTACGTTGATATTTTATATTCTTGTTGTTTGATAATTGTCACTACACAATATTTTCAATTATCAGAGCAATAATTCATATTATCTGAATAATATTATTAGATAACATTATTGGCAATGTCTAGAAAGTTACATCTAAGGAGAGGTTTGGTCACCTAATTGCGGCCAAGAAGGAGAAATCCTTATTGAAAGCCCTCTTTTCTTAGGAGCGGCACGGTTGTCAATATTGTGATTACGTAATATTATTTGTGAATAATTAATTATTGATTTATATGATAAGGAACATATTGATTTTATGTGGATATAGATGGAGAAAATTTTTAAAGTGACAATTGTTAAAAATTGATATTTTATCTTTTCTGATAAAATAATATTTTATTATATTATTATAATATAATAATGGTGATATTTTTACAATTAATGTGGGATATATGAGTATATGAGAAGGAAGATTATTTTTGTTGCATTAAATGATTAACACATATTTTGTGTGTCGGTGGACCCCATTTCTTGACTGAAATTTGATTATAGCCTGTAAAATCGCCTGTTTGTGGATTTCGGTTAATTTCTGTTTGGAATTTGGAAAAACTTTCTTCTGAAAAGTTGTAGATAATGGAATTTCCTATGAAAAAGACATAAGGTTCAATTTTTTCTGACAAAAGTGCCATTTATTATGAATTATTGAAGTTCTGAAGTTCCGAAATAATTGATTTTTGGAAGTTTTAATTATTTTTTTCAAGAAAAACGTGTTTGGTGAGTTAAGTGGGTCTAGCATGTGTTATTAATTACTGAATTTAGATCTTCAAAAGTGGACGTATGGAATTTTAACAAATAATAATAATATTATATTAAATTTTCTGCTTTGGTGTTCTAAGCATTTTCCTATAAATAGGGTGCTTAGGTTAGAATTGAAAATCATACTCGAAACTGAAATATTCTCTCTTTCTCTCTCTATATTATCGAGTGTATTCTTGTGAGTATTTTGATACTTTGAGTGTTGCTATACGGTGCAAATTCCTTCAGCACAATATCTAGTAGTCCAACCAGAAGTACTATTCTTTCGAGGTAAGGGATGTTATTTTATTCATAAATGATATTATTTCTTTCAATATTATTATGCCGAAATATTGGTCTGAACTTTTTATAAAATTTGGAACTTTTTGTGTCGGGGTTACTATTCACGTATACGGCACTATTCACAAAAAAATTATATTTGTTGTTTTTCCTCCAAAATATCTATTATGGATACTAGCTTTGATTGTATCCATGTTTTGATCATTCTTGAATTTTACTCCACTATGATTATTTATGAGGTATTTTTGGACATGGATAAACCGAAATACGAATCCTTAATATTTGTTATTCGTTTCACTGGAGAAAAAAAAATACGGACAAGAGCGGCAACCATTCTGGTGGTAATCATGGCCATGAGAATAGAAGAAGCGAGTCGGGGGGAGATTTTAAAAAGAGGAGATTCAACAATGACAATCTGAAGACGTCAAAGACCAATGGTGGTTCCAGGAGGAGAACGACCACCCATTCATATCTTATAAGTCACGGAAAAGAAGGACATATCATTGAAACGCCCCAACAGTTTAAGGTTTGTTATAATTGTGGAAAGGAAGGACATATCGCCGAGATTGCCTTTATGCGAAACCAAGTCCAACGGGGATGGTGACTCAAAAGGTCATCCCGGAAAAGTCAAAGTCAAAGGTTCCTGGAAGAGCATTTGTCGTGGTCGTCAACATCTGAGGAATCCAAGCGAGGTAATCACGGGTAAGCTAATCATAAATTCATGCGAAGTTTATACCTTACTGAATCTGGGTGCTTTCTGAATTCATTTATTTCTCCTTGCTTGTGCTTAACGTTTAAACTTGACTCCGGAGAAAGTAGACTTTGATTTATCTATGGAGACTCCGTTAGGAGAAACTTTCATCACATCCACTGTTTAAAAATCTTGTTTGATCCAAGTTGGCACCATCACATTACATGTTGACCTTACCTCTTTAAAGATACTTGCTTTTGATGTGATTTTAGGGATTGATTGGTTAACTACTCATCATGCCAAAATTGATTGTTTTCATAAGGTTGTTAGTTTTCATATTCCTAACCAATCATTTATGCAATTCAAGCAACTAAACCACTAAAATCAATCAACGTCATATCAAGTCATAAAACTATTCGTTTATTAAAAAAGCGGATGTCGAAGCTTTCTTAGCCCATGTTATGGATTTGAATAAAGACCGTCGTATTTGAATAATATTCTATTGTTATTGACTTTCTGACGTATTTCTAAAGAACTTCCGGTCTACCCCGAGACGTGAAGTTGAATTCTTTATTGATCTTGAACTGGTACAAAGCCCATTTCTAAAACCCCATATCGAATGGCTCCTATTGAACTTGAGGAGTTAAAGGTCCAATTACGAGGAGTTGTTGGACATCGGTTTCATTCGTCCTAGTACATCTCCTTGGGGTGCTCTGTTTTTATTAAGTAAAGAAGAAAGATGGGAGTATCGACTTTGTATTGATTATTAGGAATTAAACCATGTTACCATCAAGAATAGGTATCCGCTACCTCTTATTGATGACTTTGTTTGACCGATTCATAAGGAGCACAATTCTTTTTCAAAGATCGATATTAGATTCTGGATATCATCAATGAAAGATTAGAATCGAGAATATTCCAAAAGCGCCTTGAAACTCGGTATGGGCATTATGAATTCTTAGTCATGTCTTTTGGATTGACTAATGCTCCTGCGGCTTTCATGGATATGATGAACCGAGTATTCAAGGATTATTTGGATCAGATTCGTTGTTGTCTTTATTGATGACATCCTCATATATTCCAAAAGTGAAGATCATGAGCACCATTTGAAAATTTGATGCTGCGCAAAGGCTTCGTGATAATAAGCTATATGCTGTGAAGAAATGCGAGTTACGGCGAGGAAGTAGCATTTCTTGGGCGCGTGTGGTGTCAAAACATGGAGTATTCATTGACCGACGAAGATTGAAGCAATACTGAAAGTTAGAGCAACCAAGACGGTGGCCAAAATGCGTAGCTTTCTGGGCTTAGCTAGTTATTATCGGAGATTCGTGGAAGGCTTTTCTCGAATCGCTACCCCATTAACTCAGCTGACTCAGAAGGATACAAAATTCTTATGGAGCGAGAAATGCGAGAAGAGTTTCCAATAGCTCAAGAGGAGACTCATTTCGGCACTTGTTCTGACAATACCATCTGGTACGGATGGATTTGTTATCTACAGCGATGCTTCAGGGAAAGGGCTAGGATGTTTTCTCATGCAACGTGGGAAAGTTATAGCCTATGCCTCACGACAACTTAAAGAATATGAGAGGAATTATCCTACGCATGATCTAGAGTTGGCAGCAGTCGTTTTTGCGCTAAAGATCTGGAGGCATTATCTATATGGGGAGAAAATGGAGATATATTCAGACCATAAAAGTCTCAAATATTTCTTCACCTAAAAGGAACTCAACATGCGGCAATGTCGTTGGCTCGAGCTGTTGAAAGACTACGACCACACCATTCAATACCATCCTAGAAAAGCGAACGTGGTAGCTAACGCGTTGAGTAGAAGATCATATGCGGGAACGAGTGCAATGTTGTTAACACAAATGCCTATTTTGTGTGATTTACAAAAGATGAAGATAGAATTCAAGACTCCGGGGACCCATGCAATGATGTTAAGTATACGTATAGAACCAACTTTAATCGAAAAAGTTAAAGTTGCTCAAGCCACAGACCCGGAGCTGATGCGTATGAAGAAAAAAGTGCAAGAAGGTGCTATTCCAGAAGTAAGAATCGATGAAGAAGGAATACTTCGAGTCCACTCCAGACTTTGTGTTCCTAACGATTCTGATTTGAAGTACAAGATCATGATGAAGGCACATAATACACCGTTCGCAATCCATCCTGGAAGTACCAAAATGTATCGTGATCTTAGACATACATTTTGGTGGAAGAATATGAAGAGAGAGATTACAAAGTTTATCTCAAGGTATTTAACTTGTCAACGTGTAAAGACGGAGCATCAAGTACCTAAGGGTCCGTTGCAACCACTTGAGATTCTGAAATGGAAGTGGGAACACATTACCATGGATTTCGTTACGGGTCTTCCCACGGTTTCTCAAGACATAAATGCTATTTGGGTTATTGTTGATAGATTAACCAAGTCTGTTCATTTCTTGCCGATACGGGAGACTTAATCCCTTGAACGTCTTGCTCGTATGTACGTAGATGAGATTGTGAGATTGCATGGCATGCCAGTATCCATAGTTTCGGATCGTGACCCAAGATTCATTTCAAGATTTTGGGTTAGCTTGCAAAAAGCTATGGGCATGGATTTACGATTTAGTTCTGCATACCATTCTCAAACGGACGGATAATCAGAGAGGACTATTCAAACTCTTGAAGATCTATTAAGACTCTGTGTCCTAGACTTCAAAGGGAGTTGGGATAAGTATTTACCATTGGTGGAATTCTCCTATAACAACAGTTATCAGGCAAGTATAGGGGTGGATCCATTTGAAGCATTATATTGACGAAAGTGTCGCTCTCCAATATGTTGGGATGAGGTGGGTAAAGCAACATTGTTGGGACTCGATTTGGTACGCATGACTACGGAAAAGATCCAAATGATTCGACAACGTATACAAATGGCAGGATAGACAAAAGAGTTATCACGGATCTTCATCGAAAGGGCGTGGAATTTAGTATTAGGGGATCATGTATTGTTGCGTATCGCTTTCTATGGAAAGGAGTTACAAGATTTGGGGAAGAGGAAAACTCAATCCATGATTTATTGGTCCATTTGATTCTTGGCCAGAGTAGGAAATGTGGCTATAGACTCGTGTTACCTCAAGTATATCTAAGTGTTCATAATGTTTTTCATATATCTGTGCTTCGTAAATATGTGAAAGACCCGAACCACGTTATTGAGTTTGAACCGGACGAGATAGCCGAAGACATAACTTACGAGGAGGTACCTGTCAAGATCTTGGATAAAAAGGAGCATGTCCTACGCATAAAGGTCATACCACAAGTTAAAGTTTTGTGGATGAACCATGCTATTGAGGAAATAACCTAGGAGTTGGAAACGGAAATGAAAGCGAGGTATCCTCATCTTTTCGAAACACCAGGTACGTACGTCAATTTCGAGGACAAAATTTCATAAGGAGGGGAGGTTGTAAGACCCCAAATTATTAATAAATAAAATTTAATTTCCTCTATTTATTATTTTGAAATAGTAAGGGTTGATTTGATTAATGTGGTTAGTTATGGGTAAAATGCACAAATATTTCAAATAAACAAGTGGTTATAAAATATTCATTGTTGTCGGAGAATATTCGTTTGGTCGTGGAATATTCTTCCGGACGGGAATATACTCGAGACCGGGCGTAGTCTTTTGTGGGCCCCATAACAGAGCGATTGGATGAAGAAAGCGACAAGTATAAGTTGTTTATAAATAACTTGGTAGTAGTTATTCACAGATTAATCTTGTTGGAATACCTGAGTGGTTAAAACACGATAATACTGCGTTGTTGCACGGATGCTTTGCGGTATTGCACCAATTATTGATTCTTACGTGAAGGCACTACTCAATAATTGTTACTGATGAATTACTATTTAATATTTTATTTTATTGATTCAATAATTACCACGTTGATATTTTATATTCTTTGTTGTTTGAATAATTGTCACTACACGATTTTTCCATTATCGAGACAATAATTCATATTATCTGAATAATATTATTAGATAACATTATTGGCAATGTCTAGAAAGTTACATCTTCAAGGAGATGTTTGGTCACCTATTTGCGGTATTTAGTAAGGAGAAATCCTTATTGAAAGCCCCTCTTTCTTGGGAGCTGCACGGTTGTCGATGTTGTGATTACGTAATATTATTTGTGAATAATTAATTATTGATTTATATGATGAGGAAAATATTCATTTTATGTGGATATAGATGGAGAAAATTTTAAAGTGACAATTGTTGAAAATCGATTTTTTATCTTTTCTGATAAAATAATATTTTATTATACTATTATAATATAATAATTATGATATTTTTACAATGAATATTGGATATATGAGTATATGAGGAGGAAGTGTATTTTTGTTGCATTAAATGATTAAAACATGTTTTTCATGTCGGTGGACCCCATTTCTTGACTGAAATTTGATTATAGCGTGTAAAATCGCCCGTTTGTGGATTTCGGTCAATTTCTGTTTGGAATTTGGAAAAATTTTCTTCTGTAAAGTTGTAGATAATGAAATTTCCTATGAAAAAGACGTGGTTCGAATTTTTCTGACAAAAAAGCTATTTATTATGAATTATTGAAGTTCTAAAGTTCAGAAATAATTTATTTTTGGAAGTTTTAATTATTTTTTCAAGAAAAACGTGTCTGGTGAGTTAAGTGGGTCTAGCATGTGTTATTAATTGCTGAATTTAGATCTTCAAAAGTGGACGTATGGAATTTTAACAAATAATAATAATATTATATTAAATTTTCTGCTTTGGTGTTCTAAGCATTTTCCTATAAATAGAGTGCTTAGGTTAGAATTGAAAATCACACCAGAAACTAAAGTTTTCTCTCTCTTTCTCTCTCTATATTATCGAGCGTATTCTTGTGAGTATTTTGATACTTTGAGTGTTGTTATACGTTGCAAATTTCTTCAGCACTATATCCAGTAGTCCAACCAGAAGTATTATTCTTTCGAGGTAAGGGATGTTATTTTCTTCATAAATAATATTATTTCTTTCAATATCATTATGCCGAAATATTGGTCTGAACTTTTTATCAAATTTGGAACTTTTTGTGTTGGGGTTACTATTCACGTTATAGGCCATATTCACCAGAAAAATTACATTTTTGTTTTTCCTCCAAAATATCTATTATGGATACTAGCTTTGATTGTATCCATGTTTTGATCATTCTTGAATTTTACTCCACTATGATTATTTATGAGGTATTTTTGGACATGGATAAACCAAAATACGAATCCTTAATATTTGTTATTTTGTTTCACTGGATTCGTTTCCTTTAAAATATTTTTCATCATCCTCAGTTCTAAATGATGATATTACTGAATATCTTGGCCTGTAGTGAAAAGATGAATGATTTCTGATGAATATCTTTGGCCCGTAGTGCAAAGATGAACAGGTGTTTAGATGAACATGACCAACTGATGAATATCTTTGGCCTGTAGTGCAATGATGAATATTTGATTCCAGATATATATTGATTGATGTTATAGGGATAAAATATCGACGATGAACTTTTAAATTCATATATAAAAGATAATAGATTTCATTCTCTACTTAACTCTTCTAATGAATTATTATTTTCGCTGCGAATATTGATTTAAAACTGGTTGTCTATTGTATTCTATTAGATTTTTCCCTGTTGAGGACTAACAATAATTTGTTCTATGTTATCTTAGTCATAATGTTCTTTACTGGGCTAGTTGAGCTCACCCTTTTTCCTTTTTGTTCCATTTTTCTTCTCAGGAGGCGAGAATGTAGCGAGTACTAGTCAGGGTATGTAATGAAGGTTCTAGAAAGTCGTTTTAGTAGTCCTCACCATTTTTGTAAAATAATGTATCAATAATTGTAATGAGGACTTATTTGGGTATGAATATTGTCTAGATATTTGTATTTAAACTCACAGTTTTTATGTTGTATTAATAAAGTTGTAGTTGTTTCTGTACCATGTATTTTGACGATTCAGAATGTGTGTTGTATACCTATTTTGGGGGCGTCACAGCATGATTGCCCATAAATAAAATAATGAAATAACTATGTATAATAACATGCGAGGGAATCAAAGACTTCTGAAATAAAAGCTTAGCTTTTGAATCAAGAATGAATAACAAGAATCAAAAGATTTCTGAGGGTCATAAGACCTTGAACTATGTCCTAGGTTATCAAGGGTTATACTTGAAACCTTTAACTTGATCGTAAGACTATGGACTCTTTTACTCGTACTTAGGGGATCGACCCTTAGTACCATCGTGCCTAACAATATCTTAATGCTAACGCATAAGTAAATCCCTTCTGAGGTTGTTCATCTCGATTTAACATTAGAGTTACTTTTGAAAGGAAGTTTGGTTTGGATAAATCAATAAGGGTTACGAATTTAGAACGTTCATCAACTATGGACTAGTTGAATCAATAAGGATTAAGCTAGTCTAACAAGGTTCAACAATAAATGACATTTATAATGAATAACAATCTCAATAGGTATCTGATAGAACAATTCTTGTATAATGAATCATACTTTGAAAAGATAGTAAATCTTTAACATAACAAATGAACTTGATTTATAAACTTGAATAATGATAACAAGTAGGGTTAGGAAACTTGGCTCGTGCATAGATTACACGTTAATAAACAAGTTCCTTGAATTTAATCCTACATATCATTTCAATTCACAACTCTAGTTAATTATAATGTAATTAGTCATCACAAGTTCATTCTCTTTGTCTAACTTGATTATGACCATACTTAGTCAAATTACTACATTCATTGTCACATAATTTATACTTCACGAATAACAAGTTAATTATGTATTCAATAATTCAATCTACATGTAATTATGTTATTTACATGCTAAGCATCTATTTTAACATCTCATTATACTTCTAACATATTTCTATGTTCCTTAAATTAGATTAACATCACATTCATGGACTTAAACACTTTAAAATTTTCGTTTCTAAACCTTACGGAAGTAGTATTTGCATTTTTCTTTTATCTTGATTATCGTATTTGTGGCTGACTCTTATGCATCTATTATTGCATGACCCTTTAGCGTACTGGATTTTCTGAAATGGCGATTAAAAAAAATTGCAAAACATGCCAATTTTTACCAATTTGTTATTTCTTACATGTAATTTGACATACCCATATGCTAGAATTCGTATATAATCATTACTCAACATTTATTTTTAATCAATTAAAACACGTAATTACAGAATTAAAACATGAAATTTTCACTGTTCTTTGTGTTCTTGAAGGTTTTGAACAAAAACATAAAATTTAACACTACTGATTCGTTATAACACCGAATCCGTTCATTTGAGGTTTGGTCTCTTCGTATCAACATGCATAATAACATACAAGTATAAATTTTACAAAACAATTTATGTTTGACATATTAAAATCACGTATAAGGGCCATATGGCCATATTCTATACTCTGTAAATTTTGAAGCAATCATATACGATGTATTTTCATGAAACTGATGATATGACAACCTATATAATATATAATTGGATACGATTTGATACATATTAATACATACACAACCCATAAACATTACTCTTTTCCCAAATACAGAGGTTTAAACAAAAACTTTGAAAGTCATTTTCATGAAATCTTAATGACGTAAAAGAGAAATTGGGTTTGGAGAAATTACCCAGAGTATAAAGTGTATATTTGTAGAAGCTTAGATGCTTTCTTGATCATTTGAGTTTCTCACAAAATTCTCTGAATTTTCTCTAAAATCTCTCTGGCTCTCAGTTTTACTTTTCCAGACTTAGCAATAATGAAATGAAAAGAAGACGTCGTATTCAAATAAAGCGGCGCGTTATAGAAATTGATTTACCATCATGGGTTAACTGCCCTCAAATAAACTCTTTTATCATATAGTTTAAATAATGTCACACCCTTTATAAAATAACTCATTTAATTTAAATTAAATATAATATAATAATTTCTCATTAATTCACATAGTCATATAATTAATTTTCTCATTAATTATAAAATAATATTAGGCTTATTAAATATTTCTTTTAATTTAATAAATTCACATAATTACATACTTTGAATAATAAAATTCTCTACATTAATTTAATAAATATAACACATATCATTAAATTAATCTATCACAATTGCATCAATTAATTATTTAATCTAATAATTAAATCATCTAAAATCATCGAAATTATTTAATCCCACTATTTCACAGAATAGTGAGGACTACTAATGCTATCCTCTGGACCGTCACTTCGTTCCTCGACTAGTCCCTGCTATGTTCTTATTTCCTGAAGAGAACAGTGAAAGAAAGGGTGAGCTCAACTAGCCTAGTAAGAAATATTATGACTAAAATAATGCGAGAATAAATTATCGTTAGCCTTGACGGTGTTAAAAGCGATAAAATATAACAACATCAAGTTTAAGCTGCGGTGAACAAGCAATCCATTAAAAAGAGTCAAGTAGAGAATAAAATCTACTATCTTTTATGATTTAAAAGGTTTTTCATGACTTTTATCGGCGGGACTCGACAATAAATAATCCACATCATCGAATCACCCATGCACTACGGCCAAGGATATTCTTTAGTATTACGACCACAAATTATCCATACACTATAGCCAAGGACATTCGTGTATTCATTAATGGTCATGATCATGCCAACAAGCGTCCCATCATACTGCACTACGGACCAATGATAACTTTTACCACATCATTTGTAACATTACGGTCATGATTACACCGAATAATCCCTTATCATAATCATACCAAGTCCATCTATGCACTATAGGCCACAGATGACTTTCAACATAATATAAACATGAGGATGATGACAATGATATAAGAATTCAATAAAACAAGTTCAAGAATTAATTTATCCGAGAACTAATAATGTCCAAATTGTCGGCGATGATCTTTGCTTTGTAGAGTAAAATTCAAGAATGATCGGAAGAATATTTCCATGAAAAGATCTTTGGATGAAGCACAAATATCAAGGATATTCTACTAATTTCATGGAGTATAGAAGTCAAAACTTTAACCAACCGAGTATAATAAAGAATGGAATAACAAAAGAAATCACCGTGCATGCGGTGCTTGAGAGCGAGTTATTCAACGAGAATAATAATAACGAAAACCGGTCGAGCAAAATTTGCACCAACAGGATGTTCGAATAGAATAATAAAGAAGCGGAACCAGGTCCGGTGTAAAACACACAGAGCGAGATGTTCCAACAGAATAATAATAAAAGATTTTACCGGTCAGTCCTGTAAAAACCTGAGAACAAGATGTTCCAACAAAATAATAATAAAAAGCGGAACCCGTCCTGTAAAACACATGAGACGGATGTTCCAATGAGAATAATAGAAGAATGTCACCAAGTATAGGATTAAGCCAAGCGATATCTGAGTTATTCAACAGAATAATAAGCGATGGAATAACAACAGTTCTCTTCGTGAATAAGAAAGAATAACACCCCTTACATTAGTAATAGATTAAATCTTTGCGATGGTGTAGTAATAGAATACTCTTTTCTTTCTCTCTTATTCTCTACATACTTTTTCTCTCTGTAAGCTTAAATGAATTAAGTGAAAATAATGAAGCACTAAGGCCTCTATTTATAGAAGATTTCTAGCTTAGCACTTGAAATGTGAAAAGGCAAGTGGCTTGACGACTGGTGATGTGAAAAGAAAAGTGGTTCGACGCCTGTAATATGAAACGGCAAGTGGTTTGACATCTGGTAAAGGTAGTAATTACTATTGATGAAGGTAATTATTATTGATGAAGATAATTACTATTGACGAAGGTAATTACTATTGACGAAGGTAATTACTATTGACGAAGAGACTCTTAGATGATGACATATGGCCCCCCCATAAAATAACCAAACTTACCACAAACGTCTCATAATAGACTCTTTATATACATCAAGGATTGAATAAATATTACCACAAATTATTTTATTTTTAATCAACACATATTTAATCTTTCAACAATTATTAATCATTTATAACTTGTCGTCTCAATTATTGATTTAATAATATAACATATTATCTGAGATAATCTTGTGACAATAATTGAATAAATAATATAAGAGATATAATCACAATAATTCTTTGTAGCAATAATTGAGTATAGTGAGTGACTTCTCACGTAAGCATCAATAATCAATCTGGTATTGCTCTTATCACAACCACAGCGTATTAATGTACTTTTAACACCGGGTGTTTCAACGATTAATGGTAAAACTTCCGCCATTATTTTTATAAAATGATAATTTTGTAGTTTTCTAACTCAAATGATAATTACATTGTAGGGATCCACTTAATGATTGTGTCGTTGTACGAATATTCCCTGTTAAAATAAATATTCCCCAACCAATTGAATATTATATAACCACTTGCTTACTTTGCAAAATTCATAAATATTACCCACAACTATAACATTATATCAAATTTACTCCATAATATTCAAAAATAATATTTATAGAAAATTCATCTTTATTTATAAAAGTTGGGGTCTTACAACCTCCCTTCTTATGAAATTTAAGCCCTCGAAATTAGAGTGCGATACGGTATGTCGAAGAGGTAAGGATACCTTAATTTCATTTGATTCTAACTCCCAGTCATTTCCTCAACATCGTGGTTTCTCCACAAAACTTTGACTTGAGTTATAACCTTGGGCGTAGAATATGTTCCTTCTTATCCAAGATTTGAATAGGAACCTCTTCATACGTCAAATCTTCCGCTTATTTCATCGGGTTCTAACTTCGATAATGTGGTTGGGTCTTTCACATATTTACGTAACATGGATATGTGAAAAACGTTATGAACACGAGACATACTTGGAGGTAATGCGAGTCTATAAGCCACGATTCCTACTCGATCGAGGATTAAAAATGGTAGATGAATCGAGGATTGAGTTTTCCTCTCTTTCCAAATCTAAGTAACTCCTTTCCATGGAGCAACACGTAACAACACATGATCTCTATATCGAATTCCACGTCCTTTCGATGAAGATCATCATAACTCTTTTATCGATCTTGTGAGGTTTTTATCGTTGTCGGATCGTTTGAATCTTTTAAAAGTAGTCATACGTACCAACTCGGTCCCAACAACGTTGCTTCACCCACCTCATCCCAAAGACATCTTTGGAGAGCGACAATTTCTTCCATACAACGTTTGAATGGAACCATGCGATACTTGTTTGATAAGCTGTTGTTGTAGGAAAACTCCACCATGGTAAGAACTTGTCCCAACTTCCCTTGAAATCAAGGACCACGAGTCTTAATAGATCTTGAGAGTTTGAATAGTCCTCTCCATTGTCCGTCCATCTTCGAGGATGATATCTTGAAACTAAATCGTAAATCGTGCCCATAGCTTTTTGCAAACTAACCCAAAATCGTGAAGTGAATATTGGGTCTCGATCGAAAACTATGGATCTTAGCATACCATGCGATCTTACAATCTCGTTTATGTACATACGAGCAAGGCGTTCATGTGTATAAGTTTCTCGTATCTGTAAGAAATGAGCAGAGTTGGTCAATCTATCAACAATGACCCAAATCGCATCTATGCCTTGAGAAACCTTAGGAAGACCGGTAACAAAATATATGGTAATGTGCTCCCACTTCCATTCTAGAATTTCAAGTGGTTGCAATGGACCTTTTGATACTTGATGCTCCGCCTTAACTCGTTGACAAGTTAGACACCTTGAGATAAACAACGCTATCTCTCTCTTCATATTGCTCCACCAAAATGTATGATGAATATCATGATACATTTTGGTACTCCCAGGATGGATTGCAAACGGTGTGTTGTGCGCCTCCATCGTGATTTTATTTTATCTGAGTGCACCTTCTTTGCACTTTCTTCCTCATTCTTGCTTGCATTAGCTCCGTCGCGCCATCGTAACTTGAACTTGAGCAGCTTTAACTTTATCGATTAAAGTCGGTTCTACTCGTATATTCTCCATAATCACTTGGGTCCCTGGAGTCTTTAACTCTATCTCCATCCTTTGCAAGTCACACAAAATGGGCCTTTGCGTTGACAATATTGCACTCGTACTTGCATATGATCTTCTACTCAATGTGTCAGCTACCACGTTCGCTTTTCCAGGATGGTATTGGATGGTATGATCATAATCTTTCAATAGTTCAAGCCAACGTCGTTGTCGCATATTGAGTTCCTTTTGAGTAAAGAAATATTTGAGGCTTTTATGATCCGTAAGGATCTCCACCTTCTCCCCATACAAGAAATACCTCCAAATCTTTAGTGCGAAGACAACAACTGCCAACTCTAGATCATGAGTAGGATAATTCCTCTCATATTTTTTGAGTTGTCTTGAGGCATATGCTATGACTTTTCCATGTTGCATGAGAACACATCCCAACCCTTTGCTAGAAGCATCACTTTGTAGATGACAAATCCCTCCAAGCCGGATGGTATTGTCGAGCAGGTGCCAAAATGAGTCTCCTCTTAAGTTCTTGAAAACTCTTCTCATTTCTTACGCTCAATAGAACTTTGTATCTTTCCAAAGTCGGTAAGTTAATGGAGTAGCAATTAGAAAAATCCTTCCACGAATCTCCGATAATAACCAAATAAGCCGAAAGCTACGTCTTGATCATTGATTTAGGTTGCTCCCGACTTTGAATTGCTTGATCTTTCTTTGGGTCAACAAATATTCCATGACTTGATACTACGTGCCCAAGGAATGCTACTTTCTCAAGCCGAACTTCGCATTTCTTCACTTGGTATAAAGCTTGTATTCACGAAACTTTTGGAGTGTCGACCTCAAGTGTTCTCATGATCTTCACGGCTTTTGGAATAAATAAGGATGTCATCAATAAAAGGCGACCACAAAGTGATCCAAATATTCCTTGAATACTCGGTTCATCATATCCATGAAAGCGGCGGAGCATTAGTCGATCGAAAGGACATGACTAGGAATTCATAATGCTTTCGTGCGGAGTTACGGCCGTCTTTGGAATGTCATCGGTTCTAAATATTCAATTGGTGATATCTGGAACGAAGATCGATCTTTGAAAAGAATTTGGCTCCTTGCAACTAGTCAAACGAGGTCATCAATACGTGGCAATGGATACCTATTTTTGATGGTGACATGATTGACTCAGATAATCAATACAAAATCGCATACTCCCATCTTTCTTCTTCACGAATATAATAGGAGCACCCCAAAGAGAAGTACTAGGGCGAATAAAGCCATGTCTAACAATTCCTGCGGTTGGGTCTTTAACTCTTGAAGTTCAATAGGAGCCATTCGATATGGGGCTTTGGAAATGGGTTTTATCTTAGGGTTCAAGTCGATACAAAATTCAATTTCACGCTTCGAGGGGTAGGCGGGAAGTTCTTGAGGGGAATCGTCGGAAATTTATTAACAATAGAAATATCATTCAAAAGCGGCGTATTTTTGTTTAAATCGTGACATGAGCTAAGAAAGTTTGACATCCGTTTTTCAATAAGCGAATAGCTTTATGGCTTGAGATGACGATGATTGATTTTAATGGTTTGGTCTCTTGAATTAGCATAATAGGTTGATTAGGAATATGAAAGCTAACAACCTTATGGAAACAATCAATTTTTGCATGATGAGTAGTTAACGTGAAATAGGTATACATCACCCATTACGAGTTGTCGATACATGATGCGAAACAACTACAACTTTATTATTACAACGGTAAAGCGTGAGTTTGAATACAAATATTATCTTAGACAATATCTATACTCAAATAAATCCTCATCACATTTATTGATACATTATTTTACAAAAATGGTGAGGACTACTAAACAATTCTTTCTAAAACCTTCATTCCATACCCAGGCTAATACTTTCATTATATTTCTAGCCTCACGAGAAGAAAAATGGAACAAAAAGGAAAGGGTGAGCTCAACTAGCCCGATAAAGAATATTATGACTAAGATAATATCTGACAAATTATCGTTAGTCTTGACGGGAAAAAAAAATCTAATAGAATCTGATAGGCAACAAATTTTAAATCAATATTACATGAAAATAATAATTCATTAGAAGAGTTAAGTAGAGAATGCAAACTACTATCTTACATGTATGAATTTAAAAGTTCATCGTCTATCTTTTATCCTGTAACATCAATCGATATATATACGGAATCAAATATTCATCTTTTACTCTGAGGCGAAGATATTCATCGATTAATCATGTTTCATCTAAACACACATTCATCTTTTACTTTCTGACGAAGATATTCTTGAAATCATTCATCTTTGCCTTTCTGAGGCGAAAGATATTCAATAATATCATCATTTAAGGCGAGGATGATGAAAAATATTTTTAAAAAAGCGAATCGATTGAAACAAAATGAGCGAGGATTAAGGATTAAGGATTAGTACTTTGTTTTATCCATGTTCAAAATACCTCAAAAATAATCATAGTGGTGTAAAATTCAGAATGATCAAAACATGGATCTGATCAAAGCTAGTATCCGGAATAGATATTTTGGACAAAAAGAAGAAATTTTATTTTTAGGTGAATAATAGTGCATATCGTGAATAGTCTTAGTATCGTGAATAGTAACTCAGACACCAAAAGATAGAAATTTCCCAAAAAAAACATCTTCACGCTTCATGAATAGTACTAAATGAATAGTAACTTCGTGAATAGTAACTTGAGTAACTTCGTGAATAGTAACTCATGTGAATAGTAACTCATGAATAGTAACTTCACAATAGTAACCCAGAATGAAAAAGTTCCAAATTTGATAAAAAGTTTCAACGATATTTGACATAATGATATTGAAGAAATAATATCATTTGAGAAAAAAATAACATCCACTTACCTCGAAAGATTAGTACACTTAGGTTGAAATCTGGGATATAGTCTTTGAAGGAACTTGCATTGATCTAACAATACTCAAAGTATACTCAAAATACTCACAAGAATAAACTCGATAATATAGAGAAAAAACTTGATTTACGGTGTGATTTTCAATTCTAACCTAAGCACCTATTTTTAGGAAAATGCTTAGAACACCAAAAGAAAAAAAATTTAATAAATTAATAATATATATATATATAAATTTCCTCATATGCCTAGAAATCTGATTTCAGCATCATCAAACACATACCACATTCTAGAAAAAAAAGAAAAAAAAAAAACGTTTTCTAATTTTAAATATTTTAAACTTCCAAAAATCAATTATTTGAACTTGAACTTCAATAATTCATAATAAATAGCCCTTTTATCAGAAAATTCGAATCTCGCGAGTTTTTATAGGAAATTCAATTCTCTACAACTTTTCTGAAAGAAAGTTTTCCAAATTCCAAATAGAAATTGGCCAAAAATCCACAAGCGGGCGATTTTACACATTTATAATCAAATTTCGATCGATAAATGGGGTCCCATGAACATGTTTAACATGTTTTAAACATTTATTGCAACAAAAATACTCTTCCTCCTCGTATACTCATATATCCCACATTAGTTGTAAAAATATCACCATTATTATATTATTAAAATATAATAATATATTTAAATAATTATTTTATCGAGAAAAAGATAAAATTTCAATTTTCAACAATTGTCACATTAAAATTTTTCTCCATCTATATCCACATAAAATCAATATTTTCCTCATCATATGAATCAATAATTAATTATTCACAAATAATATTACGAAATCCTGATATTGTGACGAGGCGGTTCGAGGAAGGGGCTTTCGATAAAATTTCTCTCTTCTTGGCGGCAGCGATTAGGTGACCAAACCTCTCCTTGAAACGAACTTTCTAGACATTGCCAATAATGTTATCTAATAATATTATTAGGATAATATGAATTATTGCTTCGATAATGAAAAATCTTGTGTAATGACAATTATTATTGAAACAACGACAATATAAAATATCAGCATGACAATTATTAAATCGATAAAATCTTTGAGCGATAATTCTCTGTAACCATTATTGAGTAGTGCCTTCTTACGTAAGAATCAATAATTGGTGCGATCTGGTATCTTCTTGTGTTTTAACCATAGGTATTTTTTAACGATATTACTTGATAACAACTTCTGTTTTTATTTTTAAACAACTTATATTTGTCGTTTTCTTCATCCAATCGCTTTTTAGTTATGGGGCCCACACATGGGCTGCTGTGGTCGTACGAATATTCCCAAGCGATCTGAATATTCCACGACCAAAACGAATATTCCCAAACAACAATGAATATTTTATAACCACTTGCTTATTTTGAAATATTTGCGTATTTTACCCTAAACTATCCACATTAATCAAATCAACCCTTACTATTTCAAAATAATAAATAGAAAATTAAATTTCATTAATAATAAGTTGGGGTCTTCTGACCTCCCTCCTTATGAAATTTAGTCCTCGAAATTGGCGTCACGTACTGGTGTTTGAAAAGGTGAGGATACCTCGCTTTCATTTAGTTTCGATTCCGGGTCATTTCCTCTATAGCATGATTCCTCCACAAAACTTTAACTTGTGGTATGACCTTTCTTGGCGTGGGACATGCTCCTTCTATCCAAGATCTTGGCGGTACCTCCTCATCGTTAAGTCTTGGCTATCTCGTCAGGTTCTAACTTCTATAACGTGGTTTGGGTCTTTCACATATTCTGAAATACGGATATATGAAACACATTATGAACACGAGACATACTCGGAGAATGCAGCGAGTCTATAGGCTACATTTCCTACTCGGTCAAGAATTTGAAATGGACCCGATAAATGCGTGGATTGAGCTTTCCTCTCTTCCCAAATCTTGTAACTCCCTTCCATGGAGCAACTTCATGACAATCATGATCCCCACACTAAATTCCGTCCTTTCGATGAAGATCCGCATAACTCTTTTGTCGATCTTGTCTTGGTTTGTATCGTTGTCGAATCATTTGGATCTTTTAAAAGTGATCATACGTACTAACTTCGGGTCCCAACAATGTTGCTTCACCCACCTCGTCCCAACATATTGGAGAAGCGACACTTTCGTCCATATAATGCTTGAATGGAGCCACACTATACTTGCACGATAAGCTTGTTGTTGTAGGAGAATTCCACCAATGGTAAATACTTATCCCAAGCGCCCTTGAAGTCTAGGACCACGAGTCTTAATAAATCTTGAAGAGTTTGAATAGTCCTTTACGATTGTCCGTCCGTTTGAGGATGGTATGCTTAGAACTAAATAATAAATCCGTGCCCATAGCTTTTTGCAAGCTAACCCAAAATCTTGAAGTGAATCTTGGGTCGCGATCCGAAACTATGGATCTGGGCATGCCATGCAACCTCACAATCTCATTCACGTACATACTAGCAAGGCGTTCAGTGAATAAGTCTCCGTGTCGGCAAGAAATGAAGCGGACTTGGTTATCTATCAACAATAACCCAAATAGCATTGATGCCTTGAAAGCCGTAGGAAGACCCGTGTGAAAATCCATGGTAATGTGTTCCCACTTCCATTTGAATCTCAGTGGTTCTGCAGCGGACCCTTAGGTACTAGATGCTCGCCTTTACCGTTGACAAGTTAAACACATTGAGATAAACTTTGCAATCTCTCTCTTCGTATTGTTCCACCAAAATGTATGTGAAGATCACGATACATTTTAGTACTTCGAGATGGATTGCAAATGGTGTATTGTGTGCCTCCATCGTAATCTTGTACTTCAAATCAGTCGTTAGGAACCTGAAAGTCTAGAGTGGACTCGAAGTATTCCTTCTTCATCAATTCTAAGCTTAGGAATAGCTCCTTCTTGTACTTTCTTCTTCATATACATCGACTCAAGATTGGTGGCTTGAAGCGACCTTAACTTTTTCTATTAAAGTTGGCTCTGTCGTATACTTGACATCATCGCTTTCGTTCACATATGATCTTCTACTCAATGCGCGTCGGCTACCGTTAAACTTTTCGGGATGGTATTGAATAGTGTGGTGCGTAGTCTTTCAATAGCTCGAGCCAGCGTCATTGCCGCGTGTTGAGTTCTTTTTGAGTGAAGAAATATTTAAGGCTTTTATGGTGCGAATATATCTCCACTTTCTCCCCATATAGATAGTGCCTCCATATCTTTAAGCGCAAAATTATTGCTGACTCTCTAGATCATGAGTAGGATAATTCCTCTCATACTCTTTAAGTTGTCGCGAGGCATAGGCTATGACTTTCCCGTTTGCATGAGAACACATCCTAACCCTTTGCACGAAGCATCATTTGTGAGATAACAAATCCATCAAGACGGGATGGTATTGTTAGAAACAGTCTTAGAAATAAGTCTCCTCTTAAGCTCTTGGAAACTTTTCTCGCATTCTTTACTCCAAGCAATTTTGTATCCTTAGGTTAGGCGAGTTAATGGAGTAGCGATTAGAAAAACCCTTTCCACGAATCTCAGATAATAACCATTTAAGCCCAAAAAGCTACGTGCTTGATCCTGCAAACTTTGGTTGCTCCCAACTTTGTATTGCTTGATCTTGGCCGGGATCAGCGGATACTCCATGTTTGACACCCACGTGCCCAAGGAATGCTACTTCCTCGAAGCGAACTTCGCATTTCTTTAATTTGGCATATAGTTTGTTTTCCACGAAGCCTTTGGAGTACCGACTTCAAATGGTGCTCATGATCTTCCGACTTTTGGAATATATAAGGATGTCATCAATAAAAACAACAACAAAGCGATCCAAATATTCCTTGAATACTCGGTTCATCATATCCATGAAAGCGCGAGGAGCATTAGTCGATCAAAAAGACATGACTAAAATTCATAATGCCGTCTTAGGGTTACGAAAGGCGGTCTTTGGAATATCCTCGATTCTAATCTTGGTGATGATATCGAGCGAAGATCGATTTTTGAAAAGAATTGTGCCCCTTACAATTTGGTCAAACAAGTCATCAATCGAGGTGAGGATACTATATTCTTGATGGTGACATGGTTCGATTCCAGATAGTCGATACAAAATCGCATACTCCGTCTTTCTTCTTTACAAATAAAGCAGGGAGCACCCCGAGGAGATGTCTTGGGGCCAGAATGAAGCCGATGTCCAACAATTCACATAGTTGGACCTTTAACTCTGAAGTTCAATAGGAGCCATTCGATATGGGGTTTTAGAAATGGGCTTTGTACGGGTTCAAGATCAATAAAAATTCAACTTCACGTTACGGGGTAGGCCAGGGAAGTTCTTGAAATCGTCGGAAAATCGATAACAACGGGAATATTATTCAAATTTGGCGTGTCTTTATTCAAATCCATAACATGGGCTAAGAAAGCTTGACATCAGTTTTTTTCAATAAGCGAATAGCTTTATGATTAGATATAGCGATGATTGATTTTAATGGTTTAGTTGCTTGAATTAAATACAACGGGTTGGTTAGGAATATGAAAACTAACAACCTTACGAAAACAATCAATTTTGGCATGATGAGTAGTTAACGATCAATCCCTAAAATCACATCAAAAGCAAGTATCTTTAAAGAGATAAGGTCAGCGGGTAAGGTGATGGTGCCAACTTGAATCAAACAAGATTTATAAGCGATGGATGTGATGAAAGTTTCTCTAACGGAGTTTCCACGAGATAGGTCAAAGTCTAATTTCTCGGATCGAGTTTAAGCGTTGAGCACATGCGGGAGAGATAAATGAATGGGTATGCCGGTTATCAAGTAAAGGTATAAACTTAGCAAAATTTATAAATAGCTTACCGTGATCACCTCGTTTGGGTTCCTCGCATTATGACCGATCCTGACAAACGCTCTTCCGGAATCGTTGACTTTGACTTTTACGGGACGATCTTTTGAGTCACCGTCCCCATTGAACTAGGTTTCATTCTTGTACTGATCTCGGCGATATGTCCTTCCTTTCCACAATTATAGCATACCTTGAGCGTTGTGGGCGGTTTGGTGATATGTCCCTCTTTTCGCATTTATAGCATATAATGGGTGGTGGTTTCTCCTCCCTTAGAACCGATTCTTCTTAAACCTTTTGTCGTCTTCACATAGTCGTTGTTAAATCTCCTCTTTTAAAATCTCCTCGACTCGCTTCTTCTATTTTTTCATGGCCATGATTACCACCGAGTGGTTACCATTTTTGTCCGTCTTTTTCTTTCTCCATTTGGTTATCATTATTACATTGGCTTGCTATCTACGATATGATCCACGGTTATGGTCCCTCGGTTGAAGTACTCGTTATCTCGCTCTAATAATTGAGCCACATTTTACAACATCTGAATAGAGAAAAAATTTATGAGAAATGAGATATTGGCGTATCTTGGGGTTTCAAACCTCTCAAAAATCATCCGCGTCATCGTTCCTCATTCTCCACCAATGAGGTCTGAACACGATAACTCTGCAAACTTTTGCCTCGTCTTTGAGACAAATCGTCGTTTTGTTTTGTTCTAATCGATGAACTCCACTTCCTTCATATAGCCGAACACTTTCGGAAAAGTATTTGTCATTAAATAATTCTGAAATGTCTCCCAAGACATCTTTGAGTCTTGGTGGATGGAGTGCAACTTCAGACTCCCACCGATGATGCGCCTTTCGCCATGGAACATAAAGGTGGCGAATGGAACCTTCTGTTCTTCCGTGCATCCCAGACATCGAATATCTTGGTAATTTGCTTGACCCATGTTTCCCGCCGTGATCGGATCGGCTTTCCCTTAAATTACGGTGGTCCCACTCTTTGAGCCTTTGCTTGGTGTGACAACTTGTGAATTCTATCATTTCCTCCTGTATTTTGAACACGAGTCTCCTAAATGCGATTTTGCATGAGCTGCAAAAAGCTTCTAAACATCCCTCGTTCATCATCGCTTTCGGTGGTGTTGTTCACGGGAGGAACATTGCCCGACTGTTGCGTTCTCCTCGTTGGTGAAATCTGAGCGTCTCCAATTTCCATTGTTAATATTCTCGATCGACATTCTCAAATCTTGTCATAAAAAAGGGGGTTAATTAAGAAATCAATATATCACATAATATCCTTATATCTTGACCAACTAAAAAATAAGCTTAGGTAGGACACCTTTAGCGAAGGATTTACTCGTCTCTCCCCTCTAGTTCTATTCCCGATCTCATGGAGATCATATCCTAAGCTACGATACCAAGCATGGCGCCCCCAAAATAGGTATACATCACCCATTACGAGTTGTCGATACATGATGCGAAACAACTACAACTTTATTATTACAACGAAGTAAAAGCGTGAGTTTGAATACAAATATTATCTTACAGACAATATCTATACTCAAATAAATCCTCATCACATTTATTGATACATTATTTTACAAAATGGTGAGGACTACTAAACAATTCTTTCTAAAACCTTCATTCCATTACCCAGGCTAAATACTACATTATATTCTAGCCTCTCACGAGAAGAAAAATGGAACAAAAAGGAAAAGGGTGAGCTCAACTAGCCCGATAAAGAATATTATGACTAAGATAATATACAACAAATTATCGTTAGTCTTCAGCGGGGAAAAAAAATCTAATAGAATCTGATAGACAACAAATTTTAAATCAATATTACATGCGTGAAATAATAATTCATTAGAAGAGTTAAGTAGAGAATGCAAACTACTATCTTACATGTATGAATTTAAAAGTTCATCGTCTATCTTTTTTATCCTGTAACATCAATCGATATACATACGGAATCAAATATTCATCTTTTTTGCACTCTGAGCGAAGATATTCATCGATTAGTCGTATTCATCTAAACACTTCATCATTTCATCTTTTTGCTTTCTGACGAAGATTCTTCTTGAAATCATTCATCTTTTACTTTCTGAGGCGAAAGATATTCAATAATATCATCATTTAAGGCGAGGATGATGAAAAATATATTTTTTTAAAAGCGAATCGATTGAAACAAAATGACAAGGATTAAGGATTAAGGATTAGTACTTTGTTTTATCCATGTTCAAAAATACCTCAAAAAATAATCATAGTGGTGTAAAAATTCGAGAATGATCAAAACATGGATCTGATCAAAGCTAGTATCCGAATAGATATTTTTGGACAAAAGAAGAAATTTTATTTTTTTTGAATAGTCAAGTATCGTGAATAGTCTTGATATCGTGAATAGTAACTCAAATAGTAACTCAAAAGATAGAAATTTCCCAAAAAAACATCTTCACGCTTCATGAATAGTACTCGTGAATAGTAACTTTCGTGAATAGTAACTTCGTGAATAGTAACTTCGTGAATAGTAACTCGTGAATAGTAACTTCATGAATAGTAACTCATGAATAGTAACCCAGAGCATGAAAAAGTTCAAATTTGATAAAAAGTTTCAACGATATTTGACATAATGATATTGAAGAAATAATATCATTTGAGAAAAAAATAACATCCACTTACCTCGAAAAGATTAGTACTTACAAATTGGAATCTAGGATATAGTCTTTGAAGGAACTTGCAAGTCTAACAATACTCAAAGTATACTCAAAATACTCACAAGAATAAACTCGATAATATAGAGAGAAAACTTGATTTACGGTGTGATTTTCAATTCTAACCTAAGCACCTATTTATATAGGAAATTCTTAGAACACAAAGCGAAAATTTAATAAAATAATAATATAATTATATAAATTTCCTCATACATTGAAGAATCTGATTTCAGCCATCAAACACATGCCACATTCTAGAAAAAAAAGAAAAAAAAAAACGTTTTCTAATTTTAAATATTTTAAACTTCAAAAATCAATTATTTGAACTTGAACTTCAATAATTCATAATAAATAGCCCTTTCATCAGAAAATTCGAATCTCGCGAGTTTTTATAGGAAATTCAATTCTCTACAACTTTGCGAAAAAAGTTTTCAAATTCCAAATAGAAATTGGCCAAAATCCACAAGCAGGCGATTTTACAATTTATAATCAAATTTGATCGATAAATGGGGTCCATGAGCATGTTTAACATGTTTTAAACATTTATTGCAACAAAAATACTCTTCCTCCTCGTATACTCATATATCCCACATTAGTTGTAAAAATATCACCATTATTATATTATTAAAATATAATAATATATTTAAATAATTATTTTATCGAAAAAAGATAAAATTTCAATTTTCAACAATTGTCACATTAAAAATTTTCTCCATCTATATCCACATAAAATCAATATTTTCCTCATCATATGAATCAATAATTAATTATTCACAAATAATATTACGAGAATCCATGATATTGTGACGAGGCGGTTCAGGAAAGAGGGGCTTTCGATAAAATTTTCTCTCTTCTTGGCGGCGCATGATTAGGTGACCAAACCTCTCCTTAGAGCGAGAACTTTCTAGACATTGCCAATAATGTTATCTAATAATATTATTAGATATAATATGAATTATTGCTTCGATAATGAAAAATCTTGTGTAATGACATTATTGAAACAACAATGATATAAAAATATCAATGACAATTATTAAATCGATAAAATCTTTGAGCGATAAATTCTTTGTAACCATTATTGAGTAGTGCCTTCTTACGTAAGAATCGATAATTGGTGCGATCTGGTGTCTTCTTCTTGTGTTTTTAACCACAGAGTATTTTAACGATATTACTTGGTAACAACTTCTGTTTATTATTTTTTTAAACAACTTATATTTGTCGTTTTCTTCATCCAATCGCTTTCCGTTATGGGGCCCACACATGGGCTGCTGCGTGCAGTCGTACGAATATTCCCAAAGCGATCTGAATATTCCACGACCAAGCGAATATTCCCAAACAACAATGAATATTTTATAACCACTTGCTTATTTTGAAATATTTGCGTATTTTACCCTAACTATCCACATTAATCAAATCAACCCTTACTATTTCAAAATAATAAATAGAAAATTAAATTTCATTAATAATAAGTTGGGGTCTTCTGACCTCCCTCCTTATGAAATTTAGTCCTCGAAATTGGCGTCACGTACACAGTGTTTGAAAAGGTGAGGATACCTCGCTTTCATTTAGTTTCAATTCCCGGTCATTTCCTCTATAGCATGATTCCTCCACAAAACTTTAACTTGTGGTATGACCTTTCTTGCGTAGGACATGCTCCTTCTATCTAAGATCTTGGCGGTACCTCCTCATCGTTAAGTCTTGGCTATCTCGTCCGGTTCTAACTTCTATAACGTGGTTTGGGTCTTTCACATATTCTGAAATCTGATATGTGAAACACATTATGAACACGAGAGACATACTTGGAGTGTAGCAGTCTATAGGCTACATTTCTACTCGGTCGAGAATTTGAAATGGACCCGATAAATGCGTGGATTGAGCTTTCCTCTCTTCCCAAATCTTGTAACTCCCTTCCATGGAAGCAACTTCATGACAATCATGATCCCCACACTAAATTCCGTCCTTTCGATGAAGATCCGCATAACTCTTTTATCGATCTTGTGTGTTGGTTTGTATCGTTGTCGAATCATTTGGATCTTTTAAAAGTGAGTCATACGTACTAACTTCGGGTCCCAACAATGTTGCTTCACCCACCTCGTCCCAACATCTTGGAAGCGACACTTTCGTCCATATAATGCTTGAATGGAGCCACACACTATTGCACGATAAGCTTTGTTGTTGTAGGAGAATTCTACCAATGGTAAATACTTATCCCAAGCGCCCTTGAAGTCTGGGACCACGAGTCTTAATAAATCTTGAAGAGTTTGAATAGTCCTTTTCGATTGTCCGTCCGTTTGAGGATGGTATCTTGCGAACCAGATAAATAAATCCGTGCCCCCGTAGCTTTTTGCAAGCTAACCCAAAATCTTGAAGTGAATCTTGGGTCACGATCCGAAACTATGGATCTGGCATGCCATGCAACCTCACAATCTCATTCACGTCATCACTAGCAAAGGCGTTCAGTGAATAAGTCTCCGTGTCGGCAAAAAATGAAGCGGACTTGGTTAATCTATCAACAATAACCCAAATAGCATTGATGCCTTGAGAAGCCGTAGGAAGACCGTAAACAAAATCCATGGTAATGTGTTCCCACTTCCATTTGAATCTCAAGTGGTTACAGCGGACCCTTAGGTACTAGATGCTCGCCTTTACGTTGACAAGTTAAACACATTGAGATAAACTTTGCAATCTCTCTCTTCATATTGTTCCACCAAAATGTATGTAGAAGATCACGATACATTTAGTACTTCGAGGATGGATTGCAAATGGTGTATTGTGTGCCTCCATCATAATCTTGTACTTCAAATCAGTCGTTAGGAACCTGAAAGTCTAGAGTGGACTCAAGTATTCCTTCTTCATCAATTCTAAGCTTAGGAATAGCTCCTTCTTGTACTTTCTTCTTCATACGCATCGACTCAAGATTGGGTGGCTTGAAGCGACCTTAACTTTTTCTATTAAAGTTGGCTCTGTCGTATACTTGACATCATCGCTTTTTGTTCCGCATATGATCTTCTACTCAGCGTCGGCTACCACGTTAAACTTTTCGGGATGGTATTGAATAGTGTGGTGCGTAGTCTTTCAATAGCTCGAGCCAGCGTCATTGCTGCCGTGTTGAGTTCTTTTTGAGTGAAGAAATATTTAAGGCTTTTATGGTGCGAATATATCTCCACTTTCTCCCCATATAGATAGTGCCTCCATATCTTTAAGCGCGAAAGCATTTGCTTTGCCACTCTAGATCATGAGTAGGATAATTCCTCTCATACTCTTTAAGTTATCGCGAGGCATAGGCTATGACTTTCCCGTTGCATGAGAACACATCCTAACCCTTTGCACGAAGCATCATTTGTAGATAACAAATCCATCAAACCGGATGGTATTGTTAGAAACAGTCTTAGAAATAAGTCTCCTCTTAAGCTCTTGGAAACTTTTCTCGCATTCTTAACTCCAAGCAATTTTGTATCCTTAGAGTTAGGTTTGAGTTAATGGAGTAGCGATTAAAAAAAACCCTTCCACGAATCTCAGATAATAACCATTAAGCCCAAAAAACTACGTGCTTGATCATGAGACTTGGTTGCTCCCAACTTTGTATTGCTTGATCTTGGCGGGATCAGCGGATACTCCATGTTTTGACACCACGTGCCCAAGGAATGCTACTTCCTCGAGCGAACTTCGCATTTCTTTAATTTGGCATATAGTTTGTTTTCACGAAGCCTTTGGAGTACCGACTTCAAATGGTGCTCATGATCTTCCGACTTTTGGAATATATAAGGATGTCATCAATAAAAACAACAACAAAGCCCGTCAAATATTCCTTGAATACTCGGTTCATCATATCCATGAAAGCGCGGGAGCATTAGTCGATCAAGAAAGACATGACTAAAATTCATAATGCCCGTCTGGGAGTTCTAAAAGCGGTCTTTGGAATATCCTCGATTCTAATCTTGGTGATGATATCGATCGAGAAGATCGATTTTTGAAAAGAATTGTGCCCCTTACAATTGTCGAAACAAGTCATCAATCTGAGGTGAGGATACCTATTCTTGATGGTGACATGGTTCGATTCCGATAGTCGATCAAAATCGCATACTCTCGTCTTTCTTCTTCTACAAATAAAGCAGGGCACCCCGAGGAGATGTCTTGGGGCCAGATGAAGCAGATGTCCAACAATTCACGTAGTTGGACCTTTAACTCTGAAGTTCAATAGGAGCCATTCGATATGGGGTTTTAGAAATGGGCTTTGTGCGGGTTCAAGATCGATAAAAATTCAACTTCACGTTACGGGGGTGAGCAGGAAGTTCTTGAAAATCGTCGGGAAAATCGATAACAACGGGAATATTATTCAAATTTGGCGTGTCTTTATTCAAATCCATAACATGGGCTAAGAAAGCTTGACATCCGTTTTTTCAATAAGCGAATAGCTTTATGATTAGATATGGCGATGATTGATTTTAATGGTTTAGTTGCTTGAATTAAATACAACGGGTTGGTTAGGAATATGAAAACTAACAACCTTACGAAAACAATCAATTTTGGCATGATGAGTAGTTAACGATCAATCCTAAAATCACATCAAAAGCAAGTATCTTTAAAGAGATAAAATTCAGCGGGTAAGGTGATGGTGCCAACTTGAATCAAACAAGATTTATAAGCGATTGGATGTGATGAAAGTTTCTCTAACGGAGTTTCCACAGATAGGTCAAAGTCTAATTTCTCGGTCGAGTTTAAGCGTTGAGCACATGCGGGAGAGATAAATGAATGGGTATGCAGGTATCAAGTAAGGTATAAACTTAGCAGAATTTATAAATAGCTTACCGTGATCACCTCGTTTGGGTTCCTCGCATTATGACCGATCACAACAAACGCTCTTCCGGAATCGTTGACTTTGACTTTTACGGGGCGATCTTTTGAGTCACGATCCCCATTGAACTAGGTTTATTCTCTGTCTCTGATCTCGGCGATATGTCCTTCCTTTCCACAATTATAGCATACCTTGAGCTGTTGTGGGCGGTTTGGTGATATGTCCCTCTTTTCGCATTTGTAGCATATAATGGGGTGGTCGTTCTCCTCCACTTAGAACCGATTCTTTGCTTGCCCTTTGTCGTCTTCACATAGTCGTTGTTAAATCTCCTCTTTTAAAATCTCCTCTGACTCGCTTCTTCTATTTTCATGGCCATGATTACCACGGAGTGGTTACCATTTTTGTCCGTCTGTTTCTTTCTCCATTTGGTTATCATTATTACATTGTTTGCTTTATCTACGAGTGCGATCCACAGTTATGGTCCCTCGGTTGGCCGTACTCGTTATCTCGCTCTAATAATTGAGCCACATTTTACAACATCTGAATAGAGAAAAAATTTATGAGAAATGAGATATTGTGCGTATCTTGGGGTTTCAAACCTCTCAAAAACATCCGCGTCATCGTTCCTCATTCTCCACCAAATGAGGTCTGAAACACGGATAACTCTGCAAACTTTGCCTCGTCTTTGAGACACCGTCGTGTTTGTTTTGTTCTAATCGATGAACTCCACTTCCTTCGTATAGCGAACACTTTCGGGAAAGTATTTGTCATTAAATAATTTCTGAAATGTCTCCCAGACATCTTTGAGTCTTGGTTGGATGGAGTGCAACTTCCTGAGACTCCCACCGATGATACGCCTCGCCCACGGAACATAAAAAGGTGGCGAATGGAACCTTCTGTTCTTCCGTGCATCCCAGACATCGAATATCTTGGTAATTTGCTTGACCCGTGTTTCCGCCGTGATCGGATCGGCTTTCCCTTAAATTACAGTGGTCCCACTCTTTGAGCTGCTTGTTTGTGACAACTTGGTGAATTACTATCATTTCCTCCTGTATTTTTGAACACGAGTCTCCTAAATGCGATTTTGCATGAGCTGCAAAAAACTTCTAAACATCCCTCGTTCATCATCGCTTTCGGTGGTGTTGTTCACGGGAGGAACATTGCCCGACTGTTGCGTTCTCCTCGTTGGTGAATCTGAGCGTCTCCACGGTCTCATTTCCATTGTTAATATTCTCGATCGACATTCTCAAATCTTGTCATAAAAAAAGGGTTAATTAAGAAATCAATATATCACATAATATCCTTATATCTTGACCAACTAAAAAAATAAGCTTAGGTAGGACACCTTAGCGAAGAAGATTTACTCGTCTCTCCCTCTAGTTCTATTCCCGATCTCATTGAGATCATATCCTAAGCTACGATACCAAGCTGTGGCGCCCCCAAAATAGGTATACATCACCCATTACGAGTTGTCGATACGTAGATGCGAAACAACTACAACTTTATTATTACAACAAGTAAAAGCGTGAGTTTGAATACAAATATTATCTTACAGACAATATCTATACTCAAATAAATCCTCATCACATTTATTGATACATTATTTTACAAAAATGGTGAGGACTACTAAACAATTCTTTCTAAAACCTTCATTCCATACCCACAGCTAAATACTACATTATATTCTAGCCTCCTCTGAGAAAAAAAAATGGAACAAAAAGGAAAAGGGTGAGCTCAACTAGCCCGATAAAGAATATTATGACTAAGATAATATCTGACAAATTATCGTTAGTCTTCACGAGGAAAAATCTAATAGAATCTGATAGGCAACAAATTTTAAATCAATATTACGGAAAATAATAATTCATTAGAAGAGTTAAGTAGAGAATGCAAACTACTATCTTACATGTATGAATTTAAAAGTTCATCGTCTCTATCTTTTATCCTGTAACATCAATCGATATATATACGGAATCAAATATTCATCTTTTTTGCTTCTGGCGAAAGATATTCATCGATTAGTCGTATTCATCTAAACACTGTTCATCTTTTTGCTTCTGACGAAAGATATTCTTGAAAAATCATTCATCTTTTTACTTCTGGGCCAAAGATATTCAATAATATCATCATTTAAGGCGAGGATGATGAAAAATATTTTTAAAAGAAATCGATTGAAACAAAATGACAAGGATTAAGGATTAAGGATTAGTACTTTGTTTTATCCATGTTCAAAAATACCTCAAAAATAATCATAGTGGTGTAAAATTCAAGAATGATGATCAAAACATGGATCTGATCAAAGCTAGTATCCGAGAATAGATATTTTGGACAAAAAGAAGAAATTTTATTTTTAAATTGAATAGTGTGAATAGTCATCGTGAATAGTCTTGCATCGTCGTGAATAGTAACTCAAACACCAAAAGATAGAAATTTCAAAAAAAAACATCTTCACGCTTCATGAATAGTACTGTGTGAATAGTAACTATGAATAGTAACTTCGTGAATAGTAACTTCATGAATAGTAACTTCGTGAATAGTAACTCATGAATAAACTTGAATAAAAAACTTGAGACATGAAAAAGTTCAAATTTGATAAAAAGTTTCAACCAATATTTGACATAATGATATTGAAGAAATAATATCATTTGAGAAAAAAATAACATCCACTTACCTCGAAAGATTAGTACTTACAGGTTTGGAATCTGGGGATATAGTCTTTGAAGGAACTTGCCTTCTCTAACAATACTCAAAGTATACTCAAAATACTCACAAGAATAAACTCGATAATATAGAGAGAAAACTTGATTTACGGTGTGATTTTCAATTCTAACCTAAGCACCTATTTATAGGAAATTGCTTAGAACACCAAGCGAAAAAATTTAATAAATTAATAATATATATATATAAATTTCCTCGCATGCCTAGAATCTGATTTCAGCCATCAAACACATGCCACATTCTAGAAAAAAAAGAAAAAAAAACGTTTTTCTAATTTTAAATATTTTAAACTTCCAAAAATCAATTATTTGAACTTGAACTTCATAATTCATAATAAATAGCCCTTTCATCGAAAAATTCGAATCTCGCGAGTTTTTATAGGAAATTCAATTCTCTACAACTTTGCGAAAAAAAGTTTTTCCAAATTCCAAATAGAAATTGGCCAAAAATCCACAAGCAGGCGATTTTACAATTTATAATCAAATTTCGATCGATAAATGGGGTCCATGAGCATGTTTAACATGTTTTAAACATTTATTGCAACAAAAATACTCTTCCTCCTCGTATACTCATATATCCCACATTAGTTGTAAAAATATCACCATTATTATATTATTAAAATATAATAATATATTTAAATAAATTATTTTCGAGAAAAAAAAGATAAAATTTCAATTTTCAACAATTGTCACATTAAAATTTTTCTCCATCTATATCCACATAAAATCAATATTTTCCTCATCATATGAATCAATAATTAATTATTCACAAATAATATTACGAATCCTGATATTGTGACGAGGCGGTTCAGGGAAGAGGGGCTTTCGATAAAATTTCTCACTTCTTGGCGGCGATTAGGTGACCAAACCTCTCCTTAGGCGAGAACTTTCTAGACATTGCCAATAATGTTATCTAATAATATTATTAGGATAATATGAATTATTGCTTCGATAATGAAAAATCTTGTGTAATGACAATTATTGAACAACGATGATATAAAATATCAATATGACAATTATTAAATCGATAAAATCTTTGAGCGATAATTCTTTATAACCATTATTGAGTAGTGCCTTCTTACGTAAGAATCAATAATTGGTGCAATCTGGTATCTCTTCTTGTGTTTTAACCATAGAGTATTTTAACGATATTACTTGTAACAACTTCTGTTTATTATTTTTAAACAACTTATATTTGTCGTTTTCTTCATCCAATAAACTTTTTCGTTATGGGGCCCACACATGGGCTTTGGCTGTGTAAATCGCGAATATTCCCAAGCGATCTGAATATTCCACGACCAAACGAATATTCCCAAACAACAATGAATATTTTATAACCACTTGCTTATTTTGAAATATTTGCGTATTTTACCCTAACTATCCACATTAATCAAATCAACCCTTACTATTTCAAAATAATAAATAGAAAATTAAATTTCATTAATAATAAGTTGGGGTCTGGCGTCGCGTACACAGTGTTTGAAAAGGTGAGGATACCTCGCTTTCATTTCCGTTTCCATTCCCGGTCATTTCCTCTATAGCATGATTCCTCCACAAAACTTTAACTTGTGGTATGACCTTTCTTGCGTGGGACATGCTCCTTCCTATCTAAGATCTTGGCAATGTACCTCCTCATCGTTAAGTCTTGGCTATCTCGTCCGGTTCTAACTTCGATAACGTGGTTTGGGTCTTTCACATATTCTGAAATACGAGATATGTGAAACACATTATGAACACGAGACATACTCGGAGAGTAACGCAGCGAGTCTATAGGCTACATTTCCTACTTTCGGTCAAGAATTTGAAATGGACCATAAATCGTGGATTGAGCTTTCCTCTCTTCCCAAATCTTGTAACTCCCTTCCATGGAGCAACTTCATGACAATCATGATCCCCTACACTAAATTCCCGTCCTTTCGATGAAGATCCGCATAACTCTTTTGTCGATCTTGTCTTGTTTGTATCGTTGTCGAATCATTTGGATCTTTTAGTAGTCATACGTACTTAACTTCGGGGTCCCAACAATGTTGCTTCACCCACCTCGTCCCAACATCTTTGGAGAGCGACACTTTCGTCCATATAATGCTTGAAATGGAGCCACACCTATACTTGCACGATAAGCTGTTGTTGTAGGAGAATTCTACCATGGTAAATACTTATCCCAAGCGCCCTGAAGTCTAGGACACAGTCTTAATAAATCTTCAAGAGTTTGAATAGTCCTTTCGATTGTCCGTCCGTTTGAGGATGGTATGCGAAACTAAGATAAATAAATCCGTGCCCGTAGCTTTTTGCAAGCTAACCCAAAATCTTGAAGTGAATCTTGGGTCACGATCAAAACTATGGATCTGGGCATGCCATGCAACCTCACAATCTCATTCACGTACATACTAGTAAGGCGTTCAGTGAATAAGTCTCCGTGTCGGCAAGAAATGAAGCGGACTTGGTTAATCTATCAACAATAACCCAAATAGCATTGATGCCTTGAAAGCCGTAGGAAGACCCATGTTGAAATCCATGGTAATGTGTTCCCACTTCCATTTGGAATCTCAGTGGTTGCTGACGGACCCTTAGGTACTAGATGCTCGCCTTTACGTTGACAAGTTAAACACATTGAGATAAACTTTGCAATCTCTCTCTTCATATTGTTCCACCAAAATGTATGTCGAAGATCACGATACATTTTAGTACTTCGAGATGGATTGAAAATGGTGTATTGTGTGCCTCCATCATAATCTTGTACTTCAAATCGAGTCGTTAGGAACACAAAGTCTAGGGTGGACTCAAGTATTCCTTCTTCATCAATTCTAAACTTAGAAATAGCTCCTTCTTGTACTTTCTTCTTCATACGCATCGGCTCAAGATTCGGTGGCTTGAGCAACCTTAACTTTTTCTATTAAAGTTGGCTCTGTCGTATACTTGACATCATCGCACTCGTTCCTGCATATGATCTTCTACTCAACGCGTCATTTCTACCGTTCGCTTTTCGGGATGGTATTGAATAGTGTGGTCGTAGTCTTTCAATAGCTCGAGCCAGCGTCATTGCTTAGCGTGTTGAGTTCTTTTTGAGTGAAGAAATATTTAAGGCTTTTATGGTGCGAATATATCTCCACTTTCTCCCCGTATAGATAGTGCCTCCATATCTTTAAGCGGCAGCTTATTTGCGCTTGCCAACTCTAGATCATGAGTAGGATAATTCCTCTCATACTCTTTAAGTTGTCGCGAGGCGTAAAGCTATGACTTTCCCGTTGCATGAGAACACATCCTAACCCTTTTCACGAAGCATCGGCTGTAGATAACAAATCCATCCGAACCGGATGGTATTGTTAGAAACAGTCTTAAAATAAGTCTCCTCTTAAGCTCTTGGAAACTTTTCTCGCATTCTTCGCTCCAAAGCGAATTTTGTATCCTTAAAGTTAGGCGAGTTAATGGAGTAGCGATTAGAAAACCCTTCCACGAATCTCGAATAATAACCGGTAAGCCCAAAAAGCTACGTGCTTGATCCGCAGAGCTTGGTTGCTCCCTAACTTTGTATTGCTTCAATCTTGGCCGGATCAACGGATACTCCATGTTTCGACACCACGTGCCCAAGGAATGCTACTTCCTCGAAGCGAACTTCGCATTTCTTTAATTTGGCATATAGTTTGTTTTCACGAAGCCTTTGGAGTACCGACTTCAAATGGTGCTCATGATCTTCACGACTTTTGGAATATATAAGGATGTCATCAATAAAAACAACAACAAAGCCCGATCCAAATATTCCTTGAATACTCGGTTCATCATATCCATGAAAGCCATGAGGAGCATTAGTCGATCCAGAAAGACATGACTAAAATTCATAATGCCGTCTTAGGAGTTAAAAGCGGTCTTTGGAATATCCTCGATTCTAATCTTGGTGATGATATCCGAGCGAAGATCGATTTTGAAAAAAATTGTGCCCCTTACAATTTGGTCAAACAAGTCATCAATACGAGGTGAGGATACCTATTCTTGATGGTGACATGGTTCAATTCCCGATAGTCGATACAAAATCGCATACTCCCGTCTTTCTTCTTTACAAATAAAACAGGGAGCACCCCAAGGAGATGTCTTAGGGCCGAATGAAACCGATGTCCAACAATTCACAGAGTTGGACCTTTAACTCCCGAAGTTCAATAGGAGCCATTCGATATGGGGTTTTAGAAATGGGCTTTGTACCGGGTTCAAGATCAATAAAGAATTCAACTTCACGTTACGGGGTAGGCCAGGAAGTTCTTGAAATCGTCGGAAAGTCGATAACAACGGGAATATTATTCAAATTTGGCGTGTCTTTATTCAAATCCATAACATGGGCTAAGAAAGCTTGACATCCGTTTTTCAATAAGCGAATAGCTTTATGATTAGATATGATGATGATTGATTTTAATGGTTTAGTTGCTTGAATTAAATACAACGGGTTGGTTAGGAATATGAAAACTAACAACCTTACGAAAACAATCAATTTTGGCATGATGAGTAGTTAACCAATCAATCCTAAAATCACATCAAAAGCAAGTATCTTTAAAGAGATAAGGTCAACGGTAAGGTGATGGTGGCAACTTGAATCAAACAAGATTTATAAGCGATGGATGTGATGAAAGTTTCTCTAGCGGAGTTTCCACGAGATAGGTCAAAGTCTAATTTCTCCGAGTCAAGTTTAAGCGTTGAGCACATGCGGGAGAGATAAATGAATGGGTATGCCGGTATCAAGTAAGGTATAAACTTAGCAAGAATTTATAAATAGCTTACCGTGATCACCTCGTTTGGGTTCCTCGCATTATGACCGATCCTGACAAACAAACGCTCTTCCGGAATCGTTGACTTTGACTTTTTGGGGACGATCTTTTGAGTCACCGTCCCCATTGAACTAGGTTTTGCTCTTTGTCTGATCTCGAAGCGATATGTCCTTCCTTTCCATAATTATAGCATACCTTGAACTGTTGTGGGCGGTTTGGTGATATGTCCCTCTTTTTCGCATTTGTAGCATATAATGGGGTGGTCGTTCTCCTCCTTTAGAACCGATTCTTTGCTTAAGCCTTTGTCGTCTTCACATAGTCGTTGTTAAATCTCCTCTTTTTAAAATCTTCTCTCGACTCGCTTCTTCTATTTTCATGGCCATGATTACCACCGGAGTGGTTACCATTTTGTCGTCAGTTCTTCTTTCTCCATTTGGTTATCGTTATTACGATTGACTGCTTATCTTGAGTATGATCCTAGTTATGGTCCCTCGGTTGAACGTACTCGTTATCTCGCTATAACAATTGAGCCCTGTTGACAACATCTGAATAGAGAGAAAATTTATGAGAAATGAGATACTGACGTATGTCGGGTTTCAAACCTCTCAGAAACATCCGCGTCATACGTTCCTCATTCTCCACCAAATGAGGTGCAAACCTAGATAACTCTGCAAACTTTGCCTCGTCTTGAGAGACACCATCATGTTGTTTTGCTCTAATCGATGAACTCCACTTCCTTCATATAGCGAACACTTTCGGAAAGTATTTGTCATTAAATAGTTCTGAAACGTTTCCCAAGACATCTTTGAGTCTTGGTGGATGGAGTGCGCTTCCTGAGACTCCACCGATGATGCGCCTCGCCACGGAACATAAAGGTGGCGAATGGAACCTTCTGTTCTTCAGTGCATCCCTAAACATTGAATATCTTGGTAATTTGCTTGACCCATGTTTCCGCCGTGATCGGATCGGCTTTCCCTTAAATTCTCGGTGGTCCCAACTCTTTGAAGCTGCTTGGTTTGTGTGACAACCCGTGAATTGCTATCATTTCCTCCTGTATTTTGAACACGAGTCTCCTCGTCGATTTTGCATGAGCTACAAAAAGCTTCTAAACATCCCTCGTTCATCATCTCGCTTTCGGTGGTGTTGTTCACGGGAGGAACATTGCCCGACTGTGTTGCGCGTTCTCTCCTTGGTGAATCTGAGGCGTCTCCACGGTCTCATTTCCATTGTTAATATTCTCGATCGATATTCTCAAATCTTTGTCATAAAACAAGGGTTAATTAAGAAAATCAATATATCACATAATATCCTTATATCTTGACCAACTAAAAAATAAGCTTAGGTAGGACACACTTGCGAAGGATTTACTCGTCTCTCCTCCTAGTTCTATTCCCCGATCTCCTTGGAGATCATATCCCTAAGCTACGATACCAATGTGGCGCCCCCAAAATAGGTATACATCACTCATTACGAGTTGTCGATACGTGATGCGAAAACAACTACAACTTTATTATTACAACGATAAAAAGTGAGTTTGAATACAAATATTATCTTCTAGACAATATCTATACTCAAATAAATCCTCATCACATTTATTGATACATTATTTTACAAAATGGTGAGGACTACTAAACAATTCTTTCTAAAACCTTCATTCCATACCCCAGGCTAAATACTTTCGCTATATTCTAGCCTCCACGAGAAGAAAAATGGAACAAAAAGGAAAAGGGTGAGCTCAACTAGCCCGAAAGAAGAATATTATGACTAAGATAATATACAACAAATTACCGTTAGTCTTCAACGGGGAAAAATCTAATAGAATACAATAGACAACAAATTTTAAATCAATATTAGCAGTGGAAATAATAATTCATTAGAAGAGTTAAGTAGAGAATGCAAACGACTATCTTCTATGTATGAATTTAAAAGTTCATCGTCTATCTTTTATCCACTGTAACATCAATCAATATACATACGGAATCAAATATTCATCTTTTGCACTACGGGCCAAAGATATTCATCGATTAGTCATGTTCATCTAAACACTGCTCATCTTTTTACTGACGAAGATATTCTTGAAAAATCATTCATCTTTTTTTCTGGGCCAAAGATATTCAATAATATCATCATTTAAGGCGAGGATGATGAAAATATTTTTAAAAAAGCGAATCCAAAGAAACAAAATGATAAGGATTAAGGATTAAGGATTAGTACTTTGTTTTATCCATGTTCAAAAATACCTCAAAAATAATCATAGTGGTGTAAAATTCAAGAATGACCAAAATATGGATACAATCAAAGCTAATATCCGAATAGATATTTTGGACAAAAAGAAGAAATTTTATTTTTAAATTGAATATAGTGTCAGATATCGTGAATAGTCGTGAGTATAGTCGTGAATAAATAGAATCTCAGACACCAAAAGATAGAAATTCCACAAAAAACATCTTCACGCTTCATGAATAGTACTAAGAATAGTAACTTCGTGAATAGTAACTAATGAATAGTAACTCGTGAATAGTAACTCATGAATAGTAACTCCTGAATAGTAACTCATGAATAAATAACCCCGACATGAAAAAGTTCCAAATTTGATAAAAAGTTCAAACCAATATTTCAAAGATAATGATATTGAAGAAATAATATCATTTGAGAAGAAAATAATATCCTTTACTTGAAAGATTAGTACTTCTAAATTGGAATACTGGGATATAGTCTTTGAGGGAACTTGCACCGCCTAACAATACTCAAAGTATACTCAAAATACTCACAAGAATACGCTCGATAATATAGAGAGAAAACTTGAGTTTAAATTGTGATTTTCAATTTTAACCTAAGCACCCTATTTATAGAAATTGCTTAGAACACCAAAGCGAAAATTTAATAAATTAATAATATAATTATATAAATTTCCTACACATGCCTAGAATCGATTTCAGCCATCAAACACATGCCACATTCTAGAAAAAGTAAGAAAAATGTTTTCTAATTTTAAATATTTTAAACTTCCAAAAATTAATTATTTGAACTTGAACTTCAATAATTCATAATAAATAGCCCTTTCAATATTTATAATGAATAACAAACTCAATAGGTATACAATAGAACAATTATTGTATAATGAATCATACTTTGAAAAGATAGTAAATCTTTAACATAACAAATGAACTTGATTTATAAACTTGAATAATGATAACAAGTAGGGTTAGAAACTTGGCTCAAATGCGTAGATTACACGTTAATAAACACGTTCCTTGAATTTAATCCTACATATCATTTCTATTCACAACTCTAGTTAATTATAATGTAATTAGTCATCACAAGTTCATTCTCTTTGTCTAACTTGATTATGACCATACTTAGTCAAATTACTACATTCATTGTCACATAATTTATACTTGAGAATAACAAGTTAATTATGTATTCAATAATTCAATCTACATGTAATTATGTTATTTACATGCTAAGCATCTATTTTAACATCTCATTATACTTCTAACATATTTCTATGTTCCTTAAATTAGATTAACATCACATTCATGGACTTCAACACTTTAAAATTTTCGTTTACGAACCTTTCGGAGAGTGGTATTGCCATGGCTTTCACTTTTATCTTGATTATCGAAGATCATAAGCACGGCCACGCCACACAGGCTCGTCAATGGCGCGCATGTGGCACGCTACTTCTGATGCGACTCTTATGCTACGTATACAATTACATACATGTGCACAGCCATGACATCAGATACGAAATGGCGATTCGCAAAAATCGCAGAACATGCCAATTTCTACCAATTTACTATTTTTTACATGTAATTTGACATATCTATATGCTAAAATTCGTATATAATCATTACTCAACATTTATAAAGCGATTTTAATCATTTAAAACACATAATTACAGAATTAAAACATGAAATTTTCACTATTCTTTGTGTTCTTGAAGGTTTTGAACAAAAACATAAAATTTAACACTACGGATTCGTTATAACACCGAATCTGTTCATTTGAGTTTTGGTCTCTTCGTATCAACATGCATAATAACATACAAGTATAAATTTTACAAAACAATTTATGTTTGACATATTAAAATCACGTATAAGGGCCATATGGCCATATTCTATACTCTGTAAATTTTGAAACAATCATATACGATGTATTTTCATGAAACTGATGATATGGCAACCTATATAATATATAATTGAATACGATTTGATACATATTAATACATACACAACCCATAAACATTACTCCTTTCCCAAATACAGATGTTTAAACAAAAACTTTGAAAGCCATTTTCATGAAATCTTAATGACGTAAAAGAGAAATTGGGTTTGGAGAAATTACCCAGAGTATAAAGTGTATATTTGTAGGCTTAGATGCTTTCTTCAGTCACTGAGTTTCTCACAAAATTCTCTGAATTTTCTCTAAAATCTCTCTGGCTCTCAGTTTTTCTTTTCTAGACTTAGCAATAATGAAATGAAAAGAAGACGTCGTATTCAAATAAACTGACGCGTTATAGAGGTCAGTTACCCATCATGGGTTAACTACCCTCAAATAAACTCTTTTATCATATAGTTTAAATAATGTCACACCCTTTATAAAATAACTCAATTAATTTATTTAATTTAAATTAAATAAAATATAATAATTTCTCATTAATTTACATAGTCATATAATTAATTTTTTCATTAATTATAAAATAATATTAGGCTTATTAAATATTTTTTTTAATTTAATAAATTCACATAATTACATACTTTGAATAATAAAATTCTCTACATTAATTTAATAAATATAAAACATATCATTAAATTAATCTATCACAATTGCATCAATTAATTATTTAATCTGATAATTAAATCATCGAAAATATTTATTTAATTCAATAAATATTAAAATTAATTTACAAAAATCTCGTTCGTCACAGAAAGAATGACGCGGATGTTTCTAAGAGGTTTGAAACCCGAGATACGTCAATATCTGATTTCTCATAAACTGTGTTTGTATTCAAATATTGTAAATAGGGCTCAATTATTGGAGCGCGATAACGAGTCAACCCAACAAAGAGAAAGCAGCCGACAAAATGATAATACCAGTGGTAGCAGTCATCGAAGCGGTGACAACAAACGTAGAGGGAATCAACATGCCAGAAATGGTAACCACTTCGGTGGTAATCATGGCCAAGACAATAAAATTGGACATTTCGAGAAGAGGAGATTCAACAATGATGGAAAGACGTCATCACCAGCACCCGTTGTTAAGGAAGGAGAACGACCACCTATCATATGCTTCAAATGCGGAGGGAAGGGACATATCAGTCCAAACTGCGTGATGCCATCCAAAGTGTGTTATAATTGTAGAAGAGAAGGTCACCTAGCCCGATTTTGTCGTGCACTGAAGACAAGTCCAGTTGGAACGGTGACACAAAATACCGTCCCAGACAAATCAAAACCAGTGGTTCAAGGAAGAGCGTTTGTTGTGACCTCCCAGAAAGCAAGGAAATCGAATGAGGTCATCACGGGTAAGCTTATCATAAACTCTAGCAAAGTCTATACCTTATTTGATACCGGTTCTACCCATTCGTTTATTTATTCTACTTGCGCTCAACGATTAAATTTGACTCCGGAGAAATTAGACTTTGACTTATCTCGTCTGAAACTCCGTTAGAGAAACCTTCATTACATCCACTATTTATAAGTCTTGTTTGGTTCAAATCGGTACCCTCACATTACCTGTCGATCTTATTTTATTGAAAATACTTGCATTTGATGTGATTCTAGGGATTGATTGGTTAACTACTCATCATGCAAAAATTGATTGTTTTAGTAAGGTTGTTAGCTTTCATATTCCTAACCAACCTATTATGCGAATTCAAGCAACCAAACCATTAAAATCAATCACTGTCATCTCAAGCCATAAAACTATTCGTTTATTGAAAAACGGATGTCAAGCTTTCTTAGCTCATGTCACAGATTTAAACAAAAATACGTCAGATTTGAATGATTTTTCTATTGTTAATAAATTTCCTGATGTATTCCCTGAAGAACTTCCTGGCTTACCCCCAGAGCGTGAAATTGAATTTTGTATCGACCTTGAACCCGGTACAAAACCCATTTCCAAAGCCCCATATCGAATGGCTCCTATTGAACTTTAGGAGTTAAAGACTCAATTGTAGGAATTGTTAGATATTGGTTTCATTCGTCCTAGTACGTCTCCTTGGGGTGCTCCTGTTATATTCGTGAAGAAGAAAGATGGGAGTATTCAACTTTGTATTGACTACCGAGAATTGAACCATGTCACCATCAAGAATAAGTATCCGTCACCTCGCATTGATGACCAGTTTGACTAGTTGCAAGGAGCAAAATTCTTTTCAAAGATCGATCTTTGTTCTGGATATCATCAGCTGAAGGTTAAAACTGAGGATATTCCAAAGACTGCCTTCAGAACTCGGTACGGGCATTATGAATTCTTAGTCATGTCTTTTGGATTGACTAATGCTCCTGATTCCTTCATGGATATGATGAACCGAGTATTCAAGGAATATTTGGATCACTTTGTGGTCATCTTTATTGATGACATCCTCATATATTCCAAAAGTCATGAAGATCATGAACAACACTTGAGGCTGATACTCCAAAAGCTTCGTGAAAACAAGCTTTATGCCAAGTTGAAGAAATACGAGTTCTGGCTTGAGGAAGTAGCATTCCTTGGGCACGTAGTATCAAGTCATGGAATATTTGTTGACCCGGCAAAAATTGAAGCTATTCAAAGTTTGGGAGCAACTCTAAATCGATGATCAAGAAATCGTAGCTTTCTCGGATTAGCTGGTTATTATCAGAGATTTGTGGAAGGGTTTTCTCTAATCGCTACTCCATTAACTCAGCTGACTCGGAAAGATATAAAATTCGGTTGGAGCGTGGAATGTGAGAAGAGTTTTCAAGAACTCAAGAGGAGACTCATTTTAGCACCTGTTCTGACAATACCATCTCGCTCGGAGGGATTTGTCATCTACAGTGATGCATCGGGCAAAGGGTTAGGATGTGTTCTCATGTAACATGGGAAAGTCATAGCCTATGCCTCTCGGTAACTCAAAGAATATGAGAGGAATTATCCTACTCATGATCTAGAGTTGGCAGCTGTTGTCTTCGCACTTAAAATTTGGAGGCATTACTTGTATTGGGAGAAAGTTTAGATCTTTACAGATCATAAAAGCCTCAAATATTTCTTCACCCAAAAGGAACTCAACATGCGGCAACGACGTTGGCTTGAACTATTAAAAGATTATGATCATACCATTCAATACCATCCTAGTAAAGCGAACGTAGTAGGCGACGCGTTGGTAGAGATCATATCTGCAGTACGAGTGCGATATTGTATTGTCAACGAAAGGCCCATTTTATATGACTTGCAAAAGGATGGAGATAGAGTTAAAGACTCTAGGGACCAACGTGATGATGGCAAATATCTGAGTAGAACCGACTTTAATCGATAAAGTTAAAGCCGCTCAAGCTACGGACACAGGCCCGATCGTATGAGGAAAAAAAAGTGCAAGAAGGTGTTATCTTAGGAAGCAAGAATCGATGAGGAAGGAATACTTCGAGTCAACTCCAGACTTTGTGTTCCTAATGACCCTGATTTAAAGTATAAAATCATGATGGAGGCGCACAACACACCATTTGCAATCCATCCTGGGAGTACCAAAATGTATCATGATCTTCGAGATACATTTTGGTGGAGCAATATGAAGAGAGAGATCGCGGAGTTTATCTCAAGGTGTCTAACTTATCAACGAGTCAAGGCGGAGCATCAAGTACCAAAAGGTCCACTACAACCACTTGAAATTCTAGAATGGAAGTGGGAGCACATTACCATGGATTTCGTTACCGGTCTTCCCAAGGTTTCTCAAGGCATAAATACGATTTGGGTCATTGTTGATAGATTGACCAAGTCGGCTCATTTCTTACCTATACGAGAAACTTATACACTTGAACGTCTTGCTCATATGTACATAAATGAGATTGTAAGACTGCATGGTATGCCAGTATCCATAGTTTCTGATCGAGACCCAAGATTCACTTCACGATTTTAGGTTAGTTTGCAGAAAGCTACGGGCACGGATTTATGATTTAGCTCAGCATATCATCCTCGACATTTGACGGGCGATCGGAGGACTATTCAAACTCTTGAAGATCTATTAAGACTCTGTGTCCTTGACTTCAAGGGGAGTTGGGACAAGTTCTTACCATTGGTGGAGTTTTCCTACAACAACAGTTATCAAACAAGTATTGGCATGGCTCCATTCGAGGCGTTGTATGGAAGAAAGTGTCGTTCTCCAGTATGATGGGATGAGGTGGGTGAAGCAACGTTGTTGGGACCAGAGTTGGTACGTATGACTATAGAAAAGATTCAAACGATCCGACAACGTATAAAAACATCACAAGATCGACAAAAGAGTTATGCTGATCTTCATCGAAAGGAGGTAGAATTCGATATTGGAGATCATGTGTTGTTACGTGTTGCTCCATGGAAAGGAGTTACGAGACTTAGAAAGAGAGGAAATCTCAATCCTCGATTCATTGACCCATTTTTAATCCTTGATCGAGTAGGAACGGTGGCCTATAGACTCGCTTTACCGCCAAGTATGTCTCGTGTTCATAACATTTTTCACATATCTATGTTACGTAAATATGTGAAAGACCCGCACCACATTTTTGAGTTACAACCAGACGAAATAGCGGAAGATTTAACGTATGAAGAGGTTCCTGTTAAAATCTTGGATAAAAAGGAGCATATTTTATGCTCCAAGGTTATACCTCAAGTCAATGTTTTGTGGAGAAACCACGATGTTGAGGAAATAACTTGGGAGTTAGAATCTAAAATGAAATCAAGGTATCCTTACCTCTTCGACATTCCAGGTACGTACCCTAATTTTGAGGGCAAAAATTCATAAGAAGGGGAGGTTGTAAGACCCCAACTTTTATGAATAAAGATGAATTTTCTATAAATATCATTTTTGAATATTAAGGTGTGAATTTTTTATAATGTTATAGTTGTGGGTAATATTTATAAATTTTGCAAAGTAAGCAAATGGTTATATAATATTCAATTGGTCGGGGAATATTCATTTTAACAGGGAATATTCGTACAACGACACAATCATTAGTGGACCCCACAACAGAATTATTGTCGGAGTTAGAAAACAACAAAATTATCTTTTTATAAAAATAATGGCGGAAGTTTTACCATTAACTGTTGAAACACCCGGTGTTAAAAGTACATTAATACGCGTGGTTACATAGTAGCACACGGTATTGATTATTGATGCTTACGTGAGAAGTCACTCAGTTTTGTTCAATTATTGCTACAGTAATTTTTGCATAGTATCTCACGTTATTTGATTCAATTATTGTCAATATTTATATATTATTAAATCAATAATTGAGATGACAACGTTATTAGTATTATTATTTGCAATATTAACGATGTCTAGAAGTTTTGTCAAGGAGAGGTTTGGTCACCTAATTGCGCACCAATAGGGAGAAATTCTTATTGGAAAGCCCCTCTTTCACAGGAACGACACAGTCGATTAATATTGTGAATTATAATAATGGTGATAAATGTTGTTAAAATTATTAAGATGATTTTTATGAAGTTTTGCTTATTTTATGGACCACTCCCATTTACCCATTTGTCCCTTCGGTTTTCCAAGAGTTATTTGTCCCTTCGGTTTTCCAAGAGTTATTTGTCTCTTCGGTGTTCCAAGAGTTAATTGCCCCTTCGCAAATAGTTGTTGTCTCTTCAATATTACCAGGAGTCATTTTGACAATTTATTAAAACCAAGAGCTACTTTCAGTTCTTCTATAAATAGAAGCTCATTTCTTCATTATTTCTTACGAATTTACTGAAACTCTAGAGAGAGAAACTATAGAGAGAAAGAAGAAAAGTATTCTGCTACTTTACTACTCCAGTATTCAGTTTTTCTAAGGTAAGGGGTATTATTCTTTCATATTCATGAAGCGAGATATTTCTTTCAATACTCGTAAGGGTTGTTATATTATTCTTTATTATTCTGTTGGAATAACCTGTCTGTGTGGTCTATCGCATGCGTGGTGAATTCTGTTGTTATTCCATTCTTTATTATTATGTTGGAACATCACATGCATGCGGATTACGCATGACACAGTTCACTCTTTATTATTACATTGGAAGATCACATGCATTCGGATTACACATGACTGGTTCCATTCTTTATTATTATGGTAGAATATCACATGCATGCGGATTACGCATGACTTCGGTTCTATTCTTTATTATTACATTGGAATAACATGTGCGTGCATGGATTACGCACGCCTGGTGAATTCTTCATTATTCCATTCATTATTATTACATTGGAATAATCATCTACGTGAATTACCGCATGGCGGCAAAAATCCATTTGCAGTTTCATATATTCTATTACTAAGTTGGTTAAAGTTTTGGCTTCTATACTCCATGAAATTACTGGAATACCCTTGATATTTGCGCTTCATCCAGTATCTTTTCATGGAAATATTCTTCTGAGCATTCTTGAATTTTACTCCACAAAGCAGTATCATGTTGACAATATGGACGTTATTGAGTTCATGATAAATTAACTTATAAATCTAATAATCCCAACACAATGGAACTATCAATTTCATCTTTAACCAACACGAACTTATTCATCATTAATATTATAACTCACAATATTTAACAACCAGGTCGTTCCGGTGAAAGAGGGGCTTTCAGATAAGGATATCTCTTTATTGGCAGCAATTATTAGGTGACCAAACCTCTCCTCGATGAACTTCTGACATTGTCAATATTACAAATAATAATATGAATAACTTTGTCGTCTCAATTATTGATTTAATAATATAAAATATTATACAAATGATACTGTGACAATAATTGAATCAATAATATGAGAGATATGATGCAGCAATTACTGTAACAATAATTGAGTATAACTGAGTGACTTCTCAAGTAAGCATCAATAATCAATACTGTGTCTTACTATGCAACCATGCGTATTATTGTACTTTTACCACAGAGTATTTTATGACCACTTTCTTACTTTGAAATTTTTTTACACATCACCTTTAACTTTAACCTTTTATCAATTTAACCATTTACTAAATAGAATAATTATAAGAAAATTGAATACTTTCAAAATATTACAGTATAATACCTTCCTCTTTACCTTAATTTTTAATTTAGTCCTGCAAGTATTATCAAACTTACACCACCTCCCCTAATAGTAAATCATGCGAATCAATAGTAAATCATGTGACTCAATTGTTCTAATCATGTAAAAATACGAACTACAGTATAGTACCTCCATCTATACCTCCATTTTTAACTTAGTCATGCAAGTATTATCAATCTTGCACCAACTCCCCTAATAGTAAATGAATGTGAATCAATAGTACACACATGTGAACAAATAGTTATAATCATATGAATCAATAGCAATTAATTGCTCATTTATCCGATTAATTACCCGACACTACAACAAAAAGGATTATTTCTGACGGAATATTCCGTCGGTAATAAGCATATTTTCGACTGAATATTCGGTCTGAAATTCGGTCGTATATAAGCAGGTCGAAATTAAGTCCGTCGATCTTTCAGTCGGGGATACTTAACCTCGACGGACTATCATCGATCAATATTCTATTTAGGTACTATATAACCGGCGAAAATATTCTATTCGATAGTATTCGATCGTTGATAAGCATGACACGCAAGCGTAATGGCAAAATTGGGAAGTTCTTATTTCTGACGGAATTCCGTCGATAATAGTTATATTCCGTCGAGAATAATGACTATTTTTTTTTAATATTTAATTTGTTTTTGCAATATCCAGGGATTTAACCACATCTTGTACCTGTACCTGTATTCCAACAGTACATACCCATACACAAGCTAACAATATAACCTCCAACAGCACATACACATACACAAGCTAACAATATAACTAATAACACGAATTATAATTACTAAGATCATGGCGCCCCAAAATAGGTATACATCACCTATTCTCGAGTTGTCAATACATGATGCGAAACAACTACAACTTTATTATTACAACAAGAAACTGTGAGTTTGAATACAAATATTATCTTCTGACATATATCTATACTCAAATAAATCCTCATCACATTTATTGATACATTATTTTACAAAAATGGTGAGGACTACTAAACAATCCTTTCTAAAACCTTCATTCCATACCCAGGCTAAATACTTCCTCGCTATATTCTCGCCTCCCGAGAAAAATGGAACAAAAGGAAAAGGGTGAGCTCAACTAGCTCAAGAAAGAATATTATGACTAAGATAATATACAACAAATTATCGTTAGTCTTCAACAGGGAAAAAATATAATAGAATACAATAGACAACAAATTTTAAATCAATATTCGCAGCGGAAATAATAATTCATTAGAAGAGTTAAGTAGAGAATGCAAACTACTATCTTCTATGTATGAATTTAAAAGTTCATCGTCTATCTTTTATCTCTGTAACATCAATCAATATACATCTGGAATCAAATATTCATCTTTGCACTACAGGCCAAAGATATTCATCGATTAGTCATGTTCATTTAAACACTGCTTCATCTTTGCACTACTGGGCCAAAGATATTCTTCAGAAATCATTCATCTTTGCACTACTGAGCCAAAAGATATTCTTAAGAAATCATTCATCTTTGCACTACAGTGCCAAAGATATTCCATAATATCATCATTTAAGACCGAGGATGATGAAAATATTTTTTTTAAAGAAACGAATCCAAAGAAACAAAATGACAAGGATTAAGGATTAAGGATTCGTACTTGGTTTTACCCACGTCCAAAAATACCTCAAAAATAATCATAGTGGTGTAAAATTCAAGAATGATCAAAACATGGATACAATCGAGTTAGTATCCGAATAGATGTTTTAGACGAAAAGAAGAAATTTTATTTTTCTATTGAATAGTACCATATATCGTGAATAGTCTTGAGTATCGTGAATAGTCTTGTATCGTGAATAATAACTCAGACACCAAAAGATAGAAATTCCATAAAAACATCTTCACGCTTCATGAATAGTACTTCGTGAATAGTAACTCGTGAATAGTAACTCATGAATAAGTAACTCATGAATAGTAACCCCGACATGAAAAAGTTCCAAATTTGATAAAAACTTCAGATCAACATTTCAATTATAATGATATTGAAGAAATAATATCATTACGAAAAAAAAATAATATCCTTTACCTCGAAAGATCGAAGATTTAAATTGAAACACCCTGATATAGGCTATGACTTGGACTTGCACCGTATAGCAATACTCAAAGTATACTCAAAATACTCACAAGAATACGCCGATAATATAGAGAGAAAACTTCAGCTTACGGTGTGATTTTCAATTCTAACCTAAGCACCTATTTTATAGGAAAATGCTTAGAACACAAAGCGAAAAATTTAATAAAATATATTATTATTAATAAATTTCCTATGCCTCTTTGGAAATCAGATCCCAACATTTCCCACATGCTAACCTTCTAGAAAGAAATGATAAAAAACGTTTTTCATAAAATAAATAATTAAAACTTACAAAAATCAATTATTTCGGAGCTTCAGAACTTCAATAATTCATAATAAATAGTCCTTTTATCAGAAAATTCGAATCTCGCAAGTTTTTATAGGAATTTCAATTCTCTACAACTTTGCGAAGAGAAAGTTTTCCAAATTCCAAATAGAAATTGACCAAAATCCACAAACGGAGGCGATTTTACAATTATAATCAAATTTCAATCAATAAATGGGGTCCACCGACATGTTTAACATGTTTTAAACATTTATTGCAACAAAAATACTCTTCCTCCTCAGTATACTCATATATCCCACATTCGTTGTAAAAATATCACCGTTAATATATTATTAAAATAATATATTTAAATGAATTATTTTATCGTAAAAAAGATAAAATATTAATTTTCAACAATTGTCATTTTAAAATTTTCTCCATCTATATCCACATAAAATCAATATTTTCCTCATCATATAAATCAATAATTAATTATTCACAAATAATATTACGAAATCACAATATTGACAACCGTGCGCCCCGGGAAGAAGGGCTTTCCAATAAGAATTTCTTCTTCTTGGCGCGCAATTAGGTGACCAAACCTCTCCTTAGATGTAACTTTCTAGACATTGCCAATAATGTTATCTAATAATATTATTCAGATAATATGAATTATTGCTTCGATAATGAAAAATACTGTGTAATGACAATTATTGAAACAACAATGAATATAAAATATCAACGCAAAGAATTATTAACTCAATAAAATCTTTGAATAAGTAATTACCGTAACCATTATTGAGTAGTGCCTTCTTCACGTAAGAATCAATAATTGGTGCAATACTGGTGTCTTCTTGTTCAACAACGCGTATTAGTGTGTTTTAACCAATTTGGGTATTCCAACAAGATATTAAGTATAACTACGCTACGTTATTTAAAAAACAACTTATATTTGTCGTTTTCTTCATCCAATCGCTTTCCAGTTATGGGGCCACACACACATGGTTGCTTGGGTCGTAAATTAATATTCCCCGACAAAGATCTAATATTCCACAACCAAACGAATATTCCCAACGATAATGAATATTTTATAACCACTTGCTTATTTTGAAATATTTGCGTATTTAACCCTTAACTATCCACATTAATCAAATCAACCCTTACTATTTCAAAATAATAAATAAAGGAAATTCATTTTATTTAAAAATTTAGGGTCTTACAACCTCCCTCCTTATGAAATTTCGTCCTCGAAATTGACGTCACGATACTGTGTTTTTGAAAAGGTGAGGATACCTCGCTTTCATTTCCGTTTCCAATTCCCGTGTCATTTCCTCTATAGCATGATTCCTCCACAAAACTTTAACTTGTGGTATGACCTTTCTTAGCGTAGGACATGCTCCTTCCTATCCAAGATCTTGACAGGTACCTCCTCATACGTTAAGTCTTCTACTATCTCGTCCGGTTCTAACTTCAATAACGTGGTTCGGGTCTTTCACATATTTACGGAAGCACGATATGTGAAACACATTATGAACACGAGACATACTTTGAGGTAACGCAAGTCTATAGGCTACATTTCCTACTCGGTCAAGAATTTGAAATGGACCAATAAATCGTGGATTGAGCTTTCCTCTCTTCCCAAATCTTGTAACTCCTTCCATGGAGCAACTTCGCAACAATACACATGATCCCCACATTAAATTCCACGTCCTTTCGATGAAGATCCGCATAACTCTTTTGTCGATCTTGTCTTGCCGTTTATATCGTTGTCGAATCATTTGGATCTTTTCGGTGAGTCATACGTATTAACTTCGGGTCCCAACAATGTTGCTTCACCCACCTCATCCCAACATATTGGAGAACGACATTTTCGTCCATATAATGCTTGAATGGAGCCACACCTATACTTGCACGATAACCTGTTGTTGTAGGAGAATTCCACCAATGGTAAATACTTATCCCAACTACCCTTGAAGTCTAGGACACGAGTCTTAATAGATCTTCAAGAGTTTGAATAGTCCTCTCGATTGTCCGTCCGTTTTGGGGATGGTATGCGAACTAAATCGCAAATCCGTGCCCATAGCTTTTTGCAAGCTAACCCAAAATCTTGAAGTGAATCTTGGGTCACGATCCGAAACTATGGATACAGGCATGCCATGCAACCTCACAATCTCATTCACGTACATACTAGCAAGGCGTTCAAGGAATAAGTCTCCGTATCGGCAAGAAATGAGCGGACTTGGTTAATCTATCAACAATAACCCAAATAGCATTGATGCCTTGAGAAACCGTAGGAAGACCCGTGAATGAAATCCATAGTAATGTGTTCCCACTTCCATTCCTAATCTCAAGTGGTTGCAACGGACCCTTAGGTACAAGATGCTCCGCCTTTACACGTTGTGAAGTTAAACACATCGAGATAAACTTTGCAATCTCTCTCTTCATATTGTTCCACCAAAATGTATGTCGAAGATCACGATACATTTTAGTACTTCGAGATGGATTGCAAATGGCGTATTGTGTGCCTCCATCATAATCTTGTACTTCAAATCGAGTCGTTAGGAACACAAAGTCTAGAGTGGACTCAAGTATTCCTTCTTCATCAATTCTCGCCCTTAGGAATAGCTCCTTCTTGTACTTTCTTCTTCATACGCATCATTTCCGGCCTGGTGGCTTGAAAGCAACCTTAACTTTTCTATTAAAGTTGGCTCTGTCGTATACTTGACATCATCGCACTTTCGTTCCGCATATGATCTTCTACTCAATCGCGTCACCGCTACCACATTCACTTTACCGGGATGGTATTGAATAGTGTGGTCGTAGTCTTTCAATAACTCGAGCCAACGTCATTGCCGCGTGTTGAGTTCTTTTTGAGTGAAGAAATATTTAAGGCTTTTATGGTCCGAATATATCTCCACTTTCTCCCCATATAGATAGTGCCTCCATATTTTTAGCGAAAAACGATCGCTGCTAACTCTCTAAATCATGAGTAGGATAATTCCTCTCATACTCTTTAAGTTGTCGCGAGGCATAGCTATGACTTTCCCACGTTGCATGAGAACACATCCTAACCCTTTGCACGAAGCATCATTTGTAGATAACAAATCCATCCGAACCGATGGTATTGTTAGAACAGTCTTAGAAATAAGTCTCTCTTAAGCTCTTGGAAACTTTTCTCGCATTCTTCGCTCCAAACGAATTTTGTATCCTTCGAGTTAGCCGAGTTAATGGAGTAGCGATTCGAGAAAACCCTTCCACGAATCTCCGATAATAACCAAATAAGCCCAAAAAGCTACGTGCTTGATCCCATCGACTTTGGTTGCTCCCAACTTTGTATTGCTTCAATCTTCGTCGGATCAACAGATACTCCATGTTTTTCGACACCACGTGCCCAAGGAATGCTACTTCCTCGGGCCGAACTCGCATTTCTTCAATTTGGCATATAGTTGGTTTTCACGAAGCCTTTGGAGTACCAGCTTCAAATGGTGCTCATGATCTTCACGGCTTTTGGAATATATGAGGATGTCATCAATAAAGACAACAACGAATTGATCCAAATATTCCTTGAATACTCGGTTCATCATATCCATGAAAGCCGCAGGAGCATTAGTTAGTCCGAAAGACATGACTAAGAATTCATAATGCCCATACCGAGTTACGAAGGCGGTCTTTGGAATATCCTCGATTCTAATCTTCAAATGATGATATCCGAGCGAAGATTGATTTTTGAAAAGAATTGTGCCCCTTGAATCGGTCAAACAAGTCATCAATACGAGGTAAAGGATACCTATTCTTGATGGTGACATGGTTCAATTCCGATAGTCAATACTGAAAGTCGCATACTCCGTCTTTTTCTTCTTTACAAATAAAACAGGAGCACCCCAAGGAGATGTACTTAGGGCCAGATGAAACCGATGTCCAACAATTCCACAGTAGTTGGACCTTTAACTCCTGAAGTTCAATAGGAGCCATTCGATATGGGGTTTTAGAAATGGGCTTTGTACCAAGTTCAAGATCAATAAAGAATTCAACTTCACGTTACGGGGTGAGCGGAAGTTCTTCGTGAAATACATCGGAAAAGTCAATAACAACGGGAATATTATTCAAATTTGGCGTGTCTTTATTCAAATCCATAACATGGGCTAAGAAAGCTTGACATCCGCTTTTCAATAAACGAATAGCTTTATGATTAGATATGATAGTGATTGATTTTAATGGTTTAGTTGCTTGAATTACATAACAACGGGTTGGTTAGAATATGAAAACTAACAACCTTACGAAAACAATCAATTTTGGCATGATGAGTAGTTAACCAATCAATCCCTAAAATCACATCAAAAGCAAGTATCTTTAAAGAGATAAGGTCAACGAGTAAGGTAATGGTGCCAACTTGAATCAAACAAGATTTATAAACGATGGATGTGATGAAAGTTTCTCCTAACGGAGTTTCCACAGATAGGTCAAAGTCTAATTTCTCCTGGTCAAGTTTAAATGTTGAGCACAAGCGGAGAGATAAATGAATGGGTAGCATCGGTGATCAAGTAAGGTATAAACTTCGCAAGAATTTATAAATAAATTACCCGTGATCACCTCGTTTGGGTTCCTCGCATTATGACCGATCCACAACAAACGCTCTTCCGGAATCGTTGACTTTGACTTTTCTCGGGACGATCTTTTGAGTCACCGTCCCATTGAACTAGGTTTCGCTTCTCGTCTGATCTCGAGCGATATGTCCTTCCTTTCCACAATTATAGCATACCTTGAACTGTTGTGGGCGGTTTGGTGATATGTCCCTCTTTTCTCGCATTTGTAGCATATGACCGGTGGTCGTTCTCCTCCATTAGAACCGATTCTTTAAGACCGCTTGTCATCTTCACGTAATCGTTGTTAAATCTCCTCTTTTAAAATCTCCTCCCGACTCGCTTCTTCTATTTTCATGGCCATGATTACCACCGTAGTGGTTACCATTTCTGTCCGTCTATTTCTTTCTCCGCAGAGTTATCATTATTCTGCTGACCGCTATCTACGATCACGATCCTCGTTGTGGTCCTCAATTGACCGTATCTCGTTATCTCGCTCTAATAATTGAGCCTCATTTACAACATCCTAATAAAGAGAAAATTTATGAGAAATGAGATCTCGACGTATGCCGGGTTTCAAACCTCTAAGAAACATCCGCTGGCATCATCGTTCCTCATTCTCCACCAAATGAGGTGCAAACACGGATAACTCTGCAAACTTTGCCTCGTCTTGAGACAATCGCCATGTTGTTTTGTTCCAATCGATGAACTCTACTTCCTTCATATATACGAACACTTTCGGAAAGTATTTGTCATTAAATAGCTTCAAACGTCTCCCGAAGACATGCTTTGAGTGCGGTTTGGATGGAGTGCGCTTCACGACTCCCACCGATGAGTCTCGCCTCGCCACGGAACATAAAGGTGGCGAATGGAACCTTCTTTCTCCGTGCATCCCAAGACATCGAATATCTTGGTAATTTGTTTGACCCATGTTTCCGCCACGATCGGATCGGCTTTCCCTTAAATTCGTGGTCCCAACTCTTTGAATCGCTTGCATTTGACAACCCGTGAATTGCTATCATTTCCTCCTCTCAGTATTTTGAACCACGAGTCTCCTCGTCGATTTTGCATGAACTGCAAAAAAACTCTAAACATCCCTCGTTCATCATCTCGCTTTCAATGGTGTTGTTCACAGGAGGAACATTGCCACTGTTGTATCGCTCTCCTCGTTGGTGAGTACAGGCATCTCCACTGTCTCATTTCCATTGTTAATATTCTCGATCGACATTCTCAAATCTCGTCATAAAACAAGGGTTAATTAAGGAAATCAATATATCACATAATATCCCTATATATTGACCAACTAACAAATAAGCTTAGGTAGGACACACTAGCGAAGGATTTACTCGTCTCTCCTCCTAGTTCTATTCCCCGATCTCCGCCAGAGATCATATCCCTAAGCTCGATACCAACCGCGACGCCCCCAAAATAAGTATACATCACCTATTCGAGTTGTCAATACATGGTATGTAAACAACTACAACTTTATTATTACAACAAGAAAGCGTGAGTTTGAATACAAATATTATCTTCTGATAATATCTATACTCAAATAAATCCTCATCACATTTATTGATACATTATTTTACAAAAATGGTGAGGACTACTAAACAATCCTTTCTAAAACCTTCATTCCATACCCCACTGCTAAATGCTCGCTTATATTCTCGCCTCCCGAGAAAAATGGAACAAAAAAAGGAAAAGGGTGAGCTCAACTAGCTTTCAAGAAAGAATATTATGACTAAGATAATATACAACAAATTATCGTTAGTCTTCAACGAGGAAAAATATAATAGAATACAATAGACAACAAATTTTAAATCAATATTCGCAATGAAATAATAATTCATTAGAAGAGTTAAGTAGAGAATGCAAACTACTATCTTCTATGTATGAATTTAAAAGTTCATCGCTCTATCTTTTATCCTCGTAACATCAATCAATATACATCTGAATCAAATATTCATCTTTTCTTGCACTACGGCCAAAGATATTCATCGATTAATCATGTTCATTTAAACACTGCTCATCTTTGCACTACGGGGCAAAGATATTCTTCAGAAATCCTTCATCTTTGCACTACAGGCCAAAGATATTCTTAAGAAATCATTCATCTTTGCACTACAGCCAAAGATATTCCATAATATCATCATTTAAGACCGAGGATGATGAAAATATTTTTTTTAAAGAAACGAATCCAAAGAAACAAAATGACAAGGATTAAGGATTAAGGATTAGCACTTGGTTTTATCCACGTCAAAAATACCTCAAAATAATCATAGTGGTGTAAAATTCAAGAATGATCAAAACATGGATACAATCGAGTTAGTATCCGTAATAGATGTTTTAGACGAAAAAAAGAAATTTTATTTTTCTATTGAATAGTACCATATACGTGAATAGTGCAGAGATATCGTGAATAGTCTTGAGATCGTGAATAGTAACTCAAACACCAAAAGATAGAAATTCCACAAAAACATCTTCTTCACGCTTTACGTGAATAGTACTTTGAATAAGAATCTCGTGAATAGTAACTCGTGAATAGTAACTCATGAATAGTAACCCATATGAAAAAAAGTTCCAAATTTGATAAAACTTCAGATCAACATTTCAAAGATAATGATATTGAAGAAATAATATCATTACTGAAAAAAATAATATCCCTTACCTCGAAAGATCAAGATTTCTAAATTGAAACACCTGGATATAGGCTATGACTTGGACTTGCAAGACCGTATAGCAATACTCAAAGTATACTCAAAATACTCACAAGAATACGCTCGATAATATAGAGAGAAAACTTGATTTACGGTGTGATTTTCAATTCTAACCTAAGCACCTATTTTATAGAAAATGCTTAGAACACCAAAAGCGTAAAATTTAATAAAATATATTATTATTAATAAATTTCCTCGCCTCTTTGGAAATCAGATCCCAACATTTCCCACATGCCAACCTTCTAGAAAGAAATGATAAAAAACATTTTCATAAAATAAATAATTAAAACTTACAAAAATTAATTATTTGAGCTTGAACTTCAATAATTCATAATAAATAGCCCTTTCATCAGAAAATTCGAATCTCGCGAGTTTTTATAGGAATTTCAATTCTCTACAACTTTGCGGAAGAAAGTTTTCCCAAATTCCAAATAGAAATTGACCGAAATCCACAAACGAAGCGATTTTACAAAAGTTATAATCAAATTTCGATCAATAAATGGGGTCCAATTTAGACATGTTTAACATGTTTTAAACATTTATTGCAACAAAAATACTCTTCCTCCTCGTATACTCATATATCCCACATTCGTTGTAAAAATATCACCGTTAATATATTATTAAAATAATATATTTAAATGAATTATTTTATCGAGAAAAAGATAAAATATTAATTTTCAACAATTGTCATTTTAAAATTTTCTCCATCTATATCCACATAAAATCAATATTTTCCTCATCATATAAATCAATAATTAATTATTCACAAATAATATTACGAGAATCACAATATTGACAACCGAGGCGGTTCCAGGAAAGAGGGGCTTTCCAATAAGAATTTCTTCTTCTTGGCAATTAATTAGGACCAAACCTCTCCTTAGATGTAACTTTCTAGACATTGCCAATAATGTTATCTAATAATATTATTCAGATAATATGAATTATTGCTTCGATAATGAAAAATCTTGTGTAATGACAATTATTGAAACAACAAAGAATATAAAATATCAACGCAAAAATTATTAACTCAATAAAATCTTTGAGCGAGTAATTATCGTAACCATTATTGAGTAGTGCCTTCTTCACGTAAGAATCAATAATTGGTGCAATACTGTGGTATCTTCTTGTTCAACAACGCCGTATTAGTGTGTTTTAACCACCGGGTATTCCAACAAGATTAATTGGTAAGAATAACTACTGCCAAGTTATTTAAAAACAACTTATATTTGTCGTTTTCTTCATCCAATCGCTTTCCGTTATGGGGCCCACACATGGCTGCGCCGTCGTACGAATATTCCACGACCAAACGAATATTCCCCGACGATAATGAATATTTTATAACCACTTGCTTATTTTGAAATATTTGCGTATTTAACCCTTAACTATCCACATTAATCAAATCAACCCTTACTATTTCAAAATAATAAATAAAGGAAATTCCTTTTTATTTAAAAATTTCGGGGTCTTACAAAGACCGACAATATGTAAAAAACCAACTAAACGATAAGTAAAAAGGTCAAAAACATCCCATTAATCTAAACTAATGTATATCAAACATCTAATTAGGCTAAATTAAACTAAATGCCAAGGTTTAAACTACATTAATACATCAAAAATAATGTAAACTACAAATTAAACGAATGTAAACTAAGTAAAACTAAAAAGCTAGAGAGCCTCCTAGATGAGGAGGATCATCGGTGCCGACGTCGCCTCTTTCGGAGTATGAAAATCGCCACCATCGCTCATCCCGTCATCGATCCGGCTTCAAATCACCCTATTGATATAATATAATGCAACTCATTAGTCCATATATATGATCCAATTAAAGATAACTAAATGAAAATTAAATTACATGCAGAATATATATTTGAATTTAAAATGAATAGTATACCTGAGCAGTCGAGGGCTGACTCAACATCGGCCCAAACGCGTCCTCGACTAAGGTAACCACCATCCGAACAATCTCGTCTGCATGCATCATGCCTACCATCGCTGAGGGGATACCCGTATTTCTCGGCGGTGACACCAAACGCAACGTCTGCGTGGTCGATGGAGGCGAGAACGGCTGGGAAGGTCCTGACGATGGAATAACGGATCGGTCTCAAACCTCTCCGACACCGCAGCCATAACACGTTGGAACAAAGCATCGTCTAAGCCAGCGCCAGTATGTGATGGTCCCACAGTGGCTCTCGGACGCAGACGCTGGGTAGAGCCTACAAAAATAAATATAACATGAATAATATGACAAATTTTCTTTATTCATAAACAAGAAATAAACTAAAAATATTAAACCTCCTGGCAGTGTATAAAGTTAGTATCCTCAGAATCTCAAAGACTCGACACTCGCTTCGCTAGTACTAGTGGGAGTATCCTGAGACGCGACCCAGAGAGCCGTCTCCTCGTCCTGAGATAAACTAATCTCGGGCGGAGGGACGGTGGAATCTAACATCTCAAAGATCGCCCCTAGCGACTTTGCAACTCCGCTATCTATTGGTCATGGATCTTCTCAAACCGCTCCTGTAATTTGATATATGTACATGTGAGTTATATTGGTATCATCATATAAATTACATAATATTATCATAAATAATATTTATTATAGTAAATGTATTACCCGTATAGCTAGTGTTGCTGGAGACATCGTCGACCCCGAAGTAGAGCCCCTTGGTATGGACTCTATCCCGTAACTCCATCATAGTAGAAGGTCAGCCCAAGCTACTTTGCATGGCCTAAATCATATACATTAAATAATATCAACTTAAATTACGTAATGTTGCGGCTTTAATATTAAACTAAACTAAAGATAAATACATACCGCTTTAACCTCCTCGAAACATTTGCGAGCCAGTAAGTATGTACAACTCGCATGACTTGCCTCGATTCTTCTTCATCTCTGCTTTCGATTTGGTCTTGAACGCAAAGATCATCCCAAAGACGTACACATCGCAACCCATCGCCGGATCTCGACATCGTCTTGTCGTGATGATGATCTCATAGAAGTAGTCCCGGGCGATTCTTCTATCGCCTTGATCGCTTCTCCTGTCGCATCTCGTATAACCCAATAAGCATAATTCTTCGAGATGTGGGCAATGATAATCTAGATTACCATCCGCCTCGATGATCTTGGTCTCAGTATCTATAGATCTCTATCAAATGTATATATAACATACATCTTATTAATTATTTGAACAATATGTAAATAACATGAACCTTGATTTAATATATGTAATTGACTTACGTGAAAACTCCCGCAACATTGTCACCATGAAGCCCAGATCATAAGCGCGATCTCTTGCAAAATCGCATGCACGCCCGGTAGGGAGATGCGCCAGGCAGATGGCATATACGGTCGCCTTAGCGACAGGATCCATAATACTAGAATACAAAATTTATTAAGAACATTCTAATTGATATCATCGCGATTGAACATATATAAGTGATAGTTGAAACCTACACAGATGAGTCGACATCAACTAGAACGACGTCAGGCACTTCCGGCGGATGGCCTAATCGACCGAGGTTAGGCCCTCGCTGACGTCGACGTCTAGCATCTGTATATTTAATATAGTTATGACATTGTCAATGAATGTATAATATAGTTATGAAAAACACGTTACTAATGCGCTAATTAGAAATCAACTCACTAGCATCTGAAGATGACCCACCACAGGGTCGTCAGCTCGATCCGGAGCGGCCGCCACCACGACCACCTCCACTCCACGTATGTCGAGGCATAGTTGTCTTCTTCAATAACAAACATAGATACGATGACATTAATTAAATTTTATTGTAATTATTATATCTAATTTCGTTGTATAATATTTACAAAACACCGATTAGTGAAGTAGTACGTCGTCAAACCCGTCAGAATCAAAATCATTTTCATTTCCATCTTCCGATTCTCACATCACTTCCTCTTCAGATCAATTTCTTCCTCAGTATCATCTTCTACCACCACATACGGACTGACAACCACATCTTCCTCCACTTCGTCAACATCGATTCCAATTCGAATGCGCTGCGTACAATAATATGGCAATTGTTTAATTATTTGATTAAGGTAAGAAAAATTCATTGTCAACTTGAAATAATACATACTTGATGTAATGCATTTATACTTGAGCATATTCGAAGCACATATGTAGATACAATCTTTAAATCTTTATCAGTTAGGTAAGTCGTCATCTCATGTCCAAATGGTTTGGCCGGATAAGTGAATACAGCCAACTCATCAGCACGCATTTGGGGATCGACGACGACCTCATTTCGACTAAGACGATTATGCTTCGTTGAGACTACATCGTCAAAGTATAGCGAGCAGAAGTTGACAAGCTCTTCCTCTATATAACGTTCAAATTTATAAACCCTACACGAGCTTTGTTTTTAACTTTTCGCTTTAATCGACGATATACCCTAAATAAGACAATATATCGGCTAAAACAATATTCGGTGATGATTATAACACAATGTAGGTGATATTACCTCTCAAAAGGATACATCCATCGATATTGCACCTATCCTCTCTGCTTAAGTTCATATAGCGATGAATGGGCAAATGCTCCATCGAGTCAAAGAACCCTAGAGGTAAGATCATTTCGAGCTTACACATTGTCAACACTATATTTTTCTCCATCTCTCCACATCACATGCACTTATAACAATGAGAGCAAATATCCCAAAAAAATTTGAAAAGTGCGGTAAATGCATCATTAATATTCCTCGGTAATACTTCACGAAAGGCAATTGGAATCAACTTCGCATGAATACATGCATACGGTGACTCTTGAATCCGTTATTTTTAACCGCTTTCAACCTTAGTACATCGAGAGATGTTAGAAGCATAACCATCTGGTAGCTTCAATGCACTAAGCCACTTGCAAATGTTTTCAACCTGTTGCTTGGTAAGACAAAATGGAGCTTTTGGTTTTGAGTTATTAGGACGGAGCCACAATTCCTGCCTGATGTTCATTTCCTCCAAGTCTTTACGTGATTTGTCATTGTCTTTTATTTTACCACTCGTATCTAGCACAGTGTAAAACAAGTTCTCAAACACATTTTTCTCCGTATGCATGACATTTATGCAATGACGAAGTGCTAGTGTGCCCCAGTATGGCAACTCAAACCAAATGGGCGAGTGTGTCCAATTATGAGCTTTATCATACCCTATTGCTCTCAACTTACCATGCTCCTTCCCAGGCGGTGGAAATGTCAAATCATTTAGCCATCCCAATACATCGCTGCCCGACAAGCGACCAACAACCCCCTTCTTTTCTGTTTTTCTATTGAACTGTGTAGACATCTTTCTATAACTGTGCTCAACAGGCAAGAATCTTCGAGCAGTTCCAAAGAAACTAGTTTTTCGCCCATAACGCAGTTGTGTGCCCTGCACATCCCCCATACAGACTGGACATGACAATTTACCATGGGTCGACCAACCACTGACCATCCCAAGTGCCGAAAAGTCAGTGATAGTCCACAACAAGGCTGCCTTCATCAAAAAATTCTGTCCGACAGATTTATCAAAAGTCTGAACCCCTGTTTCCCACAACATCTTAAGTTCATCGACTAACGGTCTAAGGTACACGTTGATGTCTTTTGTAGGACTCTTATCCCCCGGTATTAGTAAAGTCAAGAAAAGATACGGATCCCTCATGCACATTGACGGTGGAAGATTGTAAGCTACCATAATCATTGGCCAAACAGAATATGGCTGACTAAAATTATTAAACGGACAAAATCCATCGGTAGCCATGCCAAGCCTGACATTTCTAACATCATCGGCAAATTATGGAAAATTAGCATCAAAATTCTTCCACTCATCTCCATCTCATTGGTGTGAGTGGTGACCCGGGGACGGCGTCCCTCGTCTCTATGCCAACGACATCGGGTACAATATCACGAAGACATGAATAAACGCTTTGCAACCTCGGCAAGAGAGAAAGTACCGTAATATCTTCTTCGAACATGTTTCTCCTTCCCCCACGTTTTGTGATTTTGTCGAGGCAAATTGCATATATCACACCGCGCACCTTATCTTTGTCCTCCCCATAAGATAACATACTGATCCCCGCTCACAAGCATCGATCTTCTCATACCCAAGATTCAACCCCTTAACCATCTTCTTAACTTCATAGTAACTTTCGCGGGCAAGGTATTATCCTTAGGTAAGAACTCCTTGAAAATAGCAAGCAAATCATTGAATCCTCTTTCACCGCGATCATGCTCATTCTTGTAGTGTAAAACCTTCACACCGCAGAAAAGCCTAGTGTTTGTGTGTTCAGATACAATGGGGTCCTCGATTCGAGATAGCATCTTGTAGAAGGCATTTCTTTGAATCATTTGGCTTTTGTTGATTAAGATTTGCTTGTGACGCAGCTCATTTTCAAATTTCACCAATATTCGTAGGGCCATACGCATCTACCAACATCTCCACGACGTCATAGTTATCCTCGACCGGTCTCTGATCTTTCGACAATTCTCTAAACTCAATCGATTCCCCATGATGAATCCATACCGAATACCCATCCACAAACCCACGTGAATATATGTCAAATTTCACTTCATCGGCAGTCTTCCATATCATGTTCTTACACTTGAGACACGGGCATCTCATCTTTCCATTCAGATCATCAGCATGTTCTATTGCTTTGTTCATAAAATTAGACACCCCGTCACGGTACGCATCAACTAATCCCCTCCCATCAATCTTTATCCTACGGTACATCCAACTCTGATCGGCATATCCAACTCTGATCGGCATCCATCTTTAATTGAAGAAAATACCCAATTAGATCAAGAATAATCATGAATGTGGTCCAAGCATGAAATTTAGTTTACCTAGTTTATATCTCCACTCCATAGGGGTTAGGCTTATATCCCGTTCCTGGATGCGTCTCCTCACTAGTGCCAATCTTAAGCACGTTCCTACTATTTTCAGAAATTTTTAGCAGCACCTCCCCATGGTCTCCAAGTACACGAAATAGACCAAGAAAACTTAGTCTAAGTATGCACTCGGAGAACGTGTAGAGACATCAGCTGAAAGTTCCTCAACACTTATAAAAATGCACCTTGTGCATTGGCACCGACCTAAGTGAGAGACATAACATCCAGTAACAATCCCAAACTGGGGACTATTCAACATTCACTCCTAATGAGTGAATGTCGAACGGGTTTCTAAGTTGCAAAGTATCGTGTTTTATCGTTAAATGTATTGAAGATTAAATTGAGAGTATTATTGAGTTTATTGAAAATTGTGGCAAACTAAACAAATGCTACTTAGTTTATTTTGCCAATGATAAACTAAGTAAGTGGTACTTAGTTTTTGTATTATTTTATTTTATTTTATTTTATTTGTTTTACTTTAATTTAATTTAATGTAAAATTTATTTATTTATTTAGATTTATTTATTTATTTTATTTTGTATAATATTATATTAAATAATAAAGAAAATTTATTTTATTGTATTAAATTAAATTAAATTAATTTTATTTTTAATTTATTTTAATTATATTATATTAAATAATAAAGTAAATTTATTTTATTTTATTAAATTTATTTTATGTTATTAAACTTATTTTATTTTAAAGTTTATTATATTATATTATATTATATAATTTATTAAAGTTATTTAAATCTCCTAGTATTTTTTTGTATAATTTTATTAATTTATTTAAGTTTTCTAATATTACTACTTAGTTTTAGTTGCAAACTAAGTCCTAATTGTCTTTTATATAGTTAATTAAATATTTATTTATTATCATCTATAACTTCCACGAATTGATCGAAAATTCCGTTTAATTAATATTCAAAACCAAAATAAGAATAAATCTTGATTGATTCACAAATTAAAATTCACAATGCTGGAAAAGGAAGAAATTAGAACACTGCAAATTATAAGTTTATTACACTGTATTTCACTTCATATGGCAACAAAAGGCATAAAAATTGAACTAAATTCAGATACATCAAATTCACTAGCCAAACAGAACCAAATCAGATACAAATTAGACTGCTGACCCCAAATTAGAACCAAATCAGATGCAATTGCATGCGTGTCTCAATTCCCCAAAAATTATACTACCAAACTTACAATATCAGATACATGCAATTGTAACTTATTAAACCCTATAACTCCAAATTATGATATATATATATATATATATTAACACATGATACCAAATCAGATGCAATTGTAACTTATTAAACCAATTCCAATCAAAATCAGTAGAATAAATATTAACCCTAGCTAAAAAATTAGTAATTTCAATTATATACCTTTAATTACAAGAGGAGAAAAGGACCTAGGAAAGAGAGAGTCGAGGCGAGGTCGTTTGAGTAGTCGTCACAATGAATCCGTTAGTAGAAGATAGTGGTCAGAAGCGTGGTCGTCGGAGGCGGTGGTTGAAATCCGGCGAGGTGGTGGTGTGGGTGGACTGGTTTGAGGGACTTTTAGTGAGAGAGAGCGAGTGAGAGAGCTGAACTGAGAGAGAGAATGAGAGTGAGTGACGAGAGAGGCGCTGGAGAAAACAATCTGTTTAGGTTTTTAAGGTTTATTCTTGACGGAATTCCGTCGAGGTTATATCGGTCGACCATAAGTTAATGTCGACAGATTATTCAGTCGAGGATACTACATATTCTGTCGAATTTATATTCGCACTCGCGGGAAACCTTCGCGCCGAGTAGGAGTTCTTATTGCCGACTGATGTCCGTCGAGGATTACTTAACACCGACTGACTTAATGTCGACTGAATATTCAGTCGGTCTTATAATAACGCCGACTGAATACATTCCGTCGACCTTAATTCCGTCGAAATTAAAGCTTTTTCTTGTAGTGCGATTGGTCAATATAACCTCCGGACATCAATTATTATCGAAATAAATGTCGATTTTCACTAACAGTAATAATTCCAACACAATGGAACTATCAATTTCATCTTTAATCAAAACGAACTTATTCATTATTAATATTATAATTCACAATATTTAACAACTAGGTCGTTCCTAGGGAAGAGGGGCTTTCAGATAAGGATTTCTCCTTATTGGCCGCAATTAGGTGACCAAACCTCTCCTCGATGTAACTTCTGATATCATCGATATTGCAAATAATAATATAAATAACTTTGTCGTCTCAATTATTGATTTAATAATATAACATATTATACGATATGATCTTTGTGATAATAATTGAATCAATAATATGAGAGATATGATGCGCAGAATTATTTGTAGTAATAATTGAGTATAACCGAGTGACTTCTTACGTAAGCATCAATAATCAATACCGTATGCTACTATGCAACCACGCCAGATTCTTTGTACTTTTACTACTACCGGTAGTTCAACGGTTTTAACGGTAACACTTTCGCCGTTATTTTTATAAAATGATAATTCTGTCATTTTCTTACTACTACAATACTTCCGTTGTGGGGTCCACCAATGATTGTGTCGTCGTACGAATATTCCCCGACAAAAAGAATATTCTCCGACCAATCGAATATTATATAACAACTTGCTTACTTTGCAAAATTTATAAATACTACCCATAACTATAACACTATCTCAAATCCATACCATAAAATTCAAAAAGATATTTCGAGAAAATTAAATCTTTATTCATAAAATTTGGGGTCTTACAACAACACCTGACAATGGTACTTTACATAAAAATACAGTCAATAACTGTTTTAGAAATTAAAATCTTTGTAAAATGCTTAAGAAAACCTTCATACATAGGAGGCCATGCGTCTAGGTTATGATAAATATCATATGCCCACAGAATTATCCTTGGCTGACCCAATAGTCTCCTAAGAAAAACGAGAAGATTATTATCATATTCTTTCTAATAGTGAGTCTTCTCTTGACATATAATTATCTCCATTGTCTCCAATTAAGAATTATACTTCAACCAAACTCCAAGATTATATAGGTAGTGCTCGTAGATATACTCAGCAAGTGGATGTGCATAACCTTATCTTATGATAACACGAAGTCGTATGTCATTAGACATCTCGTATGATAGTGGCAAAACACCCTTCCAAAGTTGGGTTTGCCTCACCCTATTTGATTCACCAAATATAACTATTAAATGTCGTATAAAAATACAACACACTTATCTAAAGTTCTCAATAAAATTATTTACATACTGTTTAAGGAGAACCTCAACAGCTATAGACCACCGTCCTAATCCCCTGTAACCTCCACTCGACCTAGCTACACTCTTAATACTTGAAAGGAATTGTGAAGCAAAAGGGTAAGCACAACTAGCCCAGTAAAGAATATCATGACTAAAGATAATTAAATTATCAATAGCCTTAATCAGTAATAAATTAGAGATTTAGAACATATAGTAGATAATAAAACTTTTCAACCATAGTTGCAGTGGAACGAGCAATCCATTAGAAGAGTCAAATAGACCATAAAGTCTATTATCTTCTCCATGTTAAAAGTCCACCAACAATGTTTTATCCCTGTAACATCAATCAACAATTCATGTCCACAATCATGTGAATAACTCATAATCATAATTGTGGTTCTAAATTTCTCTTCGCACCCAGGACAAATATAATTTTCATCACCTGTCTTTACCTGAAACATCAAAGATCATGGTTATACCAAATCACAGTTCATGTTCATAATCATACTAATAAATTCATCTTTGCACTACTGTGAAAGATATTTCATTAACAATTCATCTTTTTTTTCTACAGCCAAAGAAATACAACTGTATTTTAGAAGAGTCAAGTAGAGCATGATATCTATTATCTTCTACGAATTAAAAGTGTATTATCAATATTTTATCACTGAGACTCAACTTAATAAATAATCCACATCATCGAATCATCCCTGCACTACGGCCAAGGATATTCATTAGTATTACGACCACGAATTATCCATGCACTACGGGCCAAGGATATTCGTGTTTTCAATAGTGGTCATGATTATACCGAATAATCCCTAGTTATAATTGTTAGTTCCCAATAGGCACAATAGATCTAAAAGGGGGGTTGAATAGATCCTTTTAAATTTCAGATACTTTTTTCTTTTATTTTGTATTGCTATTAAATAAGCATATGACAAATATAAGAATCTTTTCAAGCACAGCGGAATAAGTAAAAGATCCCCTTCATTGATATATTTATAATCATACATACATTGTTCGTAGAGTTAGTTCAGTTGTAAGTAGTTAAAACATACATAGCAGTTATAGCAGTTCATAGGCATAATGTAAATGACATAATATAAATGACATAATGTAAAAGACACAAGGGGTTTTAAGTGGTTCAAAGACTCAAGCTCCTAATCCACTCTTCTGCTTTCAACTAGCAGAGATTTCCCAAAGAAAGGGCGGACCACGAATCACTAAGATTCCTTCAAGACCAGTAGTTTTGGGACTTCAGTTCACTAAGAACTCTTCAAGGCCAGCAGCCTTGGAACTCCTCTAGTTCCCTAAGAACTCTTCAAGCCCAGCAGGCTTGAAACTTCATTTAGTCCCTCCGGACAAGGACCCCTCAGGCCCTGGCTTCTTGAGTTGTTTGTTTGTTTGTTTGTTGGAGTTGGTGCTGAGCTGCTAAGATGTCTTCATGCTCTAAACATCTTCTGTACTTAACAGCTTGGCATGATCATCCTTGAAGTACAGTTGAGTGTTGCATGATACTCAACTTCTTCAGTTACTCAACCACTTCGGATGACCCCTTGATGACTGCCTTGAAGATCGTTCCTCTTGATACACGATGGCTGCACATGATGGGTTTCTAAGATGACTGTAAGCTCTTCTGCTAGGTACTTAGAAACTTTCTCATGCTTGCCACCATAATGACGTTTGTGATCTCCCTTCTTGTTACTTGATGTCTTCTCATGATGGACTTGCTAAGATGACTGTGAGTTCTTCTTTATGGTACTTAGAGTCTTCCCATGATGGACACCAAGATGACATGATGCTCTTCTTTCTCTCGGCAATTCAGAACACTCTTCTTGTAGTAGAACTCTCACTTCTACATTGTAGAACTCTCACTTCTACTTCTTCTTTGGTATGTCTCTGAGTGTTCTTGGTGGATCGTAGAGTGAGCCTTCGGAATCACTATTTTACATGGTTTAGAACAGTCCACCGTTACTCCAAACTCGGCAACTCCAGCAACCTTCGATCTTTGAAGCTCTAGCAGATCTATACTCCTTCTCAATCCTTCCGTTGGAAAGTAGCCGTTGAAAGCTATTCAAACATCTTCATAGATCTCGAGTTGCTTGAGGTAGACTGCTGATGTAACAAGTCATACTTTCTCTGATATTGCAGTCTACTATTTCACCTACCCATCAGAGATGTCACTTTAATGTCTTGGGCAGGTCGAAGATTTTATTTCTTCCTTCAGATTTCTCGATCAGAGGTTGTCCTTTTGCATCGATGCTCTCAATAAGCTTTTGTCCAAATACCATCCTTCAGATTAAACCATTGCCAATGCTTCAATCTTTGGATGTTCGAACTCTACGATTCTGATGCTTGTCTTCTTGGACCTGATCGTAGTGTCTTGTTGAATGTTGCTCAGACTGGTAGAGTCAACACTACGATCTTGAAGAGTGTTGATTGGATCTTCAATGTAGAACACCTCTTCCTTTTCTTGTGCAATACTTAAACACTTCTGTTTGCCTCAACAGGTCTCAGATACTGAAGATTTAACTTCCTTGTTCTGGCCTCTTCTGAATATTAAGACACTTCAGATTTATGGCGTGTCCAGCTCGCTTTCTCCTTGTGATCTCCCGTTCACTGATCATCAATGGACTGACCCAATGCATAATCACTTTAGCCTTGTTCTTCAGAAGTTGTCCAGTATCTTTGTATGTACTTCATCAGTTCTTTCTTTGTTTGGCAATCACTACGATCCTGGTTGCTTCCAAGATCGTTGTCTTCTATCTGCTTGATAGCTACTGCACTTGCTGACTTTTCTTAGTCAGTTACTGAAGTCTTCTTCTAATCTCCTTGTGGAAGACTTCCCCTCGAATGGCTTCACAACTCAATCTTGATGTTGATTGGGTTGGTGCTTAGATCTTCTGTTAGCTTGCATGCCATTCGTTGAGTGCTCTCTGGTTCCCTTCAGGTGAGATGCATCTTTGCAGTGCCAACCAGAGGCTTTGTTCCTTTGGATATTCTGGTAGTGCTCATTTGTTAAGAATCGATTTTGCTACGATTACGCTTTGGCATTAGGAGAGCACATCTGTTGAGGTCGTAGTTCGCACTCTCATGATTCACTTTTTCTACCGCAAGCATACACTACGACTTCGGGATCAGATCTTGACACTCTACGATTTTTGTCTTTGTGCTCGATGTCTTCATCTGATATTGCTCGATTACGATCTCTGTATGTAATCAATAGACTTTACGAACTCAGAGTGTGATCTACGATCCTTGACTTGGCTTTGGCATCAGTAGACTCTATGACTCTGAGTGTAGTCTACGTTTCTGACTTGGCTTCTAAGGAGGTTCTATTACCTCGAGCGGGTCAGTTGTCTCTACGATTACGAATAGACTTCCTCAGTAGACTTCGGCTCTGAGGAAGTTCTACTCGACACACTACAATCTTTCCTCGTCTCTCCTGGCAGTCTACGAACTCCGAGATCTACTATCTTGCAAACTACGATTCTGCCTCGACAGCTCTCGAGTTCTCCTTGACTCTCCTGGCAGACTACGATTTCTGATGAAGTGCTCGACGATCAGACAAGCCTATCTATTACATCATAAGATCAACCTAACATGCTTGATCTTTCTATATTTATAGTCCTTGTACGTCATTTCTTTTTAAGGACTTTACAAAGCTATTTTACTTATGTAGGATCAACCTAACATACTTGATCAATTTATTCTAAGTCCTTGTACACATGTTTCTATTATCTATCAAAGGACTTTACAACTTTTCTTAATGTAATCATACTTCCATATTCATTCATATATATCATAATCAAATCATATGTAAATAGGAATATCATTTATATGTTTATTCCTGACAATCTCCCCCTATTTGATTATGACAAAAACAATAAGTGCATATGCATGTTATGAATGAATCTTATATACAGTGAGCAGCTGTATTTCTAAAACAGATAATCATGAATGTCATTTATAAAGATATGGCAAATTATACATTAAGATACTTTACATCCTGGATCAAGAACATACCTAACTAGTTAGAGATGTACCTCTTTGGCTCTATGTATATTTCCAGGATGTCTGTTGATCAGCTATTCATCTGTTTGTTCTTCTTGCCCTTGCTCCCCCTGGGATGATGACCTTCTGTCTTTGCTTAGCTCCCCTTCAGCGTCTTTCTTAACATGCTCCCCCTCAGACTCTGTGATCATGTGATCATCATCTTTTGGCTCCCCCTCAGATGATAACTCTGCCTCTTTCTCTGCTGTCAGCTTCTTTGACTTCTTCTCTACTATCCTTCTGCTCTTCTTGTTCTTCTTTGAGTGCCTCTTGCTCTGCCTCTTTCTATGCCTCTCTTTCTCCCCCTTTTTATCATTAATCATTTGGGTGAGCTGCTCCATGTTGGACATAAGCTGCTCCATTAGGTAGGAGGATTTGACAACTTCAAACTTGAGTTCCTGTTGGCCTAGCTCAAGTTGCGCTGAGAAAGACTGCTTTATGTCGTTAATCTTGTCAGAGAGGGCGTGGATCTGCTCTTCATTGGCCTTCTGTTCTCGTAGAGCTTTTGCCTTTTGATCTTGTATGGCCTTCAGATAGATGTTATCTCTCTCTTTGATTTTGAGAGATACATCAGCCATTGCAGTTTGAAGTCTTTTCTTAAATGAATTATCTCCTTCTGATGTTAACACCATTTGTGACTCCTCATTAATCTGAGATATCTTCTCAATCAGCACATTTGAGTTCTTCATTAGTTCTTGCTCCAAAAGATTTTGATCATCTGGTTGTGCAACTTCGGGTTGAGCATCAGATTAAACTCTACGATTTTCATTCTTAGATAGATTTTCGAAAGCTTGGAGAATCTGAATAATCGTTGAGTATCAATTGCTGGTTGAGGATGAGTGAATGTCAGATAGTAGTGTTTGGGCTGTTGGAAGCTTCTAATTTTGAATTTGAACAGTCTCAGCAGTAGAGTGATCAGACTCGACGATCATCTCCTTGATCATGTTTCTGCTTCCTTGAGAGTCCACTCTACGATCGTAGGGGATATAGTGATTTCTAGACTGTCGATAGACTTTGAAGTGGGGCTGGTCTTTGATCATTTTGGTTGCAAACTTTTTCACCCTTGGGAAGTTCTGAGCCACCAGCTCCAGGCTTGGAAACAGCTTATAACACCAACTGAAGTAGCTTCCATCTCTTTTAGTGTGGGCCTTTAGCCATGGCATCCATTGGAAGAACCATCTCATTAGCAAGTCGTCAAGATTATAGAGAATGGTCGAGCAGTCTAGCTCCATGTTGTTCCAGTTTTTAGCTATGTCAAAGGTAGTCATTCTTATTACCTTGAGTTGCTCATCTCCATAGTTCACCCATCTTTCTGGTGGAGCTTCTGGTAGTTCATTTGAGACTTCCACCACTATTCTTCTGTTGAATCTTGCTAGTGAGAGGACAGGATAAGATTCTAGTTCCTCTGATTCCTGATTTTTAGAATTGGAATCATTCTCCATTTCTTCTTTTTCTGAGCCTGAACCATCTTGATCATTTTCAGCAATGAATTCTTCTTGCTGCATTTCATTCCCAGAACCTTCTTCAACAAGATCTTCCTCTGATTCATCTTCTTCATTGCTGGTCCTATCCTCAGTACTTTCTTCATGTGATACAGACTCATTATCACTTAATTCAATGACGGCACTTGATTGATCACTTCTTCTTTTGGAGGCAAATTTTGCTTGCAGTCTGTAGCTCTTCCTTCTTCTTGGAGGTTCAGTTTTGGGAGAGTCAGACTCTTCTTCCTCTATAGACTTGGAAGCCTTTGGTTCATCAGAAGAACTTCCTTCAGGTTCAGCAAGGGCAGGGGCATGTTCTTCTTCTCTTGAAACAGCATTGTCTGATACATTATCTGGGCTTGTTGGGGTAGTTGCATTTGGGGATGGAGTTGGGTCATCTTGAATTTCTTTTTCATCAGCATAGTGACTGCTCTGAGGATTAGCCACAAGGCTTGAGCATTCCTCTTCATCATCAGATGCTGAATTTTCTTCCATTAATCCAGCTTCACCTTCACTGCTAAATTTGGTTTGTGGGGACTCAGCCTTGACATCTGTCTCCTTTTCTTCTACTGACTCTACGTCCTTCTCTTCAACAGATGTACTATTTTGGGAAGCTGAGGCTGGCCTGTTTTCCACCTTAGCTTTCTTGCTGGATGGCCCTTGAAGCAGTATGTTGCTTCTCCTCTTTGTTGTTTCTGCAGTTAGGGCTCTTTTTTCTTCAACCTTGTCTTTGATGGAGAGAATCCTTGGTGGGGCCTTGGTTTTCTTCACACCTCTGGATTTCTTTTTGGCTGGTGTGGTTGTTGTTGGTACAGGATCATCAGACTCAGAGCTTTCTGCCTCTTCTGTCTTCCTCTTCTTTGCAGAGGCTCTGCTGCTGCTTTGCTCCAATTGTCGACCTTTCTGTTCTCCTTGGGGTTTTTCTTCCAATTTACAAACAATTGTGGAGACATTACCTTGTGAACATTCAAAGGCTCTCCCTCATCATCCTTGATCTTCCCTCCTAGCTTCTTCTTCATCACAATACTCAGCAATCTTCCATGAAACACCTTAGTCAGGGGTTCAGTGGACTTCTTCATCTCAGCTTTTTCTACCCACTTGGAGATTTGATCGAATAATATAGCTCCAAAGTTGATTTGTTTCTTCAGAACTATTGCTGACATTATCTTCAATTGTTGGTCAAGCATTGTGTCATGTGCAGTGTCCTTGCACAATATACATTTTCCAACTATTTCAGCAATGAACTCGTACTCTTCTGGAAACTCCTTTTTCTTCATGTCTTTCAGGCTAGGGTTTCTTTGGTACCCCATGATCTCCTTTGCTTGTTCTGTATCAACATCATCAAGGCTCTTCAGTCCTTGGTTAGGAAAACCTAGGCATTAATTGAGGTCAGAAGATTTTAGCTTTAGAGACTGACCTTTGACCTTGGTAGAAAGGTTTCCGGAGTTTATGGAGGCGTTTGAGTAGAACTCTTTAACCAGGTCAACGTATACTCTAGTGCTAGCCTCAAGACATTCTGAGAATCCAGCTTTTTTCACAAATTCGAGAATGTCTCTGAACTTCTTTTCAGATTTCTCGAACGACTTGGTTCCGAGTTGAATGCCAGTGATTACTCACCAGTTTTCCATTTGATCAGTTCGAAGAATGTGGGTATTTGATTCAGAGAGGTTTATAAGAGATGGCTGATTGTGATTTGATAAAGCTCTGGAGTGTTAATCTATTTTGGCTCTTGAGAGGTTTTTAAGGTTTGAAAATGGGAGGGAGAAAGGTTTGATAGCTTCTGATAACTGTCTGTAGATTTAAAATTGTCTGTAGAAAGGTTTGATAGCTTCTGATGTGTCAACCGACCATTGGTTGCACGATGCCCAGTAATGAGCTGTAACTCCCCATAACTTTTTAGTTAGATATTTCCTTTTAGAAGAGTAGACGTTTAATCGACGTGGCTTTGACCGTTGACTTTTTGATTTGTAGAGTAGCATGGTAAGGCAGCTATGGACTCTACATTTTCATTTGTTGACTCAACGATCAACCTTTGAGAGATGCTGCAGTGGATGGCTTTGACTTTTGTCCTCATTTTGATGCAGCATAGTTTGATCACTGATATATTCGAACTTATCTCCTCATTTTGAATGGTTGAGCAATTGTCTCATTTTCCAAGCTCCTTGTGAACTGGAGTACCCTTTGGTAGGACTACGATCGTGGAGTTGTCTTCTACGATCGCTGAGGTTGCACTACGATCGTGGAGTTCTCTTCAACCTCGACTCTACGATCATTGGCTATCTTGGTCCTTGAGATGAACTTGATCAAGCATTCCTTCTGGGTTAAGCTAGCTCAGGAAGGGCCAACCTCTTAGAGTGAGCTAAGGGTCAGGTGTGTCCCTGAGGCGCTTTCCAGATGAAATAATTTAGAAGTGATTTGCAATGATATCTCATTTAACCTTTTCTGGTGGGGAGGTCCTCTACCAACTTTGGACAATTGCATTTGTTGTAATCGTGGTGTCCTCCTGCTTCTACACTCACGAATGTATGTTTGATCGTAGTAAGCCTCCACGATTTTTTTGAGTTGGGTGGTCGAAAGGTTATCAGTAGTACATTTTGAGACGTTCCTACTGACTATGGATCTTCATTTGGTTCATCAGCCACAAAGTTTTAGGACTCTGTAGCTGGTACATTTCTTCATAGTATAACTCAGTGTTGTTGTTTCTCAACAGATCACTGTTTCCCATGGTTGATGTTGTCTTTCTAGATAGATGTGATTCCCTTTACTTTAGGTTCATATGAAGGCAGCCTCGCATATCTCCTTCTGACTGGAATCACAATTATCACTTAGATCTCCTTGTATCGTAGACATGGACATTTTCAAGACTGATCACTCTACGATCTTTTGACAGCACTACGAACGTAGTCTTCTTTGACAGTCTTATGTTTGTGAGGTTATGCTTTCGTAATGAATTCCTCTTGACTGAAGCTCAATGATCCTCTGTTGTGAGCTCCCTTGAGGATTCTTCTCATATAGCATGCCTTTCTTGATTTGAGCATATAGGACCCTCTTCATCTTTGGTTGCATGATACCCGCTCCCATATCTGATTTGCGTACCATGTGAACTTTACTCAAAGTTAGCTCAATGGGTCTTCAAGGATGTGCTTGGACATATAAAATTTTATCGTAATCACTTCGAAAGCGGTCCTTAGCCTTCTGTTTGGTTGAGTTTTCTTGGATCAAGTCTCCTCGCTTCAAGATTCCTTAGTGTGGTCGATTGCACTAAGTACCGCAGTTTTAAATATATTTATATTTTGGTACTCATAATTAAATTGGTCCTGCTAGGTTAGTTTTCTAAACCCATGTTCCTCTTATATTTGGATAATCATCACATTTATCACCAGCAACATATTCATGCATAAAACTAGTTTTAGATAATACATTTTGATATGCATGAAGGTGAGTGTGTGTAAGGTTTGACATTTAATAACACACTCTTTATCTATGATGGTTTCATCATTTGATGGGTTATGTTCACAATGTTTAATTGTTCACAGAGTGAGAATCAACTCTACGATTTAGGAGTATCTAGTTGATTCATATAGGTGATCAGTTTCTACATATCATCAAGATACTCTTTTAGAACTGATCATACTCTGTGTGTTATCAAACACTTAGAGCTAGGATTTGTACATTCATACTAACCCACTAGCAAGGATTACTTCACATAGAATTAATTTGGACTGTGATGCTCTTATGACCCATTTCAGGTTTCCTTCAAGGTGTCATCTTCAACCTAAAACTTGAATGAAGTGAAAGTTTATAGACATTTGAGTTTCCATCCTCAGGGTACTTTCTCTCTTCACCTTTTTAGGTAGATTATGACTTCTTGACAGAATATTGTTATAGTTCATAAGAAGGTGCATTAATGATGTACACATGTATAATAGTGAAGAACCGTACCTTTTTACTGTCACTCTCTTAACAGTTATTTATCTTAGATATACTGAGTTTAGGCATTGATGTGCATAGCTTCACATTTGCTCCTGACAGCTTGTAGCTCTTGTTGGCCTTTAATCAATCAGTAATGGTCTTGCAGATACAGGCTAGGAGGATCTTAGCATCTTTAGTTCTTTGACATCTTTCAGTTCACAAAGTTTGTACCCAGCTGCTGGTTGGCCAGACACACGTTAGAGAAGATCTTCTTTCTTCTCTGGATAAGCATTTCTTAGCATGTATGGCCTTTTCATCTTTCAGGCTGGAGGATGTTTGACTCTTTGTCGTTGATGTCTCTTGAGCTTTCTCGTCTAGTCTTCAGACTACAATATTGACTGTAGGCAGGGATTGGTCTTGTTGATGTAGCAATCGAGAACATGGACCAATCTGAGCAGCTTCAGATGTATATACACATTTAACCTATACACAATATTTCCAACGTGTGAGCTCATCTGCATATAACAAGTTACTTACTACTAAACTAAGTTTAGAACAATGTTTGTGCCTGGGATCAGACTCAAAGCAATTAGCTTTTGAATATAGCATGAGAACCTACTCTGATACCAATTGTTAGTTCCCAGTAGGCACAATAGATCTAGAAGGGGAGGTTAAATAGATTCTTTTTAATTTCAGATACTTTTCTCTTTTATTTTGTATTGCTATTAAATAAGCATATGACAAACATAAGAATCTTTTCAAGCATAGCGGAATAAGTAAAAGATCCCCTTCATTGATATATTCATAATCATACATACATTGTTCGTAGAGTTAGTTCAGTTGTAAGTAGTTAAAACATACTTAGCAGTTATAGCAGTTAATAGACATAATGTAAATGACATAATGTAAAAGACACAAGGGGTTTTAAGTGGTTCAAAGACTCAAGCTCCTAATCCACTCTTCTGCTTTCAACTAGCAGGATTTCCACTAAGGAAAGGTAGCACCCTGAATCACTAAGATTCCTTCAAGACCAGCAGTTTTGGGACTTCAGTTCACTAAGAACTCTTCAAGGCCAGCAGCCTTGGAACTCCTCTAGTTCCCTAAGAAATCTTCAAGCCCAGCAGGCTTGGAACTTCATTTAGTCCCTCCGGACAAGGACCCCTCAGGCCCTGGCTTCTTGAGTTGTTTGTTGGTTTGTTTGTTTATTGGAGTTGGTGCTGAGATGCTAAGATGTCTTCATGCTCTAAACATCTTCTGTACTTAACATCTTGGCGTGATCATCCTTGAAGTGCAGTTGAGTGTTGCATGATGCTCAACTTCTTCAGTTACTCAACCACTTCGGATGACCCCTTGATGACTGCCTTAAAGATCGTTCCTCTTGATACACGATGGTTGCACATGATGAGTTTCTAAGATGACTGTAAGCTCTTCTGCTAGGTACTTAAAAACTTTCTCATACTTGCCACCATGATGACGTTTGTGATCTCCTTTCTTGATACTTGATGTCTTCTCATGATGGACTTGCTAAGATGACTGTGAGCTCTTCTTTATGGTACTTAGAGTCTTCCCATAATGGACACCAAGATGACATGATTCTCTTCTTTCTCTCGGCAGTTCAAAACACTCTTCTTGTAGTAGAACTCTCACTTCTACATTGTAGAACTCTCACTTCTACTTCTTCTTGGTATGTCTTTGAGTGTTCTTGGTGGATCGTAGAGTGAGCCTTCGGACTCACTATTTTACATGGTTTAGAACAGTCCACCGTTACTCTAAACTCGGCAACTCCAGCAACCTTTGATCTTTGAAGCTCTAGCAGATTTATACTCCTTCTCAATCCTTCCGTTGGAAAGTAGCAGTTGAAAGCTATTCAAACATCTTCACAGATCTCGAGTTGCTTGAGGTAAACTGTTGATGTGACAAGTCATACTTTCTCTGACATTGCAGTCTACTATTTCACCTACCCATCAGAGATGTCACTTTAATGTCTTGGGCAGGTCGAAGACTTTATTTCCTCCTTCTGATTTCTCGGTCAGAGGTTGTCCTTTTGCATCGATGCTCTCAATAAGCTTTTGTCCAAATACTATCCTTCAGATTAAACCGTTGCCAATGCTTCAATCTTCGGATGTTCGAACTCTACGATTCTGATGCTTGTCTTCTTGGACCTGATCGTAGTGTCTTTTTGAATGTTGCTCAGACTGGTAGAGTCAACACTACGATCTTGAAGAGTGTTGATTGGATCTTCAATGTAGAACACCTCTTCCTTTTCTTGTGCAGTACTTCAACACTTCTATTTGCCTTAACAGGTCTCAGATACTGATGACTTGACTTCCTTCTTGTTCTTACCTCTTCTGAATAGCAAGACACTTCAAATTTGAGGCGTGTCCAGCTCACTTTCTCCTTATGATCTCCCGTTCACTGATCATCAATGGACTGACCCAATGCTTAATCATTTTAGCCTTGTTCTTTAGAAGCTGTCCAGTATCTTTGTATGTACTTCATTAGTTCTTTCTTTGTTTGGCAATCACTATGATCCTGGTTGCTTCCAAGATCATTGTCTTCTGTCTGCTTTACAGCTACTGCACTTGCTAACTTTCCTTAGTCAGATACTAAAGTCTTCTTCTGATCTCCCTGTGGAAGACTTCCCCTCAAATGGCTTCACAACTCAATCTTGATTCTGATTGGGTTAGTGCTTAGATCTTCTGTTAGCTTGCATGCCATTCGTTGAGCACATCTGTTGAGGTCGTAGTTCTGCACTCTATGATTCGGGCCTACCGCTACGTGGCACACTACGACTTCGAGATCGATCTCTTGAAACTCTACGATTTCTGTCTTTGTGCTCGATGTCTTCATCTGATATTGCTCGACTACGATCTCTGTATGTAATCTATAGACTCTACGAACTCAGAGTGTGATCTACGATCCTTGACTTGGCTTTGGCATCGAGAGACTCTCACGACTCGAGTGTAGTCTACGTTCGACTTGGCTTCGGGAGGTTCTACTACCTCGTGGCGTGTGTCTTTACGATTCTGAACATGACTTCCTCAGTAGACTTCGGCTCTGAGGAAGTTCTACTCGACACACTACGATCCTTCCTCGTCTCTCCTGGCAGTCTACGAACTCCGAGATCTACTATCTTGCAAACTACGATTACGCCCGACGCCTCTCGAGTTCTCCTCGACTCTCTAGCGATCACGATTTACAGTGCAATGTTTTCGGCGATCGATAAGCCTATCTATTACATCATAAGATCAACCTAACATGCTTGATCTTTCTATATTTATAGTCCTTGTACATTATTTCTTTTTAAGGACTATACAAAACTATTTTGCTTATATAGGATCAACCTAACATACTTGATCAATTCATTCTAAGTCCTTGTACACATGTTTCTATTATCTATCAAAGGACTTTACAACTTTTCATAATGCAAGCATACTTGCATAGTCATTCATATATATCATAATCAAATCATATGTAAATTGGAATATCATTCATATGTTTATTCCTGACAATAATCATACCAACAATTGTTCATCAATGCACTACGGGCCAATGAGGACTTTTACCACATCATTTGTAACATTACGGGTCATGATTATACCGAATGATCAATGGTCATAATCATCCCAATCAACAGTTCATCTATGCACATAAGCCAAAGATACTCATCAATCAATAGTTCATCTTTGCACGTAAGCCAAAGATATACAACTGTAAAACCAATAATCAACAGTCCATCTTTGCACGTAAGCCAAAGATGACTTTCATCATAATATAAGCATGAGGATGATGAGAATGATATAAGCATTAATCAAATGAAATCAAATCAAATGAAATCAAGGATAAATATTAAAGACTTTAAATTTATCCAGAGTTTAAAAATATCCAAATTGTCAACATGATACTGCTTTGTGGAGTAAAATTCAAGAATAATATTCATGTATCAAAAATAATTTGGACAGAACAAAAATATATTTTTCGGGTAAATAGTACCCCGAGAATAGTACTCTATGAATAGTACTTCGGGAATAGTATCTCGTGAATAGTACCCCGGCATGAAAAGTACCCCAAATACTCGAGTGAATAATATTCGGGTGAATAGTAACTCGTGAATAGTATTCTGGCATGAAAAGTTTCCCGAATACCCGAGTGAATAGTAATCGGGTGAATAGTAACCCGTAACTAGTAACTCATGAATAGTATTCCGTCATGAAAAGATCAATAATTATCAACAAATCTCAGAATAATATTTCCATGAAAAGATACTGGATGAAGCGCAAATATCAAGGATATTCTACTAATTTCATGGAGTATGGAAGCCAAAACTTCAACAAAATGAGTATAGAATTCAAAATCTGAAACGAAATAATATTACTTACATACTACAGAGTATGGAAGAAAATATTATTTCAAGCGAATATTAAACAAAAATAACATCCCTTGAACGAAAATAATATTCCAACGAATATTTAACGAAGATAATATTCCTACGAATATTGAACGAAGATAATATCCTTTATGAATATTGAACGAAATAATATTCATACAAATACGAAAAATAATATCTCTTCAGAATATGAAATAAATAATACCCCTTACAAGTATTGAAAGAAAATAACTCTCTTCATGAATACGAAAGAAATAATACCCCTTACCTCAGAAGAAGACTTGATACTGGAATAGTGAAGTAGCAGACTTCGCTTCTTCTTTCTCTCTATAGCTTCTCTCTCTATAGCTTCTATCTCTATAATTGCTCTTGTGAGTCTTAGTGAATTGGTGAGAATGAAAGAAGAATGAGCTTCTATTTATAAGAAAATATAGTTTCGGTAATTGCACGTTTTGGGGCTCGAAATATTACGGTATAATACCTTCATCTTTTCCTTCATTTTTAATTTAGTCCTACAAGTATTATCAAACTTGCACCACCTCCCTTAATAGTATATTATTTGAATCAATAGTACAATCATGTGACTCAATAGTACAATCATGTGAAAAAATAATTACAATATAGTACATTCATCTATACCTCCATTTTTAATTTAGTCATGCAAATATTATCAATCTTGCACCACCTCCCCTAATAGTACATACATGTGAATCAATAGTACACACATGTGAACACATAGTTATAAACATGTGAATTAATAGCAATTAATTGCTCATTTACCCGATTAATTACCCAATTGGTCAATATAACTTCCAGACATCAATTACTATCGAAATAAATGTCGATTTCCACTAACACTAATAATCCCAACACAATGGAACTATCAATTTCATCTTTAATCAACACGAACTTATTCATCATTAATATTATAACTCATAATATTTATCAACCAGGTTGTTCCCAAGAAAGAGGGGGATTTTCGATAAGAATTTCTCCTTATTGGCGCGCAATTAAGTGACCAAACCTCTCCTTGACAGAACTTCTAGACATTGTCAATATTGTAAATAATAATATAAATAACTTTGTCGTCTCAATTATTGATTTAATAATATAAAATATTATGCAGATGATACTGTGACAATAATTGAATCAATCATATGAGAGATATGATGCAGCAATTACTGTAGCAATAATTGAGTATAACTAAGTGACTTCTCGTAAGCATCAATAATCAATATCGTGTGCTACTCATGCAACCACGAGTATTACTTGTACTTTTACTACCGGGTAGTTCAATAGTTTAACGGTAAAACTTTCGTCGTTATTTTTATAAAAAATAATTACGCTGCTTTTCTAACTACGACAATACTTCCGCTAGGGGTCCACTTAATGATTGTGTCGTCGTATTTAATATTCCTTGTTAAAACGAATATTCCCCGACACAACGAATATTTTATAACAACTTGCTTACTTTGCAAAATTATCAAATATCACCCTTAACTTTAAACTTTTATCAATTTAACTATTTACCAAAATAGAAAAATTGAATACTTTTATTTCATAAAATTCGGGATCTCACAATGAATCATTTTTTTGATTTATATGTGAATGCTTCAACGTGTATAAAAGATTTTGTCGTTAAGACTCGGAAGGTTATTGAAAAACAATTCAATAGAGAGAGAAAGGTTGATTATGTAACAAAGCATCGAAAACGTAGTTTGGTTTTAGGAACATCATTGAAAGTACATGTTTCTGAATGTTATACAAAAGATATGTTTAGACGTTTTCAAAAAGAGCTCGTGGATTCTTTAAAGTATAACATCAAAAAAGTTAGTAAGATGTGCATTATTGATGCAAAGGTCTATGCAGTGTACAGGGACGATGCAATTGAAAATAGTCGGAGATATCGGCAAGTTATCAATAATTGTCAAGGGGGTCAATAACATGTACTTGTCAAATGTTCTCACATTCTGGTCAGAGTTGCAGGCACATAATGAGATTCTTAAGCTTCAAGAGTATTACACGAATACCTGCTGACATGATCGTTCCTCGATGGACAAGAGATGCTAATAAGAGTAATGGTGAAGAGGAAATGGTTTCTCCAATGAGTGCAAACTTTGAAAAAAACCAATTAATGCGGTACAATCATTTGATGAGTGATTTTCAAGAGTTAGCTAGTAAAGCTGTTTGCTCAGTTAGAGGCTATAAGGATATACTACAACAAAATGCACGGGGAAAAACCCTTGTTGATCAATATGACCCGGATGAGACAGACATACTAGACGATGATGATGATCGCACAAAAGAATATGCAGTTCAAGATATTGGATTACAAGATGATGATGATGATGATGATGAGTATAAGGTTGATGAGGAAGAACAAGAGTATTTGCCACCAATTACTTCTCAAACAAAGGGTCAGAAAAAATAATCAAGATTAGAAAGTTCCCTTGAAAGATTTGTGGGTAGTAAGTCTCACCGAAAATGTGCAATATGTGGATTCGAAACTAACCATGACAAGCGCAATCATTATAGAGTGTTAGGACTTCCTGAACCTAATGATAATTAATGTCTCTATATGTTTTTATTTGGAATGTTGGTGTTTTTTTCTTGAGTGATTATGGAGATGTAATTTAATCAGAATGTTGAAATGTAATCAAAATGTTGAAATGTTTGTAATTTAATCAGAATGTTGGAATGTTTGTGTTTTTTTTTGGACTAGACATATGTTTTGTTTCTCCATGTAAATGTTTGCAAGTTATTTTTGAATAGACATGGCCGTAAGGGTTGGTGAAAATTACCTGTATGATGGCCGCTAAAGGGAGTAGCGGCCAGGACTTTGGCTGAAAAGTGTCGGCCGTTACTCCCTTTAGCGGCCATCATACATGGAATTGACACCAATCCCATTAGCAGGGTACAAACCTATACATGTTAAACAACAAAATAACCAACATGCAAACAATATATATAACAAATTAACCAATTAAAACACATGGTCAATACCACCATTAATTAAAATATCTTTCATCCAATCCATATAAAATTAAGATTACATGTTCAATACAAATTTATAAGTTATTCTATACCTAAAAACCGATACATCATCCATTGATCATTTTTCTTTGCCAAGGTCAATATTGCCCCGCACGAGGTAGTCAACATACTTGCAAACAAATATGTCGCAATCGTAATAATTTTTCTGCATAGGTCGAGCCTTTGTTGTCTGCACCTTTGGGGGTGAACGAGGCCACTAGCCGAACGGGATACCCATTCGCAATATCAACGATATCAATTGTATCTACAATGACAATAACGTCATTAGTACGCACATATCTTGCGGGAAAACTAACTGAATGTATTAAAAAACAAAATGCCACGTACCGCGACATCGATGTAGTCTTTGTATATTTCAGATAACTTCATGTGCGGTTTGTCATTATATAGCGGGTCGAGGATAGAAACTGTGAGACCCCAGATTTTATGAATAAAGATTTAATTTTCTCGAAATATTTTTTTATATTATGGTGTGGATTTGAGATAATGTTATAGTTGTGGGTAGTATTTATAAATTTTGCAAAGTATGCAAGTTGTCATATTATATTCGATTGGTCGGGAATATTTGTTTTATCGGGGAATATTCGTAATGGGCACAATCATTGGTGGACCCCAAGAACGGAATTATTATCGGATTGAGAAAACGACAAAAATATTTTATGAAAATAACTATGGAAGTTTTACCGTTAATACTGTTGAACTACTCGGTAGTAAAAGTACAGTAATACGCGTGGTTGCATAGTTGCACACGGTATTAATTATTGATGCTTACGTGATAAGTTACTCAGTTTTGTTGGTATTATTAATATAATAATACTAAAAATCTTTTTATATAAAACAGAATACTTTTATAAAGTTATTCTATAAATAGAATATATTATATTCTATTATGCATATGTTGCATAGTATTTGCATAGTATTTTGCATAGTAAAATCTTTTTATACAAAACAGAATAATTTTATAAAGTTATCTCTTTTATTAGACAATAATTAGAATATATTATATTTTATTATGCATAGTGTTTTGATAGTGCTTAGAAGATAGTGTTTTTTGCTAGTAAAATCTTTTTATATAAAAATGTAATACTTTTATAAAGTTATCTTTTTTATTAGACAATAATTAGAATATATTATATTTTATTATGCATAGTGATAAGGTGCGATAGTGTTTCGCATAGTAAAATCTTTTATAAAGTTATTCATTTTATTAGATTATAAATATAATATATTATATTTTTATTTAAAAGATTTTGCTTTAAATATGGACCGTCGATTAAAGTAAATCAATCTGGACCGCTCATGAGTTAGTTACTTATACGCAATCCATTTTTCTATAAATAAGCTCATTCATTCATTATTTCTTACGAATTCACCGAAACTCTAGAGAGATAAACTATAGAGAGAAAGAAGAAAAGTATTCTACTACTTCATTACTCATATATCCAAAGATTTTCTTCTTAAGGTAGGGAATATTATTTGTTGTACTCGTAAGGGGTGTTATTCTTTTGTATTCATGAAGAGAACTTATGTTATTCCATTCTTTATTATTCTCGTTGAATAACTCAGATACGCTGGCTACCCTATACTTGGTGACATTCTTCTATTATTCCGCTTTATTATTCTTCTGGAATATCCTCACATGCATGCGTTTTTTCGCCTAACTCGATTCCGCTCTTTTATTATTCTCGCTGAATATCCTGTCTCACAAGCGCTTTTTACGCTTACCTTTGAGTTCCATCTTTATTATTATTATGTTGAATATCTTATCTCATGCGCTTTTACGCCGGACCGATTCCGCCCTTATTAGTATTCTGTTGAATAACTCGCCTATGCAAGTACCGCATGCATGGTGATTTTTTTGTTGTTATTCCATTCTTTATTATTCTGTTGAACATCCCGTCTGCAAGTAATTTTCGACCGACGACCGTTCCGTTATTTAGTATTCTCGTTGAATAACTCGCTTATGCGGGTACCGCATGCATGGTGATTTCTTTTGTTATTCCATTCTTTATTATACTCAAATTGGTTAAAGTTTTGACTTCTATACTCCATGAAATTAGTGGAATATCCTTGATATTTGCGCTTCATCCAAAGATCTTTTCATGGAAATATTCTTTTGAGCATTCTTGAATTTTACTCTACAAAGCAAAGATTATGTCGACAATTTGGACATTATTAGTTCTCGGATAAATTAATTCTTGAACTTGTTTTATCAATTCTTATATCATTGTCATCATCCTCATGTTTATATTTTTGAAAGTCATCTGTGGGCCTCAGTAGTGCATAAATGGACTTGGTATGATTATGACCGTGGATTATTCTTGCAGGTAATCATGACCGTAATGTTACAAATGATGTGGTAAAAGTCCTCATTGGCCCGTAGTGTATCATGGATGGATGATTGTTGGCATGATCATGACCATTAATGAATACACAAATATTCTTGGCCCGTAGTGCATGGATAATTATGGTCGTGATACTAAAGAATATCCTCGGCCAGATAAGTGTGGGGTGGGGATGATTCGATGATATGGATTATTTATTGTCGAGTCCCAAATGATAAAAGTCATGAAAACCTTTTAAATCATAAAGATAGTAGATTTTATTCTCTACTTGACTCTTCTAATGGATTGCTTGTTCTCACATAGCTTAAACTTGATGTTTGTTATATTTTATCGCTTTAACACTTGTTGAAGGCTAATGATAATTTATTCTCGCATTATCTTAGTCATAATATTTCTTCGGGCTAGTTGAGCTCACCCTTTCTTTTTTCACACTGCTCTCTTCAGAAATGAGAATATAGTCAAACGAGCCTGGGGAACGGAGTGATGGACCTAGATGATAGTATTAGTAGTCCTCACTATTTTGTTAAATAGTGTGACAATAAATGTAATGAGGACTTATTGAGTGGATATTGTCTAAAAGATAATATTTGTATTAAAACTCACAGCTTTATGTTTTGTCATGTTTGTATATTAAAGATTGTATTTGTATTTGAATTTTGTACCATGTATTTGGCGACTCAAGAATAGGTGATGTATACCTATTTTGGGGGCGCACACGATTTGGTATCAAAGCTTAGGATATGATCCCCGGCCGAGATGTGAGACAAGAACTAGGAGGGAGAGACAGAATTCTTCGCTAGTATGACCTACCTAAGTTTATTTGATATTTAATTGGTCACGAGTAGTATAGAGATAATATGTGATATGTTAATTAACCCTTGTTTTGTGGCGATATTTGAAAATGGCATCCGAAAATGTTGAGATAAGCAATGGAGCACAGAGACCGCTGATTCTCCACGATCAATAATCGTGACAATGTGCAACAGATGATGGCGATAATCCTCCCGTAAACAACAACACCGATCAATTCACGAACGACGGCAGACGCTTAGGAGCTTTTTAGAATTCATGCAACATCGCGTGAAGACGGCTCCTGCTCATAATGCAGAGGAAATAATGGCAACCCACTTGCTGGTCACCGCTAAGCAATTCAAGGAGCCGGGACCACCGGAGTTTTTGGGAAAGCCGTAACCACTTAAGGCGAGAGACGTGGTTAAAGCAGATCACCAAGATATTTGATGTCTTGGGATGCTCCGAGGAGCAAAAGGTTCCTTTTGCCACCTTTATGTTGTATGAAGAGGCGATCACCGGGTGGGAATCAGAAACGCACTCCACCTGACGACACACTCAAGATGTCTTGGGAGAAGTTCCAAGAGTCGCTTCAATAACAAGTACTTTCCGAAAGTATTCGGCCACACGAAGGAGGTGGAATTTATCAAGTTGGAGCAAAACAACATGACCGTGTCGCAAAGACGGGCCAAGTTTGCCGAGTTGTCCCGATTTGTGTCCCACTTGGTTGATAATGAAGAGAGAATGACGCGATGTTTTTAAGAGGTTTGAAGTCGAGATACGCCAATATCTTATCTCTCATAAACCGTGTTTGTATTCGGATGTTGTTAATAGGGCTCGCTTATTGGAGCGCGATAATGAGTCAACCAAACCAAAAGAGAGCAAAATTTATAAAGAAAATGATAATACCTGGGGATAATAAATCATCAAAGCGGTGATGATAAGCATGGAGGAATCAACATGTCGAAATGGTAACCACTTCGGTGGTAATCATGGCCAAAACAATAAGAATGGACATTTCAAGAAGAGAAGGTTCAACAATGACGTAAAGACGCTTGGCACCCAAAGACCCGCTTCAAAGGAAGAAGAACGACCACCGGTCAGATGTTTCAAATGCGACAGAGGGACACATCCGTTCAAATCAGACGCAAAGAATCCAAAACGTGTTTTAATTGCGTAGAGAGAAGGTCACCTAGCTCGATTTTGTCGTATGGTGAAGTCAATTCCACCGGGATAGTGATGCCAAAGGATGTCCTGCATAAGCCAAAGCCAGTAGTTTAAGAGAGAGCGTTTTTTTTTCGTGACGAGGAACCAGAATAAAATTATCACGGGTATGTTAGTCATAAACTCTTGCGAAGTCTATACCGTGTTAAATACCTGCTCTACTTACTCTTTTATTTCACCTAGTTGTGTTCAATGTTTGAAGTTAACTCCTAGAAGTTAGACTTTGATATATCTGTTGGGGAGAAACCTTCGTTACCTCCACTATTTATAAATCTTGTTCAAATCAACACTTTCACGCTACTTCGTCGATCGTATCTCTTTGAAAATACTTGCCTTTGATGTGATTTTAGGAATAGATTGGTTAACTACTCATCATGCTTTTCAGAAGGTTGTTAGCTTTCATATTCTTAACCAACCTCATTATGCGAATTCAAGCAACCAAACCACTAAAGTCAATCATTGTCATATCAAGCCATAAGTAAAGAGCCCCGGGCCTTTCGTTGTTGACTTTCTTGTGTGGAATACACCGCTTTTAACTTTCAGAGGCGACGCCGTGAATGACGATGGCAAGTTGATAGGTATCAATGTGACGTATTATCCAAGTCTTGGATGAGAGTCACAGCTTTGAATGATATTTCTATTGTTAATAAATTTCCGACGATTCTTGAAGACTTCTTAGCCTACCCTAGAGCGTGAAATCGAATTTTGTATTGACCCCAATACAAAACCCATTTCTTAAACCCTCAAATATTTCTTCAACTAAAATTAACGTAATATGCGCCAAAGACGCTGGCTCGAAATCAAGTTGAAGATTACGATCGCATTCATTCAATACCATCGTGGGAAAGCGAACGTGGTAGCTGACGCATTGAGTAGAAGTTCGTATGCGTTTACGAGTGCGATGTTGTTAACATAAAGGCCCATTTCATATGACTTACAAATGATGAAGATAGAGTTAAAGACTATAGGAACCCAAGTGAAGATAACGAATATACGAGTAGAATCGACTTTAATCGATAAAGTTAAAGTAGCTCAAGCTACACACCCGGAGCTGATAAATGTGAAGAAGAAGGTTCAAGATGACGTTATTCTAGAAGCAAGAATCGATGAAGAGAGGAAATCTCAACCCTCGATTTAATTGGCCCATTTAATAGTCTCGATCGAGTAGGAACTATGGCTTATAGACTTGTTTTACCGCCAAGTATGTCGCGTGTTCATAACGTTTTTAACGTATCGATGTTACGTAAATATGTGGATGACCAACCACATTATTAAATTAGAACTAAACGATATAGCGTAAGATTTAACGATGAGGAGATACGTGTTAAAATCTTAGATAAGAAGGATCGTATTCAACACTCAAAGGTTATACCTCAAGAATTAGAATCAAATGAAGTCAAGGTATCTTCACCTCTTCGACATACCAGTATCGCATTTAAATTTCGAGGGGCTTAAATTTCATAAGGAGGGAGATTGTGAGACTCCAGATTTTATGAATAAAGATTTAATTTTCTCAAATATTTTTTTTAATATTATGGTGTGGATTTGAGATAATGTTATAGTTGTGGGTAGTATTTATAAATTTTGCAAAGTATGCAAGTTGTTATATTATATTCGATTGGTCGGGAATATTTGTTTTATCAGGGAATATTCGTGCAATGGCACAATCAATCATCGGACCTCAATGAATCTAATTATTGTTTGATTGAAAAACGACAAAAATATTTTATGAAAATAACTACGGAAGTTTTTACCGTTATAATAATGTTGAACTACTCAAGTAGTAAAAGTACAAGAATACGCGTGGTCGCATAAGAAGACACTCAGATTAATTATTGATGCTTACGTGATAAGTCACTCAGCTTTGTTGGTATTATTAATGTAATAATATTAAAATCTTTTTATATAAAAATGTAATACTTTTATAAAGTTATTCTATAAATAGAATATATTATATTCTATTATGCATAGTGTTGAATAAAGGTTCTGTATAGTATTTTGTATAGTAAAATCTTTTTATATAAAATGTAATACTTTTATAAAGTTATCTGCTTTTATTAGACAATAATTAGAATATATTATATTTTTATTACTGCATAGTATTTGCATAAGGCTCGCGATAGTATTTTGCAATAGTAAAATATTTTTATATAAAATGTAATACTTTTATAAAGTTATCTGCTTTATTTAAAAATAATTATAATATATTATATTTTATTATGCATAGTGTTTGATAAGGCTTCTGATAAGAGTTTTGCATAGTAAAAATCTTTTATAAAATTATTCATTTTATTAGATTATAATAGAATATATTATATTTTATTTAAAAGATTTTGCTTTAAATATGGACCGTCGATTAAAGTAAATCAATCTGACCGCTCATGAGTTAGTTACTATGCACCCATTTTTCTATAAATAGAAGCTCATTCATTCATTATTTCTTACTTAATTCATTTGAAACTCTAGAGAGATAAACTATAGAGAGAAAGAAGAAAAGTATTATACTACTTCACTACTTTTATATCCAAGACTTTTCTTCTTCTAAGGTAGGGAATATTATTTGTTATACTCATAAGGTGTGTTATTCTTTTGTATTCATGAAGAGAACTTATGTTATTCCATTCTTTATTATTCTGTTGAATAACTCAGATACGCCGGCTACCCCTATACTTGGTGACATTCTTCTATTATTCCGCCTTTTATTATTCTGTTGAATATCCTGTTCATGCGCTTTTTACGCGAACCTCGATTCCATCTTTATTATTCTGTTGAATATCATTCATGCGTTTTTTACGCCTGACCGGTTCCGCCTTTTATTATTATTCTCGTTGAATATCCTCGTCTTCATGCGCTTTTTGCCGGACCGATTCCGCCCTTATTAGTATTCTCGTTGAATAACTCGTCTATGCAAGCACCGCATGCATGGTGATTTCGTTGTTATTCCATTCTTTATTATTCTCGTTGAATATCTTGTCGGCAAGCGATTTTCACCCGACCGTTCCGTTATTTAGTATTCTCGTTGAATAACATGTCTATGCCAAGTACCGCATGCATGGTGATTTCTTTTGTTATTCCATTCTTTATTATACTCAACAAAGTTAAAGTTTTGACTTCTATATTCCATGAAATTAGTGGAATATCCTCGATATTTGGCGCTCATCCAAAGATCTTTTCATGGAAATATTCTTCCGAGCATTCTTGAATTTTACTCTACAAAGCAAGATCATGTTGACAATTTGACGTAATTAGTTCTCGGATAAATTAATTCTTGAACTTGTTTTATTGAATTCTTATATCATTGTCATCATCCTCATGTTTATATTTTTGAAAGTCATCTGTGGCCTCAGAGTGCATAGATGGACTTGATATGATTACGACCAGGATTATTCGATTGTAATCATAACCGTAATGTTACAAATGATGTGGTAAAAGTCCTCATTGGCCAGTAGTGCATTGATGGACGATTTGTTGGCATGATCATAACCATTAATGAATACACAAATATTCTTGCCCGTAGTGCATGGATAATTGTGGTCGGATACTAAAGAATATCCTCGTCGTAGTGCAGGGGTGATTCGATGATGTGAATTATTTATTGTCGAGTCCAATGATAAAAAGTCATGAAAACCTTTAAATCATAGAAGATAGTAGATTTTATTCTCTACTTGACTCTTCCAATGGATTGCTTGTTCCATCCGCAGCTTAAACTTGATGTTTGTTATATTTTATCGCTTTAACATCATTGAAGGCTAATGATAATTTATTCTCGCATTATCTTAGTCATAATATTTCTTATCGGGCTAGTTGAGCTCACCCTTTCTTTCACCGCTTTCTCTCAGAAATGAGAATATAGCCGAACGAGTCTGGGAAACGGAGTGATGGACCTAGATGATAGTATTAGTAGTCCTCACTATTTTGTTAAATTGTGTGACAATAAATATAATGAGGACTTATTCTGAGAGTGGATATTGTCTAAAAGACAGTATTTGTATTAAAACTCACAGCTCTCTTGTTGTATATTAAAGATTGTATTTGTATTCTGTACCATGTATTTGGCGACTCAGAATAGGTGATGTATACCTATTTTGGGGGCGTCACATAAATCTTCCATGTTGACACCGAAAAGGTTAACAGTATGAAATGACTGTTACTTGGGATACATATAGGCATGAAGATAAAGTTGTACTGATGTATCGACAGTCCTACTTGAGGTGTAACATATGACTGGCAGAAAAGATCTCCACTAATTTTCTCCCTAGTAGACAAGGCACATTTCCCCAAATGCATGAAAAAGGAGGGCATAAAGCCAAATTTTGCCCATCTCTGTATTCCCTCGCGCTGATATTTGGCTTCCCGATCCCGTAAAAGACACATATATGCATCCATTACATGCTCGTATAGCCAAATTCCGGGTTGCAAAGAATTCATATCTTCGTGAGTCAACGTGTACCAAAGTTAAGGGTGCTCAATGGGAAGTTGAAGATGATTGGGGGGAGTTAGGGAGAAGAAATTATAGTTAATCATTCCAATCTTCTGCCCATGAAGTCTAATACACACACACACACACACACATATATATATATATATATATATATATATATTCATCAAATCACATAAGTACGCGCCATAATTCACAAAGTTTTCACTTCATTGATAAACATTTTATATTTTGACTTACAATGTGACCTAAAATTACCGATTATTACATATGCAGTCGCCTATCCCCACATATTTGGCCTTACTTTTCCTTTAGCCTTTGCGTCGTTGCACTTTTTTACCTCAACCACAAACCACTCCAGCATGAATTTGTCTCAGTTGTACTCTTTCGTGTGCTCACCAACTAAGATAGGTGCTAGCAATCGCGTCGAGCACATATCCTTTGTCGTGGGGCCAAGGAAGGCCGCAAGGAAAAATGCCAACACGGTCATCCAAAAATCAAGGGTAGGCTCTTTAGACATGATGGTCGTTGTCAATAGTTTGAGGGAAATGTTGCGGAAGCTTGAAATGATATTGATGTCCTCTTTTGCCACCTCTGTCGGTATATCATATAGGGATGCCAAACACCCTGCCCACCTCATCCACCATAATAGGAATAGGGGCATAACCAAACAACTTTAACGTGCACATCCTCGGGTAAAATTTAAATATCAAATTCACAAATAACTCCTAGGGTATAGTGCTGCACTTCATACTGCTACTTTCAATGTTATTGAACTAAGTCTGTTTGAAGTATGTGACGATTTGAGGACAAATCTTTCTCAAGAGGAGGGGAATGATGAGGACATAACATGGACTGATTCAAACAAGACTAAAGGAGCGCGGGGAGATCCAATTTAAGTGCCAGTTTGACCGATTACAAAGGAAATAACTAAAAGGTTCAAACAAAACCTAAATGGATTCATCCAAGATATTTGGGTTGAAGCTAACTCAAGGAATTCCAAGGAGGAGGTTAACGAGCATGAGATACAAGTTTGGATCAATTTGATACAAGCCAAATTCAAAAATTAGAGAAAACTTTATTTCCTAAAATATTAAGCATACTATATTGTATTTTGTTTTAGGTAATTTAATATGATTCTAGGGGGTTATGATCTATTTTGATTGCAATTCTAGAGACCTCTACTAGGGTAAAATTAGGGCAACACTTTTAGGTTTTTATTAACATAATTAAGTCCTTGTACTAGTATAAATAGGCCTCAAGACCAATGGTTTTGTTAGTGATTGATTTAATAATATTTATTCTTTTTAAATTACTTGAGAGTATTTTATCTTTATTCTTTTCAAGACTTTTGATCTTATCGGTGTGTTTGTAGCAATCAATTCAACTTATCAAGCATTAATCCATAGGTATTTGCGGCGTCTTCTACTATACATCAACCTATAATTGTATCAAAGTTACTACTTAAATATAAGTGAGGGGTCAATGTGTCATTAATGTTCCACCCATAACCATTGCTAGAATGATCCGAACGACGACTACCTCACGAAAGCTTGTTGTGGAGTTTATTAGGATGTGGGAATGGAATGAAATTTTTTTTGTTTGCTTGTGAATTTTATTCCTTGATGGCTAGTATGGAATGACTCATTTCAACTAAAATGGAATAAATCATTCCATTCACCATTTCATTTCATTCTCTATTTCATTTATTCATTAATTTCATTCCTTTAATCTAAACGTAGGATAAGGGTATTTAGTATCGCACCAAGATTTTTATTTTAACTTTTAAAAGGTATGGTGGTGTAATATATGCATGGTAATTTGAATAATACAAGTAAATACAATCATACGCTTCATTTATCCTAATTATAGATTCTTATAATTGACTTTAAGACATGCCTTAATCAAGTTAACTAAGGTTATATAATAATTTCAATAAAATGACGTACTTTTACATGAAAGTTATATATATATATATATATATATATATATATATATATATAAATATATTTAACCTTATAGAGTAAAAAGCGTTATTTTTATTAAGTAATCTTAGTCAAACTTAACTTAAGTATATCATTAGATTCTTTTATTCTTATATATTATAATTATCAACATATAGTGTTTTATTTTTATTTCATAATATCTAATGTACCTAAAAAGTTTTAAATAAATACTTATTACAACTTGTTCCAATCTTTATATAAAGACTAATTTTTGGGATTACAAGATTTTTATGAATAAAATTATATTTTTTATTCATTAAAGAGGCATATGAGTATCGTTTCAAATTTAATAAGAAATTGACAGAGGACAAATATCACTTTTAAATATATAATATACACTTTAGTGTAACAATATATGTTACAATTATTCGGTCATCAACATTTATAGTTGTGACGCCCCCAAAATAGGTATACAACACACATTCTGAATCGTCAAAATACATGGTATAGAAATAACTACAACTTTATTAATACAACATAAAAACTGTGAGTTTAAATACAAATATTGTCATCTAGACAATATCCACACTCAAATAAGTCCTCATTACAATTATTAATACACTATTTTTACAGAATAGTGAGAACTACTAGAACCATCATTCCACACCCCGACTAGTACTCGCTACATTCTCGCCTCCTGAAAAGAAAAATGGAACAACAAGGAAAAGGGTGAGCTCAACTAGCCCAGTAAAGAACATTATGACTAAGATAATATAGAACAAATTATCGTTAGTCTTCAATAGGAAAAAATCTAATAGAATACAATAGACAACACGTTTTAAATCAATATTCGCAGCGGAAACAATAATTCATAGAAGAGTTACGTAGAGAATGAAATCTACTATTATCTATGAATTTAAAAGTCCATCATCAATATTTTATCCTGTAACATAAATCAATATATATCCGAATCAAATATTCATCTTTGCTACAAAGCCAAAGATATTCACCACTTAATCATGTTCATCTAAACACATGTTCATCTTTGCTACGGGCAAAGATATTCATCGAAAAAATCATTCATCTTTGCCTACATGCCAAAATATTCAAGAATATCATCATTTAGGACCGAGAATGATGAAAATATTTTTTAAAGAAAACGAATCCAATGAAACAAAAGAATAAATATTAAATATTCGTATTTCAGCTATTCCATGTCTAAAAATACCTCATAAATAATCACAGTAGAGTAAAATTCGAGAATGATCAAAACATGGATACAATCAAAGCTAGTATCCATAATAGATATTTTGGACGAAAAACTAAAATTTAATTTTTTTGTGAATAGTGTCGTATTCGTGAATAGTGTCGTATAATTGAATAGTAACTCCGACACCAAAAGATAGAAATTCCACAAGAAAATCATCACGCTTAAATGAATAGTACCTTTAATAAGTAACTCGTGAATAGTAACTTATGAATAGTAACTCATGAATAGTAACCCTTACATGAAAAAGTTCCAAATTTGATAAAAAGTTCCAACCAATATTTCGGCATAATGATATTGAAGAAATAATATCACTTACGAAGAAAAAATAACATCCCTTACCTCGAAAGAATAAGTATTTACATTTGGAACAACTAAATATAGTCTTTGAAGAAAACATACAATCAGATATAGCAACACTCAAAGTATTAAAATACTCACAAGAATACGCTCAATATATCGAGAGAGAAAGAGAAAGAAGATTTCAGTTTCTGGTGTGATTTTCAATTCTAACCTAAGCACCCTATTTATAGGAAAATGCATAGAACACCAAAGTAGAAAAATTAATAAAATAATAATATTTTATTTTTAATTTCCTTAGCCCACCTTGACCATCTGAATTCAGCCACCAAATAATGACAAAAACCAAAAAAATGTTTTTGTAATTAAAAATAATTAAAACTTTCAAAAACCAATTATTTCGGAACTACGGAACTTCAATAATTCATAATAAATAACCCTTTTATCAGAAAAATTCGAACCACATGTCTTTTCCATAGGAAATTTCATTCTATACAACTTTGCAGAAGAAAGTTTTTCCAAATTCCAAACAGAAATTGACCGAAATCCATAAACGAACGATTTTACATGCTATAATCAAATTTCAATCAAGAAATGGGGTCCACCGACACACAAAACATGTGTTAATCATTTAATGAAATAAAAATACTCTTCCTCCTCATATACTCATATATCCCACATTTATTATAAAAATATCATCATTATTATATTATAATAATATAATAAAATATTATTTTATCAGAAAAGATAAAATATCAATTTTTAACAATTGTTACTTTAAAAATTTCTCCATCTATATCTACATAAAATCAATATTTTTCTCATCATATAAATCAATAATTAATTATTCACAAATAATATACGAATCACAAGATCTTGGCTGTGCCGCTTCACGGGAAAGAGGGGGTCAAGACGCAATTAGGTGACCAAACCTCTCCTTGATGTAACTTTCTAGACATTGTCAATAATATTTTCAAATAATATTATTCGATAATATGAATTATTGCTTCGATAATGGAAAATCGTGTAGTGACAATTATTGAAACAATCAGTAATATAAAATATCAATGCGTGAATTATTGAATCAATAAAATAAAATAATTTGATAAAGAATTCACCGTAACATTTATTGAGTAGTGTCTTCTTACTTAAGAATCAATAATTGGTGCAATACTGGTGCTTCTTTGTCTGACAACGCCAGATTCGTGTTTTAACCACCGGGTATTCCAACAAAGTGTTAATGGTAACAACTACGCCAAGTTTATAAACAACTTATACTTGTTGTTTTCTTCATCCAATCGCTTTTCAGTTATGGGGCCCACATTAAGGTCAAGCTGCTGATCGCATTTAATATTCCCCACAAAGAAGAGAATATTCCACGACCAAACAAATATTCTCCGACAACAATGAGTATTTTATAACCACTTGCTTATTTGAAATATTTGCGCATTTTACCCATAACTAACCACATTAATCAAATCAACCCTTACTATTTCAAAATAATAAATAGAGGAAATTAAATTTTATTTATTAAAAATTTGGGGTCTTACAGTAGTGATAGCATTTGACGCCACAATTAGGGGTGTTCAAAATTTTCGATTTTTTTGGATTTTTATTTGCGATCAAGGCGGTACCGAGCTTTTTTGCAGATCTTGATTTTGTTTTGTCTGGGTTTTAGTTATTTTAACACTTTTCAATCTTTAGAATGACTTTTTTGAATTCGGTAAAAATCGAAATACCGAAATTTAATAATTAATAGTTAATGTTTTATAATTTTATATATTAAATAATTTTTTTTATATATTAATAATTTCTATATAATAGTAGTTTTATTAATTTTTTTATATATATTAATAAGTTTTTGTAGTTTTATTTTATATATTAATTATTATTAATAGTTAATGATTTTTAATTTTTCAAAAAATTATTAATATATATAAAAAAAATTATTTAATTATTATTAATAATTATATATATTACCATGCTAGATATAACCAAAAAGCCTAGACAAAAAAACCTAAGATTAAAAAACCTGAGTAAGAATCGGTAATTCTGCAGGTTTTTGCTTCTTGTTTTTCCATAATTTTGGATCGATGACTTAGGTTCATTTTTTCGATCTGGGTTCGATTTTTTGGACCGATGAAAGACCCCTATCCACAATTAGTGTGAAACATTTAAGCTTTACAAAAAAAATTATATTTGTGAATTAAATAAGTTGTGCTATTCATAGATGCTAGGAGTGCACAACCGTCGGTTTTGTAGCTAAATAAATAATCAAACCATTTAAGAAGGTTATAAAAAGTTACAAACCAAAACCACCCAAATTTTTACCCCGTAGTTGGTTATTTGCCTATTCGATTATCGATTAAATAAATCAGTTTAGACGGTTTAAACTAAGAATAAATGAACAATTAAATATAATCATCAATCACCAATCATCAATCATCAAACATCAAACTCCTATACTCAAAGTTCTACTGCTCAAATTTTAACAAATGCTTAAGGTCACTAAAAATAAGGCTTTAAACTTCGACCAGAATATTAATATAAAATTCAAAAGGAGATTAAGCACACATCAATAATAAACATCCATTAAGCCTAAATTTTCTAACATTATAAATAAAAATATTGTATCATATAGTAAATTATTATTATTGTATATAGAAAAAGTTTATTTTATACTATATAATTATATTTATAAACATAAATATATAAATATATTTATTACTATATATATTAAGTAGGTTTCTTCTTAGAAATGTAAAAAAACACCGTAAAAAGAAAAAAATAAAACAATAAAAAACTAATAAAAGCGTCATTGTGCAGCCTTTGAACGACCACGCCACGCAGAGAGGCAGAGACAACCAGGCGCCTTCTAGAAAGAGGGGATTTAGATAAGGATTTCTCCTTACTAAGCGCAATTAGGTGACCAAACCTCTCTCGATGTAACTTTCTGTACATTGCCAATAATGCTATCTAATAATATTATTCAAATAATATGAATTATTGATCTGATAATGGAGATACTATGCAGTGACAATTATTCAAACAACAATAATATAAAATATCAACGCAACAATTATTTAATCAATAAAATAAAATATTGAATAATAATTACCGTAATAATTATTGAGTAGTGTCTTCTTACGTAAGAATCAATAATTCAAAATACTCGCAATACTGGTAGTGTATTCTTGTATTTTAACCACCGGGTATTCCAATGAAGTGTTAATTGTAATAACTACTGTAATTATTTATAAAAACTCAATTTTTGTCATTTTCTTCATCCGATGGTTATTCAAGTATGGGGCCCACAAATGGTTTTACTATTCGTCGTACAAATATTCTCCGACAGAAAGAATATTCCACGACCAAACAAATATTCCCCAACAATTAAATATTTTATAAACACTTGCGCATTTTGAAAAAAATTCATATCTCACCCATAACTTTAAACTTTTAACAATTTAATCATTTACTGAATTGTAATTATAAGAAAAATTGAATATTTTTATTTCATAAAATTCGTGGTCTTACAATCTCCCCTCCTTATGAAATTTCGTCCCCGAAATTTACGTACCTGGTATTTCGAAAAGTTGAAAACACCTTGCTTCCATTTCAGATTATATCTCCTCGGTCATCATGATTTCTCCATTTCTCATCTCCCGTGATAACTTCATTTGGGTTCCTCACTTGTTGGAAAGTCATGACAACCGCTATCCCTTGAACTACTCGGTTTTGACTTGTCTGGGGCAACATTTGGTGTCATCACTACCGTTGGAATATACTTTTCTATAGGACATATTCCTCCCTCAACTGCCTCGTCGTACTCTTGATTCATGATTTGAATCATCAATCTTCGATCCATATCAAATTCAGGTTGACCACTCTGTACAGGGTAATTCAAAACACGATGTTGCGTTCTCCCAATTGCTTTCCAAAAAGAGATATTCATATCATCTATTTTAGCCTTCTTAGATCGGACATCTCTTTCCACAATATCCACGTGTCGTGTGGCTTTTACCCATGCATCACTCATTCTTACTCGTTCAGTTTTTTCTTTTTTCAGCTTAGATTCCATCTTTATCATCTTATACTCTGCCAAAGAATGCTTCTGTTCAAGCATCACATATCGGGTAACACAAGCTTGAATTGTTGCATCCTTTTGTTCCACGACCTTCACCGTCGTTCTTCACTTCGCTTCTTCTAACTCATGAATACGATTTTGAAATTCTACATTTTGATCATATAATACCTCTAATAAACTCTCCTCGTGTACCTCTTCTTCCTCACTCTCACCGTTACTACCTCTGCGACTATCTCTGCACAACTATCAATTCTTCACTCACCACATGGATATCTCTAATTCCTTCTTCGTCTCTGACATCACATTATCATGGTTAGTGATTAGAGGTATCCCCACGCCTCTCATTCACTCCATTGTTAGCATTCTCAAATTGCCATTCTCAAATACTACCATAAAACAAGGGTTAATTAAACAATTAACATATCGCATAATATCCCGATATTATGACTAACCAACAAATAAGCTTAGGTAGGACACACTAAGCGAAGGATTTACTCATCTCTCCTCCTAGTTATATTCCCCCGATCTCCGCCAGAGACCATATCCCTAAGCTCGATACAATCGTGACAAATGTCCCATCGATGGACAAACACCTCACATTGGTACTTACTATCGGTTGCCACCATGAATTCAAGGCCCCCCTACGGAGAGTCCGGCTTCTGTGCATCCCCCATCAACAGAAGTCACCAAATGGAGAGGCTCGGGGCTCTTTCTTTTAGCTCTGGATACCAACTGTGACAACCCCAAAATAGGTCCATACCATCCAACCTATTCTGAGTCGCCAAATACATGGTACAGAAAACAACTACAACTTTATTACAACAATTGTCGTACAAAATACAATAACACATATGTTGTGAGTTTGGATACAAATATATACCAAATGTGACACATGTCCCAACCGTGGACAGCACCTCACAGTGACACCTTACATAAAGGTATAGTCAAAAACTGTTTTAGAAATTAAAATCTTTGGGAAGTGCTCAAGGAAACCTTCGTACATGGGAGGTCATGCGTCTAGGTTATGATAGATATCATATGGCCACAGAATTATCCTTGGTTGACCCAATAAACCCCAAAGAAAAATAAGAAGATTACTATCATATTCTTCCCAATGGTAAGTCTTCTCTTGACATATCATTATCTCTACTGTCTCTAATTGAGAATTATACTTCAAACAAACACCAAGATTATATAGGTAGTACTCGTATATATATACTCAAAGAAGTGGATGAGCACATTCTGTCTTATGATGATACGAGGTTGTATGTCATTAGACATCTTGTATGATAGTGACAAAACACCCTTCCAACGTTGGGTTCGCCTCACCCTCAACAAATTATAGACCAATCGCTTCTATTCCCCCTGTTATCCCCCACTCGACCCATCTACACTTTTATTACCTAAAAGGAATTGTGAAGCAAAAGGGTGAGCACAACTAGCTCAGTAAAGAATATCATGACTAAAGATAATTAAATTATCAATAACCTTCATCAGAATAAATCGAGATTTAGAACATATGGTAGATGATAAAAATTTCAACCATAGTTGCGGAGAAGCTGAAAGAATCCATTAGAAGAGTCAAATAGACCATAAAGTCTATTATCTTCTCCATGTTAAAAATCCACCAACAATGTTTTATCCTTGTAACATCACTCAACAGTTCATTTCCACAATCATATGAATAACTCATAATCATAATTGTGGTTCTAAATTCCTCTTCTCATTCAGGACGAAGATAATTTTCATAACCTATCTTCACTTGAAATATCAAAGATCATGGTTATACCAAATCACATTTCCTCGCTCATAATCATATCGATAAATTCATCTTTTTGCACTACGGGCAAAGATATTCGTCAATGCAGACCATCTGCGCACTACTGACCAAAGATATTCAATAACATGTGTCATCTTCAGACTACGGCCAAAGATATTCATCAACAAACCATCTTTGCACTACAGGCCAAAGATATTCCTCAACAGTTCATATTTGCACTACAGGCCAAATATATTCATCAACAGTTCATATTTGCACTATAGGCCAAATATATTCATCAACAGTTCATATTTGCACTACATACCAAATATATTAATATCTCAAAGAAATATATAATCATTTCGAAATTTATATAAACAATAATTATAACCATGTTGATTATTTCACCTTTCGCACTTAAGCTAAAGATATTCAATTATAAATTGAATGGTCATGATCATACCAATCCACAATTCAACTTTTCACTCATGGCCAAAGAGAACCCTAGTCATGATCATACCAATAATCTACCCATCTTTATACTCAAGTGAAAGAGAATTTCAACATCAGGGTTATAAAAATGTTATATATGATAATAAAAATAATATAATCAACAACTGCACTTAATCTCTAGAGCAATATTCATAAATCAACGATAATTTGGTCGAAAAAAGAAACCAACTTTATCGTAAAGTAAATAGTACCGTGAATAATAACTCGTGAATAAGAACTTCGTGAATAGTAACCCCGACTCAAAAAGGTAGAAATTCCACATAAAATTCATACCAATATTTCTAGATAATGATATTGAAAGAATAACATTTCTTAAACTTATAAACAATTTATTTTAATTGTTTACACTTTACTAAATAATGTATTTAATCATCCTAAAATGCCAAACTCAGAACTTTTCATCACCAATAACTAAAACCCTCATCAAAAATCTGCATATACCTCATATAGGATTATCAAGCCATAAAATCCTATTTTCCAATTTTCTTCCTTCACATAACATATTTAATTCATTTATTTATAACTAGTCCATTTTCATGAAAAATACCAAATTAGTTCCAAAATATTTCTTTTAAGGGATTTAGCATAATATAGTCCCATAGTGAACATATATTTTTTCTCGAATTTTAAAATTCATTTACTATTTTTTATATGGCCAAAACCAATGAATATTTAGACATTTATCATAAATTATACTTTTATCCAAAATTCCGAAATTCACACAGTACAATCGATATTATATAGATGTACTCCCAATAAAAATTTCATCAATTTTAGAGTTAACCACAAGGAATTATAAGCGGTTACTTTTAAAATAGTCTTTTCTCATAAAATTCACAACTCTTAGTCTATACATCCAAAAATCACCATTTTTGGACACAATCAATAAAACTCATCAAAATATCATTTCCAATTTTTCTAGAATTTTTGAGAGTCGAAAAACTACTGGCCCGAAAAACATAATAACCCTTAAAATCCTTTTTACTATCCCTTTACCTCAAAAGAAGCAACACTTACATTTGGATATCGGATATGACGCTGAATGAAACTTGCACTGATGAATATCAACTCACCAAGTATCTAAATACTCACAAAATACACTTAATAATCTAAAGAGAAAACTTATGAATTCTGGTGTGTTTTTTCAATTCTAACTTAGCCCTCTATTTATAGGAAAATGTTCGCAGCGGAAACAATAATTCATAGAAGAGTTACGTAGAGAATGAAATCTACTATTATCTATGAATTTAAAAGTCCATCATCAATATTTTATCCCTGTAATGTAAGACCCCGAATTTTATGAAATAAAAATATTCAATTTTTCTTATAATAACTATTCAGTAAATGGTTAAATTGATAAAAGGTTAAAGTTAAGGGTTATATATGAATTTTTTCAAAATACACAGGTGGTTATAAAATATTCATTGTTGTCAGGGAATATTCGTTTGGTCGTGGAATATTCTTTACGTTTGGGAATATTCGTATTTACGACAAGTAGCCCATTTATTGGGCCCCATAACGAATAACTGTCGGATGAAGAAAATAACAAAAATTGAGTTTTTATAAATAACGGCGTAGTTGTTACCGTTAACACTGTTGGAATACCCGGTGGTTAAAATACAATAATACGCGTGGATGCACAGTATTTTTGAATTATTGATTCTTACGTAAGAATGCACTACTCAATAATTGTTACAGTAATTACTGTTCAATATTTTATTTTATTGATTCAATAATTGTAGCGTTGATAATTTATATTATTGTTGTTTCAATAATTATCACTATATAGTATTTCCCATTATCACATCAATAATTCATATTATTTAAATAATATTATTAGATAGCATTATTGGCAATGTCTAGAAAGTTCATCGAGGAGAGGTTCGTCACCCAATTACGCCGCCAAGAAGGAGAAATTCTTATTGAAAGCCCCTCTTCCTGTGAACTACCGGGTTGTCATAATTGTGATTCTGTAATATTATTTGCGAATAATTAATTATTGATTTATATGATAATAAAATATTTATTTTATGTGGATATAAATGATGGATATATTTATTTTTATGTGGATAAAAATGAAAGAATTAATGCTGAGGTGTTTTATCAGTATTTTGTCGGTGTAGAGATATTAAAAATCATCCATTTGTGGATTTCAAGTATTTTCTGATTGGAATTTGGAAAAACTTTCTTCTACAAAGTTGTAGAGAATTAAATTTCCTATGAAAACACGCGAGTTTCGAATTTTTCTGATAAACCACCTATTTTCTATGAATTGTTGAAGTTTCGGAAAATAAAATAATTTTTATAAGAAAAGGGTGGGCCCCACTTTTGGTTGTTGGGGAAGATGGCTGATTTTTGGTGGGTAGAATAGTAGCAGGTAAAGCCATCAGGTTACAGGTCAAGTCTGATTCGGCGTGCTAACATTTTCCTATAAATAGAGGGCTAAGTTAGAATTGAAAATCACACCAGAATTCATAAGTTTTCTCTCTTTTTCTCTCTAGATTATCGAGTATATTTTGTGAGTATTTAGATACTTGGTGAGTTGCTATTCATCAGTGCAAGTTTTCTTCAGCGTCATATCCGATATCCAGTTAGAAGCACTGCTCTTTTGAGGTAAGGGATAGTAAGGGATTTTAAGGGTTGTTATGTTTTTCATGTTTCATAACTTTTCAGACCTTCAAAAATTCTGGAAAATTTTGAAATGATATTTTGATGAGTTTTATTGATTGTGTCCAAAAATGGTGATTTTTGGAAGTATAGATTAAGAGTTATGAATTTTATGAGAAAAGACTATTTTAAAAGTAACCGCTTATAACTCCTTGTGGTTAACTCCAAAATTGATGAAATTTTTATTGGAAGTATATCTATATAATATCAGTGTACTCTGTGAATTTCAGAATTTTTGGATAAAAGTACAATTTATGATAAATGTCTAAATATTTGGCGGTTTTGGCCATATGAAAAATAGTAAATGAATTTTAAAAATTCTGAGAAAAATATATGTTCAATATGGGACTATATTCTGCTAATTCCCAGAAAATAAATATTTTTGGAACTGATTTGGTATTTTTCATGAAAATGGACTAGTTATGAATAAATGAATTAAATATGTTATGTGAAGTAGGAAAATTGGAAAATAGGATTTTATGGCTTGAGAATCCTATATGAGGTATATGCAGATTTTTTATGAGGATTTTGGCTATTGGTGATGAAATCTTATGAGTTTGGCATTTTAGAATGATTAAATGTATTATTTAGTAAAGTGTAAACAATTAAAATAAATTGTTTATAAGTTTAAGAAATGTTATTTCAATATCATTATACCGAAATATTGGTATGGATTTTATTGTGGAATTTTTACCTTTTTGTGTCGAGTTACTATTCATGAGTTACTATTCACGAGTTACTATTCATGAGTTACTATTCACGAAGTTACTATTCATGGGTTACTATTCACGAGTTACTATTCATAACAAAATTAGTTTCTTTTTCTAACCAAATTATAGTTGATTTATGAATATTACTCTTGAGATTAAAACTATATGTTGATCATATTATTTTTATTATCATATATAACATTTTTATAACCCTAATGATGATATTTCTCTTTGACTTGAGTGTAAAGATGGGTAGATTTTTAGTATGATCATGACTATGGATTCTCTTTGGCCAGTAGTGCAAATTTGAATTTTTGACTGGTGTGATCATGACCATTGAATTTATAATTGAATATCTTTAGCTTAAGTGCAAAGGTGAAATGATCAACATGGTTATAATTATTGTTTATATAAATTCTGAAATTATTATATATTTCTTGAGATATTAATATCTTTGGCCCGTAGTGCAAAGATGATTTGTTGTTGAATATCTTTGGCCTGTAGTGCAAAGATGAACTATTAATGAATATCTTTGGCCCGTAGTGCAAAGATGAATTTATTAGTATTATTATGAACAGGAACTGTGATTTGGTATAACCATGATCTTTGATGTTTCAGGTAAAGACAGGTGATGAAAATTATCTTTGTCCTAGATGAGAAGAGAAATTTAGAATCACAATTAGGATTATGAGTTATTCATATGATTGTGGAAAGGAACTGTTGATTTATATTACAGGGATAAAACACTGTTGGTGGACTTTTAATGTGGAGAAGATAGTAGACTTTATGGTCTATTTGACTCTTCTAATGGATTGCTTGTTCCGCTGCAACTATGGTTGAAAACTTTTATCATCTACCATATGTTCTAAATCTCTGATTTATTACTGATGAAGGCTATTGATAATTTATTTATCTTTAGTCATGATATTCTTTACTAAGCAAGTCGTGCTCACCCTTTTGCTTCACAATTCCTTTCAGGTAATAAGAGTATAGCTGGGTCGAGTGGGGGATAACAGGGGAATAGAACGGTGGTCTATAGCTGTTGAGGTTCTCCCTAAATAGTATGAAAATAATTTTATTGAGACTTTAGATAAGTGTGTCATATTATATACGTCATTTGATATTTAATTTTGGTGAACCGAATAGGGTGAGGTGAACTCAACTTTGGAAGGGTGTTTTGCCACTATCATACAAGATGTCTAATGACATACAAACTCGTGTTATCATAAGATAGGGTTGTGCACATCCACTTACTGAGTATATCTACGCGCACTACTTATGTAAGACCCCGAAATTTTTAAATAAAAAGGAATTTCCTTTATTTATTATTTTGAAATAGTAAGGGTTGATTTGATTAATATGGATAGTTAAGGGTTAAATACGCAAATATTTCAAAATAAGCAAGTGGTTATAAAATATTCATTATTGTTTGGAATATTCGTTTGGTCGTGGAATATTCGTCTGCTTCAGGAATATTCGTATTTACAACAAGTAAACCATGTGTGGGCCCCATAACTGAAAGTGATTGGATGAAGAAAACGACAAATATAAGTTGTTTTTAAATAACTACAGAAGTTATTACTGCTATTATCGCTGAATACCCTTATGGTTAAAACACACACTAATACGCCGTTGTTGAACAAGAAGATACCCAGTATTGCACCAATTATTGATTCTTACGTAGAAGAAGGCACTACTCAATAATGGTTACGTAATTATCGCTCAAAGATTTTATCGAGTTAATAATTGTCGCGTTGATATTTTATATTCTTTCATTGTTTCAATAATTGTCATTACACAAGATTTTTTATTATCGAAGCAATAATTCATATTATCCTAATAATATTATTAGATAACATTATTGGCAATGTCTAGAAAGTTCTCATCAGGAGAGGTTTGGTCATCTAATCATGCTACCAAAGAGTGAAGAAATTCTTATTGGAAAGCCCCTTTCCTGGAACCGCTCAAGTTGTTAATATTGTGATTCTGTATTATTTTTGTGAATAATTAATTATTGATTTATATGATGAGAAAAATATTGATTTTATGTGGATATAGATGGAGAAAATTTTAAAATGACAATTGTTGAAAATTAATATTTTATCTTTTTCGATAAAATAATTCATTTAAATATATTATTTTAATAATATATTAACTATGATATTTTTACAATGAATGTGGGATATATGAGTATATGAGGAGGAAGAGTATTTTTGTGGCATTAAATGTTTAATACATGTTTTGTGTGTTGGTGGACACAATTATTGACCGAAATTTGATTATAAAATTTTGAAAATCGCCGCTTGTGGATTTCTTTTCGATTTTGTTTGGAATTTGGAAAAACTTTCTTCTGCAAAGTTGTAGAGAATTGAATTTCCTATAAAACTCGCGAGATTCGAATTTTCTGATGAAAGGGCTATTTATTATGAATTATTGAAGTTCAAGTTCAAATAATTGATTTTTGGGAGTTTAAATTATTTTTGTTAAGAAAAACGTTTTTGTATTTTTTTGGACATCATTAACATGTGTGGCTGGTGTTTTGACCAAAAGGTGGGCTAAGGAAAATTTGTATAATTATATTAATATTATATTAAATTTTACCGCTTTGGTGTTCTAAGCAATTTCCTATAAATAGGTGTCTTAGGTTAAATTGAAAATCACACCGTAAATCAAGTTTTCTCTCTCTATATTATCGAGCGTATTCTTGTGAGTATTTTGAGTATACTTTGAGTATTGCTATACGGTGCAAGTCCAAGTCATAGCCTATATCCTGTTTCAAATTTAGAAGTAACTGATTTTTCAAGGTAAGTGGATATTATTTTTTCAGAATGATATTATTTCTTCAATATCATTATGCCGAAATGTTGATCCAAGTTTTTATCAAATTTGGAACTTTTTCATGCTCAAGGTTACTTATTCATGGGTTACTATTTATGAGTTACTATTCACGAAAGTTACTATTCATGAGTTACTATTCACGAAGTTACTATTCACGAGTACTATTCATGAAACGTGAAGATGTTTTTTGTGGAATTTCTATCTTTTGGTGTCTGAGTTACTATTCACGTATACTAAGACTATTCACGATATCTTGATCTTATTCAATTTAAAATAAAATTTCTTCTTTTCGTCTAAAATATCTATTCCTGATACTAACTCGATTGTATCCATGTTTTTGATCATTCTTGAATTTTACACCACTACGATGATTATTTTTGAGGTATTTTTGGGCGTGGATAAAACCAAGTACTTAATCCTTAATCCTTAATCCTTGTCATTTTGTTTCACTCGGATTCGCTTTTTTAAAAATATTTTTCATCATCCTCGGTCTTAAATGATGATATTATTGAATATCTTTGGCACCAGTAGTGCAGAAGATGAATGATTTCTGAAGAATATCTTTGGCTCAGTAGTGCAAAGATGAACAATGTTGAGATGAACACGACCGATTGATTAATATCTTTGGCTCCAGTAGTGCAAAGATGAACAGTGTTTAAATGAACATAACTAATCGATGAATATCTTCGGCCCAGAAGTGCAGAGATGAATATTTGATTCCAGATGTATATCGATTGATGTTACAGGATAAAATATTGATGATGGATCGTTAAATTCATAGATTATAGTAGATTTCATTCTCTATGTAACTCTTCTATGAATTATTATTTCACCGCGAATATTGATCCGAAACTTGTTGTTTATCAGATTCTATCGATTTTTCCTCACAAGACTAACGATAATTTGTTGTATATTATCTTAGTCATAATATTCTTTATCGGGCTAGTTGAGCTCACCCTTTCCTTGTTGTTCCATTTTTCTTATCGAGAGGCGAGAATGTAGCGAGTACTACGGGGTATGGAATGAAGGTTCTAGAGAGAGTTGTTTAGTAGTCCTCACCATTTTTGTAAAATAATGAATCAATAATTATGATGGGGATTTATTTGCATGTGGATATTGTCTGAAGACAATATTATATTTAAACTCTCAAGATATATATTGTCATTACACCACGACATTTGTATTATCAAAGTTGTAGTTTGCTTTTTTACCACCATGTATTTGGCGACTTCGGAATGGGTGTTGTGTATACCTATTTTGGGGGCGTCACAGTTGGTATCGAGCTTAGGATATGATCTCCATGAGATCGGGAATAGAACTAGAGGGGAGAGACGAAAATCCTTCGCTAGTGTGTCCTACCTAAGCTTATTTGTTAGTTGGTCAAGATATAGGGATATTATGTGATATATTGATTTCCTTAATTAACCCTTATTTTATGATGATTTGAGAATGTCGACCGAGAATATTAACAATGGAGTAAATGAGACCGTGGAGATGCTCAGACTCACCAACGAGGAGAACGTATAACAGTCGGCAATGTTCCTCCCATGAACAACACCACCGAGCGTATATGATGAACGAGGGATGTTTAGAAGCTTTTTACGCTTCATGCAAAATCGCATTTAGGAGACTCGTGTTCAAAATATAGGAGGAAATGATAGCAATTCACGGGTGGTCACAAATGGCAGTTCAAAGAGTTGGGACCACCAGAATTCTGGGGAAAGCCGGATCCGATTAAGGCGGAGACGTGGGTCAAACAAATTACCAAGATATTCGATGTCTTGGGATGCACGGAGGAACAGAAAGTTCCATTCGCCACCTTTATGTTCCGTGGCGAGGCGAGACATCGGTGGAAATCAGGAAGCGTACCCATCCAAATTGCACTCAAAGATGTCATGGGAGACGTTTCAGAAACAGTTCAATGACAAGTACTTCCCTGAAAGTATTCATCATATGAAGGAAGTGGAGTTTATTAGACTAGAGCAGAATAACACGACGGTGTCCCAAAGACGAGGCGGTTCATGAGTTATCCGTGTTCAGCACCTCATTTGGTGGAGAATGAGGAACGATGACGGATGTTTCGAGAGGTTTGAAACCCGACATACGCCAAGATCTCATTTCTCATAAATTTTCTCTCTATTCAGATGTTGTCAACGTGGCTCATTGTTAGAGCGAGATAACGAGTACGCTCAACCGAGGGACCATAACCAGGATCATATCAAGATAGAGCGATCATCGAATAACGATAACCAAATGGAGAAAGAAGAATACAGAATAAAGGCGGTAACCACTCCGGTGGTAATCGTAGCCATGAAAATAGAAGAAGCGAGTCGGGAGGAGATTTTAAAAGAGGAGATTCAACAACGACCATGTGAAGACGCGGCGCCGCAAGAGCAACTAGTTTTAAGGAGAGAGAACCACCACCCATTATATGCTACAAATGCGAAAAAGAGGACATATCACCAAACCGCCCACAACAGCTTCAAGGTATGCTATAATTGTGGAAAGGAAGGACATATCGCCGAGATTGACGAAGAGAAAACCTAGTTCAATGGGACGGTGACTCAAAAGATCGTCCCCGAAAAAGTCAAAGTCAACGATTCCGGAAGAGCGTTTGTTGTGACCGGTCAAAATGCGGGAACCCGAACGGTTAGTTAAACAGGTTAGTTAATTATAAATTCTTGGGAAGTATATACCTTACTAGATATTGGTTCTACCCATTCTTTTATCTCTCTTACTTGCATACAACGTTTGAACTTGACTACGGAGAAATTAAACTTTGACCTATCTCATGGAGACTCCATTAGGAGAAACTTTCATTACATCCGTTGTTTAAAAATCTTGCTTGATTCAAGTTGGCACTATCACATTACCTGTTAACCTTATTTCTATAGAGATATTTGTTTTTGATGTGATTTTAAGGTTAACTACTCATCATGCCGAAATTGATTATTTTCGTAAGGTTGTTAGTTTTCATATTCCTAAGCAACCTGTTATTCGAATTCAAGCAATCAAACCATTGTAGTCAAACATTTTCATATCAAGCCATGAAGTCATTCGTTTATTACGGATGTCAAATTTCCTTAGTCCATGTTATGGATTTGAATAAAGACACGCCGATTTGAATAATATTCTGTTGTTATTGATTTTTCCCGACGATTCTCAAGAATTTCTTGCTTACTCCCAAAGCCTCGATATTAAATTTTGTATCGACTTTGAACCCTAAGACAAAACTCATTTCTAAAAATCTCATATCGAATGGCTCCTATTGAACTTCGTGAGTTAAAATTCAACTATAGAATTTGGTACCGAGCCTTTATCTTGTGACTTCCTTTGTGGAATTCACCTGGCAGACTCTCATCGTAGGGACGCCATATTCGTATGCGATGGTAAACCGATAGGTGTCATTGTGACGTCTATCCAAGATTGGGATATGAGTCACAATTGAGAGCAACCTAAGTCGCTTATCGAAATACGTAGCTTCAGGCTTAGCTTAGTTGGTTATTATCGGAGATTCGTTGAAGGATATTCTCGAATCGCTATTCCATTAACGCAATTGACTCAGAGAGATACAAAATTCAATGGAGCAAGGAATGTGGGAAGAGCTTCAAGAACTCAAGAGGAGACTCATTTCAAAGACATGTTCGATCATGCCATCCTGGAAAAGCGAACGTGGTAGCTGACGCGTTGAGTAGAAGATCATATGCGGGAACGAGTGCGATGATGTCAAGTATACGCATAGAGCCAACTTTAATAGAAAAAGTTAAGGTTGCTCAAGCCACCGACCCGGAGTTGATGCGTATAAAGAAGAAAGTACAAGAAGGAGCTATTCCGGAAGCAAGAATTGATGAAGAAGGAATACTTCGAGTCCACTCTAGACTTTGTGTTCCTAACGACTCTGATTTGAAGTACAAGATTATGATGGAGGCACACAATACGCCATTTGCAATCCATCCTGGAAGTACTAAAATGTATCGTGATCTTCGACATACATTTTGGTGGAACAATATGAAGAGAGAGATTGCAAAGTTTATCTCGATGTGTTTAACTCACAACGTAAAGGCGAGCATCTTGTACCTAAGGGTCCGTTGCAACCACTTGAGATTCCTGGAATGGAAGTGGGAACACATTACTATGGATTTCACACTGGTCTTCCTGCGGGTTTCTCAAGGCATCAATGCTATTTGGGTTATTGTTGATAGATTAACCAAGTCTCGCTCATTTTCTTATCGATACGAGAGACTTATTCCTTGAACGCCTTTTCTCGTATGTACGTAAATGCGATTGTGAGATTGCATGGCATGCTAGTATCCATAGTTTTAGATCGTGACCCAAGATTCACTTCATGATTTTGGGTTAGAAAGCTATGGGCACAATTTAATTTACGATTCGGCTGGTATACCATCCTCAAACGGATGGGCAATCAGAAAGGACTACTCAAACTCTTGAAGATATATTAAAACTCTGTGTCCTAGATTTCAAAGGAAGTTGGGATAAGTACTTGCCATTGGTGGAATTCTCATACAAACAATAGTTATTAAACAAATATAGGCATGGTTCCATTCGAAGCATTATATGGACAAAATGTCGTTTCCAATATGTTGGATGATGGGTGGGTGAAGCAACATTGTTGGGACCCGAGTTAGTACGTATTATGACTAATGATTCGACAACGATACAAACGGCACAAAGATCGACAAAAGAGTTATGCGGATCTTCATCGAAAGGACGTGGAATTTAATGTAGGGGATCATGTATTGTTGCGAGTTGCTCCATGGAAGGGAGTTACAAGATTTGGGAAGAGAGAAAGCTCAATCCATGATTTATTGGTCCATTTCAAATTCTTGACCGAGTAGGAAATGTAGCCTATAGACTTGTGTTACCTCCAAGTATGTCTCTCGTGTTCATAATGTGTTTCACATATCCATATTTCAGAATATGTGAAAGACCCAAACCACGTTATAGAGTTAGAAACCGGATGAGATAGCCAAGACTTAACGTATGAGGAGGTACCGCCAAGATTTTGGATAGGAAGGAGCATGTCCTACGCTAAGAAAGGTTATACCACAAGTTAAAGTTTTGTGGAAGAATCATGCTATAGAGGAAATGACCTCAGAGTTGGAAACGGAAATGAAAGCGAGGTATCCTCACCTTTTCAAACACTGTACGTCACGTCAATTTCGAGGACGAAAAATTTCATAAGGAGGGAGGTTGTAAGACCTCAAATTTTTAAATAAAAGGAATTTCCTTTATTTATTATTTTGAAATAGTAAGGGTTGATTTGATTAATATGGATAGTTAAGGGTTAAATACGCAAATATTTCAAAATAAGCAAGTGGTTATAAAATATTCATTATTGTTTGGGAATATTCGTTTGGTCGTGGAATATTCGTAGCTTTCGTGAATATTCGCATTTACTGGCAAAGCGACCATGTGTGGGCCCCATAACTAAAAGTGATTGGATGAAGAAAACGACAAATATAAGTTGTTTTAAATAACGTGATGTAGTTGTTACCAAGTATCTTCATTGGAATACCCGGTGGTTAAAACACACTAATACGCGTTGTTGAACAAGAAGATTACCAGATTGCACCAATTATTGATTCTTACGTAAGAAGGCACTACTCAATAATGGTTACGTAATTACTTATTCAAAGATTTTATCGAGTTAATAATTGTCAAGCTGATATTTTATATTGTCATTGTTTCAATAATTGTCATTACACACAGTATTTTTTATTATCGAAGCAATAATTCATATTATCCTAATAATATTATTAGATAACATTATTGGCAATGTCTAGAAAGTTCGTCAAGGAGAGGTTTGATCATCTAATTGCATACCAAGAAGAAGAAATTCTTATTGAAAGCCCCTCTTCCTGAACCTACCGTCATAATATTGTGATTCTCGTAATATTATTTGTGAATAATTAATTATTGATTTATATGATGAGAAAAATATTGATTTTATGTGGATATAGATGGAGAAAATTTTAAAATGACAATTGTTGAAAATTAATATTTTATCTTTTTTCGATAAAATAATTCATTTAAATATATTATTTTAATAATATATTAACGGTGATATTTTTTACAATGAATGTGGGATATATGAGTATATGAGGAGGAAGAGTATTTTGTGGCATTAAATGTTTAACACATGTTTTGTGTGTTGGTGGACACAATTATTATCGATCAAATTTGATTATAGCTTTGTAAAATCGCTGCGTTTGTGGATTTCTTTGGTCGATTTTTGTTTGGAATTTGGAAAAACTTTCTTCTGCAAAGTTGTAGAGAATTGAATTTCCTATAAAAACTCATGAGATTCAATTTTCTGATGAAAGGGCTATTTATTATGAATTATTGAAGTTCAAGTTCAAAATAATTGATTTTTGGAGTTTAAATTATTTTTGTTAAGAAAAACGTTTTTGTATTTTTTTTGGACATCATTAACATGTGTGGCTGGTGTTTTGACCAAAAGGTGGGCTAAGGAAAATTTGTATAATTATATTAATATTATATTAAATTTTCGCTTTGGTGTTCTAAGCAATTTCCTATAAATAGGTGCTTGGGTTAGAATTGAAAATCACACCGTAAATCAAGTTTTCTCTCTCTATATTATCGGCGTATTCTTGTGAGTATTTTGAGTATACTTTGAGTATTGCTATACTATGTAAAGTCCAAGTCATAGCCTATATCCTGTTTTTCATTTAGAAGACTTGATTTTTTCAGGTAAGGGATATTATTTTTTCAGAATGATATTATTTCTTCAATATCATTATCTTTGAAATGTTGATCCAAGTTTTATCAAATTTGGAACTTTTCATGTCATGGGTTTACTATTCATGGGTTACTATTCATGAGTTACTATTCACGAAGTTACTATTCATGAGTTACTATTCACGAAGTTACTATTCACGAGTACTATTCATGAAACGTGAAGATGTTTTTTGTGGAATTTCTATCTTTTGGTGTTTGAGTTACTATTCACGATATCAAGACTATTCACGATATCTGGTATTATTCATTTAAAAATAAAATTTCTTCTTTTCGTCTAAAAACATCTATTCGGATACTAACTCCGATTGTATCCATGTTTTGATCATTCTTGAATTTTACACCACTATGATTATTTTGAGGTATTTTTGACGTGGATAAAACCAAGTACTAATCCTAATCCTTAATCCTTGTCATTTTGTTTCACCGGATTCGCTTTCTTTAAAAAATTTTTCATCATCCTCGCCTTTAAATGATGATATTATTGAATATCTTTGGCTCAGAAGGCAAAGATGAATGATTTCTGAAGAATATCTTTGGCGCCCGTAGTGCAAAGATGAGCAGTGTTGAGATGAACATGACCGATTGATTAATATCTTTGGCTTCAGAGTGCAAAGATGAACAGTGTTTAAATGAACATAACTAATCGATGAATATCTTTGGCTCAGAAAGTGCAAAGATGAATATTTGATTCCGTATGTATATTGATTGATGTTACAGGATAAAATATTGATGATGGACCGTTAAATTCATAGATTATAGTAGATTTCATTCTCTATGTAACTCTTTTATGAATTATTATTTCCGCTGCGAATATTGATCTCAAACTTGTTGTTTCATTGTATTCTATCGATTTTTCCTCGTGAAGACTAACGATAATTTGTTGTATATTATCTTAGTCATAATATTCTTCTTGGGCTAGTTGAGCTCACCCTTTTCCTTGTTGTTCCATTTTTCTTCTCGTGAGGCGAGAAATGTAGCGAGTACTAGCTCGGGGTATGGAATGAAGGTTCTAGAGAGAGTTGTTTAGTAGTCCTCACCATTTTTGTAAAATAATGAATCAATAATTATGATGGGGATTTATTTGCATGTGGATATTGGCCTAGAAGACAATATTATATTTAAACTCATTAAGATATATTGTCGTATTTCACACGACATTTGTATTATTGAAGTTGTAGTTTGCTTTTTGTACCATGTATTTGGCGACTCAGAATGGGTGTTGTGTATACCTATTTTGGGGGCGTCACAACTTATATGATCTTGGTGTTTTTTTGAAGTATAATTCTCATTTAGAGACAGTGGAGATAATGATATGTCAAGAGAAGACTCACCATTGGGAAGAATATGATAGTAATCTTCTCATTTTTCTTTGGGGTCTATTGGGTCAACCAAGGATAATTATGTGGCCATATGATATCTATCATAACCTAGACGCATTGTCTCCCATGTACGAAGGTTTCCTTGAGCACTTCCCAAAGATTCTAATTTCTAAAATAATTTTTGACTATACCTTTATGTAAGGTGCCATTGTGACGTGCTATCCAAGGTTGGGATGAGAGTCATAGTTGGTATATATTTGTATCAAACCTGACAGCATATGTGTTGTTGTATTTTGCACGACAATTGTTGTAATAAAGTTGTAGTTGTTTTCTGTACCATGTATTTTGCGACTCAAAATAGGTTAGATGGAATGGACCTATTTTGGGGTTGTCGAATGTAACATAAATCAATATATATCTAGAATCAAATATTCATCTTTGCACTACAGGCCAAAGATATTCACCAGTTGATCATGTTCATCTAAACACTTGTTCATCTTTGGACTACGGGCCAAAGATATTCATCGGAAAATCATTCATCTTTGCACTACATGCCAAATGTAAGACCCTGAATTTTATGAAATAAAAGTATTCAATTTTTCTTATAATTACAATTCAGTAAATGATTAAATTGATAAAAAGTTTAAAGTTAAGGGTGAGATATGAATTTTTTTTTAAAATACGCAAGTGGTTATAAAATATTCAATTGTCGGGGAATATTCGTTTGGTCGTGGAATATTCTTTCTGTCGGATAATATTCGTACGATGGCGCAGCCATTTGTGGGCCCCATAACGGATAACTATTGGATGAATAAAACGACAAATTTGAGTTTTTATAAATAACGGCGTAATGGTTAGCGTTAACACTGTTGGAATATCCGGTGGTTAAAATATAGTAATACGCTGCGTTATTACACAGAAGAGCTACCAGTATTACACAAAGAGATTTTTGAAATTATTGATTCTTACGTAAGAAGACACTACTCAATAATTGTTACAGTAGTTATTGTTTAATATTTTATTTTATTGATTCAATAATTGCTGCGTTGATAGTTTATATTATTATTGTTTCAATAATTGTCACTGCACGGTTTTTCCATTATCATATCAATAATTCATATTATTTGAATAATATTATTAGATAGCATTATTGGCAATGTCTAGAAAGTTCATCATCAAGGAGAGGTTTGGTCACCTAATTGCATGCGCGTCGAGAAGGAGAAATCCTTATTGAAAGCCCCTCTTCCCTGAGGGGCTATCTGCTGTCATCATAATTGTGATTCTGTAATATTATTTATGAATAATTAATTATTGATTTATATGATAAGGAAATATTTATTTGATGTAGATATAATTGATGGATATATTTATTTTATGTGGATATAATTGAAGGAATTAATCTTTGAGGTGTTTTATCAAGATTTTTGTTGCAGAGGTATTAAAAATCATCCGTTTGTGGATTTTGGATATTTTTGGTCTGGAATTTTGAAAAACTTTCTTCTGTAAAGTTGTAGAGAATTCGATTCCAGTTAGAATGGACATAAAATTCGTATTTTTCTGATAACCGGGCTATTTTCTATGTATTGTTGAAGTTTCGAAAAATAAAATGATTTTTTATTAAATTATGGGTGGGACCCACTTATGTTATAAGCATGTGGGATGCTAAATTTTCTTCCTTATGGCTGCTGGTGGCTTGGTTGGTGAAGTGGCGTAGAAAGAAGAAAAGAAATAATATTATTATATTATTTTAGTCTCCTTTCATGCGTTCTAAAGATTTTCTCTATAAATAGGCTTCTAAGTTAGAATTGAAAATCACACCAAAAATAAGTTTTCTTTCTCTCTATATTATCAAGAATATTTTTGAGAGTATTTAGATACTTTGAGAGTTACTATTTAGTAGAAGTTTCCTTCGGTTTTTCATCCGATATTCCAGTCAGAAGTACTGCTCTCTTGAGATAAGGAATTTTAAGGGTTATTATGTTTTTCAGTTCGTACTTCTTCCGTCCTTCAGAAAATTCTAGAAAAATTTGAAATAATATTTTGATGAGTTTTATTGATTGTGTCCAAAAATGGCAATTTTTGGATGTATAGAATAAGAGTTATGAATTTTACGGAAAAAGACTATTTTAAAAGTAACCGCTTATAACTCCTTGTGGTTAACTCCAAAATTGATGAAATTTTATTGGGGAGTACATCTATATAATATCGATTGTACTCTGTGAATTTCGAATTTTTAGATAAAAGTACAATTTATGATAAATATCTAAATATTCAGCGGTTTTGGCCATATGAAAAATAGTAAATGAATTTTGAAAATTCTAAGAAAAATATATGTTCAATATGGGACTATATTCTGTTAAATCCCATAAAAGAAATTTTTTTGGAACTGATTTAGTATTTTTCATGAAAATGGACTAGTTATGAGTAAATGAATTAAATATGTTATGTGAAGTAAGAAAATTGGAAAATATGATTTTATGGCTTGAGAATCATACATGAGTTATATGCAGATTTTTGATGAGGGTTTTGGTTATTGGTGATGAAATCTTATGAGTTTGGCATTTTAGAATGATTAAATGCATTATTTAGTAAAGTGTAAACAATTAAAAAAAATTGTTTATAAGTTTAAGAAATGTTATTTCAATATCATTATACCCAAATATTGGTATGGATTTTATTGTGGAATTTCTACTTTTTTTGTCGGGTTTACTATTCACGAAAGTTACTATTCATGAGTTACTATTCACTTCAGTTACTTATTCATGGAGTTACTTATTCACGAAGTTACTATTCATGACAAAATTGGTTTCTTTTTCTAACCAAATTATAGTTGATTTATGAATATTACTCTTGAGATTAAAAAGCGTATGTTGATCATATTATTTTTATTATCATATATAACATTTTTATAACCCTAATGATGATATTTCTCTTTGACTTGAGTGTAAAATGGGTAGATTTTTGGTATGATCATGACTATTGGTTCTCTTTGGCCAGTAGTGTAAAGTTGAATTGTTGACTGGTATGATCATGACCATTGAATTTATAATTGAATATCTTTAGCTTAAGTGCAAAGGTGAAATGATCAACATGGTTATAATTGTTTATATAAAGTCTGAAATGATTATATATTTCTTTGAGATATTAATATATTTAACCTGTAGTGTAAATATGAACTGTTGATGAATATATTTGGCCTGTAGTGCAAATATGAACTGTTGAGGAATATCTTTAGCTTTGTAGTGCAAAATTGAATTGTTGATGTATATCTTTGGCCCGTAGTCTAAAGATGATATGTTATTGAATATCTTTGGCCAAAGAGGCAAAGATGAACTGTTGACGAATATCTTTGGTTGTAGTGCAAAGATGAATTTATTAGTATGATTATGAACAGGAACTGTGATTTGGTATAACCACGATCTTTGATATTTCAGGTAAAGACATGTGATGACAATTATCTTCGTCCTAGATGCGAAGAGAAATTTAGAATCACAATTATGATTATGAGTTATTCATATGATTGTGGACCAGAACTGTTGATTAATGTTACAGGGAGAAAACATTGTCAGTGGATTTTTAACATGGAGAAGATAATAGACTTTATAGTCTATTTGACTCTTATAATGGATTGCTCGTTCTGCTGCAACTATGGTTGAATTTTTTTTATCATCTACTATATGTTCTAAATCTCTGATTTATTATTGATGAAGGCTATTGATAATTTAATTATCTTTAGTCATGATATTCTTTACTGAGCTAGTTGTGCTCACCCTTTTTTGCTTCACAATTCCTTTTAGGTAATAAGAGTGTAGGCATTTCGAGCCGGGGGTAAGGAATAGAATCGGTGGTCATCATTTAGTAGTTATATTTGGTGAATTAAATAGGGTGAGGCGAACCCAACGTTGGAAGGGTGTTTTGCCACTATCATACAAGATGTCTAAAGACATACAACCTCGTGTCATCATAAGATGTGGTTGTGCACATCCACTTCATCGAGTATATCTACGTTAGCACTACCTATATGATCTTGGTGTTTGTTTGAAGTATAATTCTCAATTAGAGACAGTGGAGATAATGATATGTCAAGAGACGACTCACCATTGGGAAGAATATAATAGTAATCTTCTCGTTTTTCTTTGGGATTTATTGGGTCAACCAAGGATAATTCTATGTCCATATGATATCTATCATAACCTAGACGCATGGCCTCCCATGTACGAAGGTTTCCTTGAGCACTTCCCAAAGATTCTCATTTCTAAAACAGTTTTTGACTATACCTTTATGTAAGGTGTCATTGTGACGTGCTATCCAAGGTTGGGATGAGTGTCACAGTTGGTATATATTTGTATCTAAACTCACAGCATATGTGTTGTTGTATTTTGCACGACAATTGTTGTAATAAAGTTGTAGTTGTTTTCTGTACCATATATTTGGCGACTCAGAATGGGTTGGATGGAATGGACCTATTTTGAGGTTGTCACACCAAAGATATTCAGTAATATCATCATTTAGGACTGAGGATGATGAAAAATATTTTAAAGAAAACGAATCAAGTGAAACAAAACAATAAATATTAAAGATTCGTATTTCAGCTATTCCATGTCCAAAAATACTTCATAAATAATCATAGTGGAGTAAAATTCAAGAATGATCAAAACATGGATACAATCAAATCTAGTATCCATAATAGATATTTTGGACGAAAAATAAAAATTTATTTTTTTTGTGAATAGTGCCGTATTCGTGAATAGTGTCGTATGCGTGAATAGTATCGTATACGTGAATAGTAACTCCGACACCAAAAGATAGAAATTCCAAAAGAAAATCATCATGCTTCATGAATAGTACTCGTGAATAGTAATTCATGAATAGTAACTCATGAATAGTAACTCGTGAATAGTAACTCATGAATAGTAACCCCGACATGAAAAAGTTCTAAATTTGATAAAAAGTTCCAACCAATATTTCGGCATAATGCTATTGAAGAAATAATATCACTTACGAAGAAAATAACATCCCTTACCTCGAAAGAATAAGTATTACAAGTGAACACACAACTAATATAGTCTTTGAAGGAAACTTACAATCAGATAAGAACACTCAAAGTATTAAAATACTTACAAGAATACGCTCAATATATCGAGAGAGAAAGAGAAAGAAGATTTTAGTTTCTGGTGTGATTTTCAATTCTAAACTAAGCATCCTATTTATAGGAAAATGCCTAGAACACCAAAGCAGAAAATTTAATAAAATAATAATATTTTATTTTTAATTTCCTTAGCCCACCTTGACCATCTGAATTAAAATTACCAAATAATGACAAAACCAAAAAAACGTTTTTGTAATTAAAAATAATTAAAACTTTCAAAAATCAATTATTTGAAATACGAAACTTCAATAATTCATAATAAATAAATTTCCCTTTATCGTAAAAATTCGAACCACATGTCTTTTCCATAGAAAATTTCATTCTCTACAACTTTGCGAAGAAAGTTTTTCCAAATTCCAAATGAAATTGGACCAAAATCCATAAACAGACGATTTTACATGCTTATAATCAAATTTCAATCGAAATGGGTTCAATGACACAAAAAACATGTGTTAGTCATTTAATGCAACAAAAATACTCTTCCTCCTCATATACTCATATATCCTACATTTATTATAAAAATATCATCATTATTATATTATAATAATATAATAAAATATTATTTTATCAGAAAAGATAAAATATCAATTTTTAACAATTGTTGCTTTAAAAATTTTCTCCATCTATATCCACATAAAATCAATATTTTTCTCATCATATAAATCAATAATTAATTATTCACAAATAATATTACAGAATCACAGTACTGGCAACCAGGCCGTTCCCAGGAAAGATGAGGCTTTCCAATAAGAATTTCTCCTTCTTGGCGCACAATTAGGTGACCAAACCTCTCTCCTGCATGTAACTTTCTAGACATTGCCAATAATATTTTCTAATAATATTATTCAGATAATATGAATTATTGCTTCGATAATGGAAAATCTTGTGTAGTGACAATTATCAAAACAACTGTAATATAAAATATTAACGCAGTTAATTATTGAATCAATAAAATAAAATAATCGAATAAAGAATTCATCAGAATAATTATTGAGTAGTGCCTTCTATATGTAAGAATCAATAATTAGTGCAATACTGCGTTGTCTTCGTGCAACAACGCGTATTATTGTGTTTTAACCACCGGTATTCCAACAAAAGTTAATAGCGGTAATAACTACGCCAATTATTTATAAACAACTTATACTTGTCGTTTCTTCATTCAATCGCTTTCAGTTATGGGGGCCCATTAAGGGTCACTACCATTGCATTTAATATTCCCCACTGACCAAAGAATATTCCACGACCAAACGAATATTCTCCGACAACAATGAGTATTTTATAACCACTTGCTTATTTGAAATATTTATGCGATTTTACCCATAACTAACCACATTAATCAAATCAACCTTTATTTCAAAATGATAAATAGAGAAATTAAATTTTATTTATTAATAATTTGGGGTCTTACAGTAGTGATAGCATTTGACGCCACAATTAGGGGTGTTCAAAATTTTCGGTTTTTTGATTTTTACCTGCATTCTATGCATTTACCAATTTTTTTAAGATCGATTTTTTCTAAGATTCTGCTTTTGATATTTTAACACTTTTCTAAATCTGCAGAATGACTTTTTGAATTCAGTGGCCAAAATACCAAAATTTAATAATTTAATAATTAATAGTTAATGTTTTATAATTTTATATATTAAATAAATTTTTTATATATTAATAATTTCTATATAATAGTAGTTTTATTAATTTTTATATATATTAATAAGTTTTGTAGTTTTATTTTATATATTAATTATTATTAATAGTTAATGATTTTTAGTTTTTAAAAATTATTAATATATATAAAAATTATTTAATTATTATTAATAATTATATATATTACCACGCCAGATAACCAAAAGCGAGCCAAAAAAACCTAGACTGATTTTATTTTGTATCGAATCCCAGTCAAAATCCAGAATTTCACTGACTTGATTTTGATTCTTGTTTTTCGGTAATTTCGGATCGATACTTGGGTTCGATTTTTTTAAATCTTAGGTTCGATTTTTTACCGATGAGCACCCCTAGCCACAATTAGTATGATACATTTAAGCTTTACAAAAAAAATTGTATTTGTGAATTAAATAAGTTGTGCTATTCATAGATGCTAGGAGTGCACAACCGTCGGTTTTGTAGCTAAACAAATAATCAAACCATTTAAGAAGGTTATAAAAAGTTACAAACCAAAACCACCCAAATTTTTACCCCGTAGTTGGTTATTTGCCTATTCGATTATCGATTAAATAAATCAGTTTAGACGGTTTAAACTAAGAATAAATGAACAATTAAATATAATCACCAATCATCAATCACCAATCATCAAACATCAAAATCCTATACTCAAAGTTCTACTGCTCAAATTTTAACAAATGCTTAAGGTCACTAAAAATAAGGCTTTTAACTTCGACCAGAATATTAATATAAAATTCAAAAAAAGATTAAGCACACATCAATAATAAACATCCATTAAGCCTAAATTTTCTAACATTATAAATAAAAATATTGTATCATATAGTAAATTATTATTATTGTATATAAGTAAAAGTATATTTTATACTATATAATTATATTTATAAACATAAATATATAAATATATTTATTACTATATATATTCCGGCCGGTTCTTCGACTAGGGCGAAAAACACCGTAAAAAAGAGAAAAAAAATAAAACAATTAAAACTAATAAAACGCTGTCGTTGCAAGCCTTGAACGACCACGCCACGCAGAGGCAGAGACAACCTTTTGAAATTTGAGGGCAGCTTTCAACAGCCCTCTCTGACTCTCTCTCTCCAGTAACATACTATAGGGGTTTGCCTCTGCTATACTTCTCACTCAACAGAGCCACCACCAGTCTGAGTGAAAGACGGATAAACCCTGTAAAACCCCCTTTATTTGCAGTCCCACCCCCAAAGCTTATCAAGACGGCTTCTTCTTGTTGTAAGAAGCTGAGGAAAGTTGCAGGGGTCATGCCAATGGGCTTTTCAACTCAAACTACTCCTTTTAAACCCTCTTTCCCTCCTTACTTCTGGTTATGTTCTTCGTATTCATCTTCTCGTTCCTATTGGGCTTCCTCGAAAATGGCCGTACTCAGGTTCACTTTCAGTTTTTATTTCACTCAAATCCTTAATTTTTATTGTTCAGTATGTGGTGTTTTTATATTTTAGGTTTGTTTGTTTTGATTTTTCCCATACCTATTTGATATCTCTGATGATTGGGTTGTTAATGTAATACTCTGTCGGCTGCATAAAAATAGCCCCTTTTGCCCCCCAAAAAAAATTCACAAAAAGAGTCCATTTTTAGTGATAGTGGTTTAAAATGGCTCTATATAGTCAACTTTATTTCCATAATTTCATTATCATACCATATTACTAAACTAACAACATATTAATAAATTTTAGCAGCTTATATGAAAAAAAATATCATAAATATTCACAAATTTTGCATTCGGGGCTCATTTTGTGGAATGGAGGGAATGTAATTTTACTGGTTATATTTATTTTATTCTTTCTGGTATTTTATGTCTGTCTGCCTGTGTGTGTGTTTGTTAGGTTGTGCAACTAGTTGCATACATTAAAATGACTCAAACTTGAATTTTTGTTAAGCTTTTCACATCTTATTGTTGGAGTTTGCATCAGAGAGTAACTGGATTGCCTTGGAACTTACATTTTATCACTATGCTGAATTTTTCAACACTGACATTGTTCTGACCAAAATATTCTAAAGTTATTATTTTTATTAATGCTGACAATAAAATTGTATCGTAGAAACTTGCTGTGTTGAATTTCCATATATTATTGCAGTTTGATGGGCTTTGATAAGGTCTTTTACTGCGTATATAGTACTAACCATAGTAATGTATAAATTATGAATTGTTCATTTGGTTAGCATGAAGTGAAAATACATAAATTTCATACCATAGGAAAATTAGTTCAAGTAGAGAGCGATGAAATAGGGTGATTGTTTAAGTAGCTCAAGATGAAGGATAGTGGAAAAACAGTGGCTGGGTGGGCATGAGATGAAAAATCTGTGCAAATTTAGGTAGTGACAGTTTTTGTTCACTACAATGTTGTCACCAGGTAGATTGTAACGTTTGATTTGCTTTTATTTTTAGTTTTTAAGTTAGTTCTTTACAAGTGAAAGTTGGATGTCCAAGTCATTGAGTTCATGCTAATATCTTATTGTTTGTTGCAAATGCTGGTAATTTGTTCTGCCTTTTTTTACACATCTTTCGAGTTATACTTAATTTAACTTTCTCCTATTGTTCTCACATCTTCATGTTTTTACATTGCAGACCACGAGCTTGCATAATCATGAGTGGCAAAAACCATATTGTTAATGTAACCATAGTTAGTAGTCCCGTTAACACCAGCCAAAATTCAAGTTATTGCAACATGCCATTCAATAAAAACTCTAGATTTAAAGATGCAACAAAGATGGCGTACGTCTCTACACAGCTATCACAGGAGATGGAGAAGCATAAACTTGCAAACATTCCTGCCAGTTCATGTACTTCTGAATCAACAAGTTCCAAAGGTTATTATTCAAATCATGGTGATGCATGGGTTGAACTGTCGCAAGGATTGAGAAAGAAGAAAATGGAAGTTCGTAATAATAATGACAAGACTGGCATGTTAGTAAGGGATAGACAAGATAAGCTCAAGAATCTCCAGGACAGGAGTGAACATGGCATGTTTCTTACTTCTAACCTTGACAATATTGTCACAAGAGAAGCTTCAGAAAACTTAGTTGGTCCGGCACAAAAAAATGATTTTCAATTTTACATACTATGTTCAAGTCCACCGCAGGCCAATATAGGTGTACAAACATATGATGCTAAGAATGAAGGCAAGGTAATTCCTGTAAATGGATCATTACCTGCTTCTGGAAAACAAGGTTATAGAATGAGTGACTTGTCTATGAATAATTCTAATAGCCCAACACCTAATAATCCAGCGAAAAAGAATCTCTCTTCAGCACGTACCCAAGAAGTTGCACAACCTAATGGTTTATCGGGAAACCACTCAACCAAAAGTATAGAAACAAGTTCTGGAAAAGATGAAGATTTAGATGCCAGTAATATTCAAAAGAATCCAGCTGTAACCGAAACCTACATTGTTGGTGCTGAACAAGCAAATGGTATCCATCTTCGGGAGAGACTTAATCGTATCTATGATGAGGTTCTTGTTGTTGACGATGTCTCTGTTGCCAAGGAGATTGTCGGAATGCTAACAAATGAGTACAGACATCTTGTCCATGCATGTGATACAGAGGCATGGTCTATACATCCTAAATACTTTTTATTAACAATTTTTTGCATACATTTCAGGGTCATTTATGCCGCCTAAATGAATTATTTTCCTTCTTGTAAGAATGTGGTTATCTACAATCCTAATATACTTGTAACCAAACTCTACCTATCTGCTAATAATTTACAGGTGGCCAGAATTGACGTGAAGCAGGAAACACCTGTTGACCATGGGGAAATTATATGCTTCAGTGTTTATTCTGGACCTCAAGCAAAATTTGGAAAGGGCAAGTCATGTATCTGGGTAGATGTTCTTGATGGTGGTAAGAATCTCTTGGCCATATTCGCTCCATTTTTTGAAGACCCATCCATCAAAAAGGTAATTGCATTTTTGGAACCATTTACATTGTCTAAACTTTTGTAATGAAATCTGCCTATTAATACACAAAAGTAAATTAAAAATGTACTTGACAATTTTTGTTGCCACTCTTTTACCTAATTATGATATTGAGGACCTAAGGTCTGACACCATTGACAGACATGAATATGATTAGGCATTCCACTGTTTACAGGTTTGGCACAATTATAGCTTTGATAACCATGTTATAGAAAATTATGGGATCAAAGTTTCCGGTTTCCACGCTGACACAATGCATATGGCTCGATTATGGGATTCATCAAGAAGAACAATTGGCGGGTATTCTCTTGAAGCACTTACAAGTGATCGAGGCATCATGTCTGATGCTGGACTGTGCCCTAACGAAAGACTTATTGGTAAAGTATCAATGAAAACCATCTTTGGCAGGAAAAAGGTGAAGAAAGATGGATCTGAAGGCAAAGTTACAACCATTCCTCCTGTTGAAGAGCTTCAGAGAGTGGAGCGTAAACCATGGGTTTGTTACTCTGCCTTAGATTCTATAAGCACGCTAAAGCTCTATGAGAGCTTGAAAAAGAAACTTTCTTGTAAGAACTGGAAACTCAATGGAGTTAGTGAAGGGTCAATGTTTGACTTCTATGTGAAGTATTGGCGTCCATTTGGTGAGCTTCTAGTTAAAATGGAGACTAAAGGGATGTTGGTTGATCGAGCTTATCTTGCTGAGATTGAGAAAGTGGCTAAAGCGGAGCAGCAAATTGCATCTGATAGATTTCGGAACTGGGCATCGAAGCACTGTCCCGATGCCAAGTACATGAATGTGGGAAGCGATACGCAGCTGCGCCAGCTCTTTTTCGGTGGCATTGTGAACAGGTATAACTTATTTTAAAAACTTGAACAAGTCAAACTTGACAGAACCTTTACCATAACACATTAAGGCTATGGAACCTTTCACCAGAATAAGTTGGGGAATAATACGGAATTCTGTGATAAAGTGTGCTTGAAGGTAACAACTAAGCGAGCAATTTATATTTTATAGAGCTCAAGGATATTCTGTTCTTAAGGCCACATATATTTTTATTTTTATATACAGTATTGTCTTTAAACTGTTACAGTATTATTAAAACTCTTCTTGGTATGAGAATTATTTGGAGAAAATTAAAATAGTATGTTGATGTTGACTTTCAAGTTACGACTTAAATTTTGGAGGAAAATATCATCGAAAGTAATGGTTCAGGAGCATATAACTTGTCCTATCTTTTACACGAGCCATGCTGGAGTTTGTGGAATCAATACTTCCACAAATATTTGTCCTAATTTAGTCTAAAGTGTATTTGGGTCATGATGAACGAGGCTGATCCAACTTTCTTGTGGAAAGTGTTTTATGTTATAAAGTAGAAGAATTTATTATATGAAAAGGTAGAATATAGCATAGGTGACAAGGAGTCCATCTGTCCTATAACAAGTGGCAATAAAGACAAAGAAATACCTCTATAAGAACTCATAGGGCTGTTCATCGGTAAATTACCAGCCCATACCGAATCGGACCGGACCGGACCGGTTACCGAATATATTAAAATTGGATACCGATACTGGTATACCAAACCGGTTAAACCGGTACCAGTTTTAATCTCATATTGTCCTGGTTGCTTTTCAGCCATTAAAAACACCAGAGATTATACGATGACGTTTGGGAGAAAAATCCGTTCGTACATATCCATTTCTATCTGTAAACAAAACTGACTAACTGAGATATACACTAATAAACCAAACCATGGAAGAAATGACAGAGACCTTCAATTGATCAAGGTATAGTATAATCATCTCCAATTAAATTGGGGGTTTAAATCACAGGCCCAAGCTTATCTATACCGATTAAACTGATATGATATCATAGATTTATATGGACTTATGGAGTATAAATATAGAAATCAAAAGGAAAAGAGAAAGGGGGAGGAGCTAGGGTTTTGGGTTTTGAACTTATCTTCCTTTAATTGTTGTAAACTTCAAAGCTCCTGGATCCTCAAAGCCCGAGAAAGATTGGTGTCAATTAAGGCAATGGAGACTTCTAGCACCTCATTCATCAACGACAAAACTAAAGGCGGATTCTTTTCCAACACAGATGATTCGTTGTTCTGGTACTAGTTACTCTGTTTTTCCCATATATATAATAAAGTCATGTAATTTGCTTAAAGTTCTGGTACCTTCACACTGGAGTTTTTTTGCTAATTTATTGTGAGTGAGAAGATAGAGATGGGTGAAGACTGAAAATAGAACAAATGAAGTATTGTTTGTGTTAAGAGAAAGGAGACTGAGTGGATAGAGAGAGAAAGTGGGGGTAATTGGTAAGGGTGCTCAAAATATTCGATTTTTCGATTTTTTATCGAATTGGTTCATGCCGGTTTCGGGTTTTTTCTGTACCGGTTTTTCGGTATTTTAACACTTTTCGGTACCGATAAGGAATTTTCTGAATTCGGTAAAAATCGAAATACCGAAATTTAATAATATAATAATTAATAGTTAATGTTTTGTAGTTTTATATATTAAATAATTTTTTTTTATATATAATATTAGTTTTATTAAAAAAAATTATATTAATAATGTTTTGTAGTTTTATATATTAATTATTAGTAATATTTATTGATTTCTTAGTTTTAAAAAAATTGTTAATATATAAAAAAATTATTTAATTATTATTAATAATTATATATATTACCAAGCGGTATAACCGAAAACTTAACTGAAAAAACCGGTTCAGATTTTATACCGAACCGGTGATTCGGTACCGGTTCCGGTTCCGGTTCCGGTTCTTGCTTTTCCGGTACTTTCGGATCGGTACCGGCTTGGTATTTTCGGTACCGGTTCGGTTTTTTACCGATGATTATCCCTAGTAGTTAGTAAGGGTTAAGTCACAATCAAATCAAAGTCATGGATAGAGAGAGAAAAGTTAGTGGGGACATGGGGTTAAGTGAAGTCACAGATTCACAATCTCAAAGTTATCAGTCATGTATATAATAATAAAATAGAACGGTATTTTGGTACGTGACGGGATATACCGTTGGTTGAAAATATTGTCCTGCTCTGCAATGCAAAAACATTTTCAAAAAATATCATTCTGGATCAACCGGTTATAAAATATACCGAACCGATTAGTACGGTTCATTCGGTATCAGGAAAAAATTGGATATACCGATTTAAATGCACAGGCCTACTCATGGCTTAGGCCTATAAAGAAGTAACAAAAAAGATCCCATCTCACATCAAAGCTAAAGATAAGTAGCTATCTCTTAAAAATTGGGCATTACACTCGAACCCCGAAAAATAGAATAAATCACACTTCCAAAACATCTTTACATACTTGCTCCTTCCAAAACCTTTGTACCGAGTAAGCAACAAACTCTGATGATGAGGAAAAAAGAGTTTAGTTGTTATTGTTAAATATTATATATAATTATTATTTATAAATAATAGTAAATGCAATTATTAATTATATTATATTAAAGTAAGTAGATATAATTAGTAGTAAATTGTTTTCTTTTTAAAGTAGGTTCCCTACTATCTTTCATGGTCATTAATAGGGTTTTCTTTAGTCCTGTATAAGTATTGTAATCCTTGCAAGTTTATTCTGGTCCCATTCTTTCTATTCTTGGCCTACATTAAACCCTCCATAGAGGTTGGACAAACCCGTTCCTCCCCGAACACTCCAAAATAGAGTTCCACAAGCCTCATCGGACATTGATATTTTAGTATGTGGCTTAGTGCCATTTCAGACTCGAGAAAAGAAAACGCGAGCCTTCTAGCACATTATCCAATGCAACTAGGGGAAGCTCAATATATTTAGGAAATTGTTAAATCCACAACATAAAAATGTTATTTCCACAACAAAAGTGTCGCTGTAGATTCTATAGCGATTATTTTCACCGTCGCTATACAACTACAGCGACACTTTTGTTGTGGAAATAACAAAAAGTGTTGTGTATTTAACAATTCCTTATATTTAATGCTAAGAAGCAAATATTTGTCTCAACCTCTCCACTTCTTAGATGAAATTTTCGTTATATTCAAATCATCATATAAAACTTGCCTAAGGAACAAGGATGGTTACTTTTGATTGTAGATGATTATAATATTCTCTCTAAGTTGTAATTTTAAGATAGATCATTTGCTTTGTTGCCAATCAACTTGATAGGGACACAAAAACTTCCTAGACACCAATTTTGGCAATCAACTTAATTAGTATTATAGATGCATATATATTAGAAAGAGAGATGGACCTTTGGTATTTGGTTTCTTTGGAGTGGTTTGGTGATTCCAGGATCAGTGGTGGCTTTACTAGGAGCTGGAGCAGGGATAGGCATGATTATTTTACACAAAACCAGAGAAAATGACTTTTGAGTCCACACTTTACATGGAAGGTGAATAGATGCTTTGAGGACAAGGACTCAAGGAGAGGTTTTGTTTATATCAGTATTTTCTTGGCCTATTGTATTTTTGGTAAACTGTGGTATATCATTGATCTATTGTATCTTTTGTGGATTTTTTTGGTGATGTTGCATTAGGAACATAAATTTACGTGGCTCTCCAAGTGGGGCATCTTTTGTGCGTCTTTGCGTACTGGTGAGGTCAATGAGTGCATAAGGGTATGGAGTTGACATAAGTGTTCTCATTGTAGTACTCTATGTGTATTGTGTAAATCTTGTTTGATATACTTATAAAAAGTAAATTTACAAAACTAGTTGTCAAAGTGCATTCTTTTGAAATTCAAGGACCTGCATATATTGAGAAAATGCAATGAGAAAACTTAGGATATTTATTTCTTTTGTGTGGAAGAAAAGCTTAATTAGAAAAGCTACGATATAAGGTTAATTAAAAGAGCTTGGTCATGTTTTGAAAACAATTTATGACAGAAAAATAAAAATCTAGAGGATTATGTGTGTAGGGAGAGAGAAGTTCTCATAATAATGTTTGTAGTCTTTGTACACATGAACTAATATATCTTTATGTATGTCTATATTTATGTGCCTGTGGTGTGCGGTGTGCAGACATACATCCTTGAATAAACTTATACCAAGTATCTTTCTTACGTCTTTGCAACGTGTGACACACACATTTTACTTGTTACTATAATTTAAAAGTTATTGACTTCAAATTACAGACCCTAAATATTATGTTTACTATTTCATAAAATAGATAGCGTATGTTTACTTTCCGTGCTTTCTACTGACTTTTATTCACTTATATTTTAAATAGAAAAACTGGTGACATCCTTCAAGTGAAAAAGGATTTTAAAATTCCAAACATCGATAAAGTTATTGAAGAGGGAAAGAAGATTCCCACAAAGTTCCGTAAAATTTCACTGCACAAAATCGGTGAAGATATGCCAACTGAATTGTATACTGCAAGTGGTTGGCCCTCTATCAGTGGAGAGGCTTTGAAAGCGCTTTCTGGAAAGGTTTCTGCTGAATACGAGTTTATAGATGAAACCCTTGAGTTTCAGCCAGATGAAAATGACGAAGTGCCAGAAATAGAGGTAAATGAAGGAACTCTAACGAAGACCTCAGATATATCTGCTTATGGCACCGCTTATGCTGCATTTGAAGGGGGTTCAAAGGGTATTGAGGCTTGTCATGCCATTGCTTCTCTATGTGAAGTTTGCTCGATTGACTCGTTGATATCCAACTTCATCCTCCCTTTGCAGGTTCTAATGGTTCCTATTCACTCGTTCTAAAATTTGAATTCTTGATGCAGTTAGTTCATTCAACATGCTTTGTCTAGGTTGTTCAAACCTTTTCTACTTGGGGGAATGGTTGACTATCACTTCACATCTTTGTTGGAGAAATTACTGGTATTCCGTATTATTTTACTTCCTCTCTTCCAAAATATAAGATCGTTATCGACTTTTTGAAGTATAAGACATTTTCAATTTCAAAATTGACATGAATTCCGTTAATTTTAATGAATTCAATGATGAATATTATAAGCTATCTAAAGAGTACTACTCGTTGTAAAATTTATTGTTTCATAATTTTTGATGAGTTATCTCAATTTTGGGATTGAAAATGTCTTAATTGACTTTCAAAAGTCGATAATGATCTTATAATTTGAACGGAGAAAGTAACTTGTTTAGCTTGCAGTGGTGTTTTACTTGGCCATTATAAAAGTTGAATGAGCTCCAGTTAATAGGATCACGTTTTTTAACTGAATCCAGCCTGCTTTTCTTGATACAATCAAATAAAATCTGTGACCCATTACAATCAGTATGATGTTGAGTTTTAAGTATGTTGCTTGCTTGAAGTGGTCGAGTGTATATTTGAGCTGAACTTGGCTGGTAATATAGGTCAATTTCATAGAAGTCCTTCCTAATTGATATGGGTGTTCATTGTCATCAGTGAAGCCCATCATCTAAAGTCCAATATGCAGTAGCTAGACAGAGGTTATTTGACTTATTGTAAATCAATTGAGTGCTTATTTGTCTTAAAACACCTTATATGTGTAAGTAATTAATATACTAGTGCTATTCTTTTGTTAAAGTGCTTTTACTCGGGGGCAATACCAAAATAATACGGGCAAACATCCCTTTCCTTTCTAATAAGATGTGTGCTAATGTTTCTTTGTTTATTTTCCTGATTTTTCTTCTTCACTACACTAGTTTTCTCACTTCAAGGTCTTACAGTTGGATAGTTTTCTTTATTCTTCAGGGTAGTCATATATCTGGCAAGAATGGTCGCATTCATTGTTCACTAAATATTAATACAGAAACCGGGAGGCTATCAGCTAGAAGACCAAATCTGCAGGTTCTATTTCATGTTTTTTTGTCATTTCTATTCAAAATAGTCTGCCTTGACTTTAACCTAACATCCATTTTACTTTAATAGTCTAATGGAAGTGGAAGCTATTAAAAACAAAATGGTTATTTCTTGGACCATAGTGCACTTTCTTAGGTGTTTAATCATGAAGTTATTTTATCTTATATTATTTTCTCAAATTCCCTCAAAAGAAGTTTATAAAGGTGCTACTGAACTCATGAGCATGTTTACTGCAATTTTCTGTTACATACTGTTTCTTCTGAAAATCTTCTTGGAGTCTTCATACTACTTGCACGTTGTGGGTCAGAAAGTAGGCCCTAGGCATAAGTTATATTGTAGAATGTATTTTTTCCTTAAAGGTTATGGGCTGCCATCTGTAGTTTTAAAATTTTCAAAATAAAAAATATTAAATGCATCCACTTTGATAATGTTATATTGGGAAGAACACACTCGCTGATGGCTTTTTTCTGAACTGTTTTGGATGTTACGTCCATCTTCTGTAAATCACTGTAAATCAGAATCAGCCTGCTTTGGAGAAGGACCGATACAAGATACGCCAAGCATTTATAGCTGCACCAGGAAACTCCCTTATAGTTGCTGATTATGGGCAGGTGAATGAATTTAACTTTTACTAACTAGAGTCCAGCTGATTTTATAACTCTAGTCATTTATATAATTTTTGGTACGTTAATTGAATATATTTTGTAACTAGTTGGAACTTAGGATTCTTGCACACCTTGCCAACTGTAAGAGCATGTTGGATGCCTTTAAAGCTGGTGGAGATTTTCATTCGAGGACTGCAATGAACATGTATCCATACATCCGTGACGCTGTGAAACAAAATGATGTGCTTCTTGAGTGGTATCCTCAGCCTGGTGAAGACAAGCCTCCAGTTCCTCTATTAAAGGTAATCTGTAAACTATGTTTATTAGTTGAATGACACATTTAAAGAAACAACAATCATATGGTATAAGAATTAAGAAGCCTAATTTTTTATGTAGTTTCTTCCTATTTCTTCTCTCTCTTTTATTTTGTTTGGGGTGGGGTGGGGGTTGGGAGGGGGATGCGGTTTATAAGATTGAGATGAAAGATTTCATTTAGGGTTATATAATTTTTTCTCTCATTTAAATTACAAATGAATGAAGTATGTCAGTTGTAGCTTAAGTTTGGAGAAAAAAGTAAAACTGGTATTGATAGCAATTGATCAAGTATGAAGAATAATTGCACCTTGAAATGTATTTCTGGAACTGCACCCGTTGGCTGTTGCTGCAGATCAAATCACAGGTGCAGAGACGCTATTATCTCACAGCACTAAGTACGTTGTTAGGCACTCACCATTGCAAGTTTTTCTTTCAAAAATATAAGATAACCCACAACTGTCCTAAAGAAATTCATCCCAAAAAGTATTCTTCATTCTATATGATGGCAGCTATTTGCCTAGTGAAGGAAAGAGTTATGTGCCAAATGTTGAAGCATGGGGGCCATGACCCTCTCTCTTAAGTCCCCTGAGAATACAAATTATATGCCAGTTGCCCACATCAATCTATTGATCTTTCATATAAGCCCCAAAATTAAACACTGGTGTGATTTGTATGGGATCAAACATGTGTCCGTTGAGAGCATGTCAATTGAGATATTTTTTCGTGTAAAATTCCACCTAAAATGTAGTATAAGTCGTTACAATAATAATATTAATGCAACAAACATGCTCGAGTGAGAATTTATTCGTTAAAAAGTCAAAAGATATATGTTTAGGTAGTGATTTTCGAATCAATGCTACATTTATGCTTTTATTAGGTCAGTTAGGGCCTTACAAGAAAACAACAGACTAGATAAGGATACCACTGCGTGTTTGAAGTTGGTCCGTCTGTAAATTTGTATTTGCAGTGTTGCTAATAATTGGAATTTTGGATTGGTTAAGAATGAATAGAAAGTAAAGCAGAGAAGCAACCCATTTTCTCGACAACTATGTTATTGTTCTAACGCGAGTCTAAACAAAGTGAGGTAAGGACTAGATTGAGACAATTCCTGAGATTATCAGACAACTCACAACTGTTACAAATACGCCCCCCCCACCCCCACCCCAAAAAAAAAAAAAAAAAAAAAAAAAAAAAACAGATTAGTTGGTTTCAGTTTTAAGGTACGCAAATAAATGGATACGAATAGGGATACAAGCATATTTGTATTCGTTTAACATTTCACCATAAATGTATCCGATATTTCGATTCATGAATCATATCAGAGATAAACCACTCCCTTGGCCTCCTGGTCTCGACTATTCAAAGTCCTGTTCTGTATAGAAGTATTATCAATCATCATATATTAAGTAAAAATAATTTTTTTCAAATGACTTTCCTTGCATTATTTTAAAATATGTCATTTTACTTTTAAAAAGTAGAAAATAACACTTTTAGAAATAATGTTATTAAACTTAAATGAATTCATTTAATTTTTATTAATGCATTTTACTATTGTAAAGCGTAATTTTTTTTAAAATGTATCATTTAATAAGAAAATTATATACTATAAGAGCAAAACTATAGTTATTAGTTTGTTACAAGTTTTAAATTCAAAACTTTCAAGTTTTTAGGATGCAAATTGATGAAGGATTATACAAAGGAGAACAAGAGTTGATGATAAATTAGTAATATTTTTCCACTAAAAATGCTGTAAATTTGATACTTTATCTAAGATGTTTAAGTTTTGATTGATTTTTATGATCAATGATGGATGATGATGTGATTGACATTTTCTTCCTTTTATGATTAGGATGTTTAATTAATATGTATTATTTAAACTTTAAATAGGGATGGGTAATTATTCAATGTTTTCCTTTAATTTTTGTAAATAATTTGAATAAATTTTTTATTAGGTGATTGATAAACGAATTCGGATACCCAAAGATTCAAATAATATGTTCATTTGAATTAAATAAATGGAAACAAATATTATTCGTACTCGGATATTATTTCGAATACCGAATATGGATAGCATTTTTATAATCGGCCGAATATTAGATACGGTTACGGATAGAGTTTTAGTTTTTCGGTTCCGTATCCGAGCCGTATATATTCGCACGAGATAGTTAGTTTGGCTATATCTTGAGTTGGTATGCGAGATAGTTAGTTGCTTTTAGCTATATCTTGTGTTGGTTAGGAAAATGATAACAGTGTTGATTTTCTCTTTCCCCTTTAGGGGTTTTGATACATAAATATACCAATTTCTTTTACGGGGCAAACCATTTTCTGGATCATTAAGTCTCGGTTTCAGTGCGAGTCTAAACAAAATGAGTTAAGAACTGGATTGAGTCAATTCTGGAGATTTTCAGACAACCAACAACTGTCGCAAAATATTTTCATTTGGCTGTACCACGACTTCCTTGAGAAATGAGTGAACATTGTTGATTCTCTCTTTCGGTCTTACCCTTTAGGGGGTTTGATACAGACATATACTTTTTGTTTTTAACAGGATGCTTTTGCTTCCGAAAGAAGGAAAGCGAAGATGCTTAACTTCTCTATTGCATATGGGAAAACCGCTATGGGGCTTGCCCGTGATTGGAAGGTACTCTTGCATTATCAATCTTTGATACGATGGTTGGCTTCTTTTTGAGCTAATGATTAATTAGAGGATGGTGATTACCATCTGTAATCTCAGGTTTCTTTGGAAGAAGCAGTGGAAACAGTTGATCTCTGGTATAGTGAAAGAAAAGAAGTGTTACAGTGGCAGGAGATTCGTAAAAAAGAAGCTCGTGCTGATGGCCATGTTCAAACGTTGCTAGGACGGGCTCGCAAGTTCCCTTCAATTAAAAATACTACTTACGCCCAAAGAGGTCACATTGAGCGTGCTGCTATCAATACCCCAGTACAGGTCTCTCTCTCTCTCTCTCTCTCTCTCTCTCTCTCTCTCTCTCTCTCTCTCTCTCTCTCTCTCTCTCGTGCACATTCACATATCTATACCGATATCTTTTTCTGTCTGTATTATAAGTATGAACATGCTTCTGTGTTCTAGATTTTTTCCATAAGTACCCTTTCAATTTTATGAAAACAGATACTTTGGATGTTATGTCGTAGAAATTTTTTGCCCTCTCTTTGGTTAGTAATAATGAAAAGGTTTTATAGAAATTGAATATTATAGCAAGTGAACAAGTGAGAGACATATGCCATTGCATAACTTTTTCTTTACATGCAAGTATAGTATCCATGTATGGTTACCAGTTACCCATACATCAGTGCGTACTTCTTGCTGTTAGACAGTGTATCAGTGTTTAATAAACGGTTGCAGCAATCTATTCGGCTTTGCCTGACAATATAAAATGGATTAAAGTACAAATGATATGTATTCTACCCAAAATCCCGTAAGAAATATTGAATATTTAATGAGAAACAGAAGTATAAATTAGTAAAAAGCCTTACTAGTTTCAGGTCCAAGAACATTATTTTGTGTATTTTATAGTATCAGCCTGGAATCATACATGTTCTGATATAGAAAAAGTAGAATGAATTTGTCCATATGCTGCTGCATACATGTCTTTATCATACTCCGTCCCGAGATAAAAGTTTTTATTATTATTTTAGATAGTCCCAAGTTAAGTGTCCACTTACCTTAAATGATCTATTCATTTTGATGTTCCGAATCAATTTCAAAAATAAGCTCATGATTCGAATTTGATCGGACTAGTCCCAAGATCAAGTCCTAGACAAGCAGATCTAATTTTAACAGTCGGAACAAAAATGGCTCCTTCTTTAGTGTGATTATATGAGAACATACAAAAGTTCTGAAATATTATTTTCGAGCGCTAGAACAATAGCTCTTGAAAGAAAGATTGCCTATCTTTTTTTTTCATCTTGGGAGAAATCCGATCGCATTATTAATTGTTCCATATTTTCTTTCTCTGTGCATATTTATGAAGCATTATTTATCATGTACAAAAAACTATGCAACTAAATGAAAAGCTAAAATGACTTTTTTGATAAAATTCAAATATTTAAAGAGTTAGAAGTAGTATTAAATGCATTAATGGAACTGATTCCAATGACGAGTAGGAATTTTTTTCAAATTAATTAATAAAGTGCTATTATAATATACTCCCTCCGTTTCTTTTTAATTGACGTTTTAGGAGAAAATACAAAGATTAAGAAATGTAATTAACGCTTTGTCTGATTGATTAAAATGAGTATAAAATCTCAATATTACCCTTCAAAATTCATTGGAAATGATGTAAGAAAAATAAATTAATATTTAATGTAGGGATAATATGGTAAATTAAGTCATTATACTTCCTTGAAATCTGCAAACGACAAATAAAAAAGAAACAAATTTCATTCTCTAAAAAGACAAATAAAAAGGAACGGAGAGAGAATTTAGTTTTTAATATGTACAATTTTGTTATTTTATTCTCTTTCTTAATATGCGCAAAAAGTCAACCAAAACTTTTATCTCTGAGGGAGTAATAAAGAATGATGTCTATATAGGAAGTCCTTTGAGTCAATATATCAAATGCTAAGTTATCCACTTTCTTCAAGCAAGTTTATTTCCTTTCCTTTCTTTTGCTACTTAACTAATCCAAACAACAATATGATTATCACAACCTTTTCTTCTCTTCTCTTCTCCTTCATTCTTTCCTTTCCTTTCCCTTGTAATAATTCACACTGACCGTAAAGTTTATTGATTCACATATCTTGAGCGCAAATTAATAATATACATAGAATAACTACCCATGGAAAGAATTGTTTTCTTCTTCTTTTTTTCTCCCTTTACAATTATGGGGACAAGTAGCAATGAATGAGGCATGCACACATTAATGAATTACAATTTTCTTTTTTTATGTTATATATATATATATATATATATATATATATATATATATATATATACGGTCCGGATCAAGTGCATACCCCTTATCTTACTCACCCGTGCTCACCCCCCTTTAGGCGACGGTTTCGGTCATACAACCGTCGTCTATACTTTTAGCGACGCTATATGTTGTCCGTCGCTAAAAGTATAGACGACGGTTGTATGACCGAAACCGTCGTCTAAAGGAGGTAAGCACGGATGAGTAAGATAAGGGGTATGCACTTGATCCTATATATATATATATATATATATATATATATATATATAACCTTTATGCACTATGATTTTATCATCTGTCGTATGTCTCTCATTTAAATCTTATTTGGACAATTGCAACAGGGTAGCGCTGCTGATGTTGCTATGTGCGCCATGCTAGAAATAGAAAAGAATGCTAGGCTAAAGGAACTTGGCTGGCAATTACTTTTACAGGTTATGTTTATTATCTTTTCTTCCTCCCCCCTTCATCCTACACCAAAAAAGGAGAGAGAATCATCAGTAGCAGAATACCCACTCTTTTTTCTGCTATTCTCTCACTTAGCAGGCATTTACAGCCGCCTTGCTTGTACTTATAAATTCTGTGATTTAACTATTAAATGACTATCTTGCTTTTGTCAAAAATAAAAAATGTTCATCTTGCTTCTTCAATGTTGCCTTCTTGTCCATCAGAAGTGTCATTTTCTAGAAATAATTTAAAAAAGAGTTTACTAATAGATGGTAAGAGTATTATTAATAACTAGTTTATAAAGTTCATGAGTATCGATTGCTGCCAGTAATGATGAAGGGCTGTTGACTGCCATTTGAATAGATTAGTATGCGCAATTCAATTGTAGTTGGTGCTATAGCACTTGTCTATGCGACGAGCTAACTTGTATGCCTTTGGTATTGGATTATTGGCTCACTGAAATGATATTCTGGAACAGGTTCACGATGAAGTAATCCTAGAAGGACCAACAGAGTCAGCTGAAGTCGCTAAGGGTATAGTTGTTGAATGTATGTCTAAACCCTTTAACGGCAGGAATATTCTCAAAGTTGATCTATCTGTTGATGCCAAATTTGCTCAAAGCTGGTACGCTGCAAAGTAGATCGCGGTCCATAAAAAAACCACACTACTTGGATAGCAGCAGGCAAACAAATTGAGGTCCATTTCCATGGGACTTTTGTGAAAATTTTGGTGATTAACTAATATGACTTCATTCCTTAATAGAATCCATTTTCATGTATATTGCCGCCATTAGGAATGTGGCGGCAATGCTGTTCAAGGACATGGCGGGTAAGTTTGCTGCTTTGGCTGAAAGTTATGTGTATTCTCATTGTATATATAAAAGGGAACTGTTATTTTTACATGTATTTTTGATATTTCCACATGGTCCTTTCTCACATGAGCATACAGTGGGTCTTACTTTCACGTGAGAAGAAACCATGGGGAAATATCAAAAACAATTGTGGAAATAGTGCTCTCCTATATAAAATCTTATTGGGAAGGAAGGTGTAAATATGCATCTCTATGTAACTGAATCTGTGACAAAAGAAAGCTGGCATACAAGCCCTTAGTTTTTAAGACGTTTGACATATACATATTGCATACTCTTTGGGTCTGAAATTAGAGATATATTTACCCTTTTACTCCGTTCCAAAGATATGAAGTTGATGATAACATATTATTACTTGTTTTCTGAATAGATCGAGTACTATGATGATATCACTATTAGGGATATATTTGAGATATTTTGGAATGGAGGGAGTATAAATGAAGCTTTAGTTTTTGTTTCAAAGAACTTGATAATTTTAGTTTCTGACAAACTGGCAGTCAATGGCCATGAATTCTAAGCATCACTCTGTTCGAAATGTATTAGTAGAACTTTGATATTATTAAGCGATTTTTTTTTTAAAATATATATATTAAAATCCACACATTTTTGAGTAATTTGTACTTGTGATTATGAAAACATTTTGGAAGATTGAGATACTCCTAAAGTTCCAAATTTGAAATATATATATATATATATATGGAAAAATGTATGTACACAATTGTGTAATACACAGTTGGCTATAGCGACGGTTTTTTGGGTTATAATGACGGTTTCACCTGTCGCCATAGCTATTCTGGGTTATGTTGCCATAGCCCAAAAAATCCGTCGACATAGCCTTACTGTGGGGGTGTTTGTTTAGAGCTGAATCTGAATGGCTGAATCGGTCAGTGCATTTGTTTTGGTCTGAATGGCTGAATCGGTAAAGATAGAGGCAATTTGAATAATTAAAAATCAGATTTTTTGAAATTTGAATGAAGAATCGAATGAAGTAAAAATTTAAAATTTTTTTAAAATTAAAAAAAATATTAACTATTATATTTAGTAATATTAAATAAATTTACAATAATTTTGAAATTTTTTAGAGGGGGTAAAATAATAAAGTTTTGTCATTTAGATGTTTCGAACGTATCGAATTATCAAATGAAATTTTTTTCATTCAGATTCAAATTTATTCGGTTTGATTCATATTTATTCAGTTTTTATCAAACACCCCTTGTGTAATACACAACTATGTATATATAAATAACTCATATATTGTCCGTTTAAAAATTAAAGATGCATTTTCAATTTTAAATTATATAGTTATGTGAATGTCTTAAAGGACATTCTTTATAGAAAATTGATATTTTCATTTAAAAAATTTATATTTGCACATGATTCTTATCATATTAATAGTGAGTTTCATCTTCATGTGAGAGAGATTTATGTGAAAATATTATTTTGACATGTGAAAATATCAGTTTCCTCTTTATATTTAAAGTGATACTAAGCAGGGTTTGCACACCCGGACCAGACCGGCAATCGGATTGGTAAAAATTAGAATTGGTCGGCTCTTTGGCCTGGTTTAGAAACCATTTTTGTCCAAAATTCGCTCAAATCTAATGAACCGACGGTTGAATCGCCTAACCCAGCGAACCGATGATTAGTTTGCGATTGTTCGTTTTGCTTCTTTGTCCAAATCTCTCTCATCTCATCGCCATCATCTCTCCCTCACACAGCCAATCGTCGCTTGCTGCCCCAATATCGTGCACTATTGGAACGGTTGTTTGATGTTCTTATTTCTTGGTGTTTCTTTAAAATTACAATACATCTATTGGAGAGAGAATGGGTCAATGACTCGTTCAATTCCTGTATTCCGATATTGCTTTGAGCTTGATGGAAGGAGAAAGTAACTTATTGCTTAAATGTATTTTTCGCCCCATATAAAAGCTGAGGTTGAATATGTCACATCAGCAAATTATAAAATAATTGTAGAATAAATTGTGTTTTGTACAAAACCGTAGGATATTTGTTTTCTCCGTTTGTTATTTAAAATTGGTATATATGGAAAATGGAGAAGTAGTGATTGTGTAGAATCTGACTTTTCATTATAAAAAGTCAAGAGATAATTGAAGTGAGAAAGAGGGTTATGACTTATGAATATATATTTAGTTTTTATTTGAATTGTATATTAATTTAGTTTTTATTTGAATTATATAAAATAAATATTTTTTTTAGATAAATTAATTAATTTTACATATTTATCAAATATTATATATAATATATATTAATAATTAATATATTTAATTATTTATTACATATTAATGACGTTACTGAGTTAATAACGGTTCGGCCACTTGTTGGATCAGTGATTCATTCATCCGGTACCTTTTCCGATTCGATGACGGTTCGGGACTGAAAATCTTGATGCTAAATATATCGTTGATATATTACTATATTAGGATGAAATCGAATCGAAACACATAAAAGAAAGAAATCTAGTAATTCATATGATCATATCGCAGGAATTCAAAAGCCACCAAATAATTCTCTTGAATTATGAATTTTTTTAGTGTTTCCTTTAATCTAAAATATAAGATTAATTTTGTTCTAAAGTCAATTTAATAAATTAATTACGTTAATTATATTATTTATTTATTTAATTAAATATATAAAATTTAATATCAAAATATACACACACTATATTCAATTGTTATCTTAATATAATCAACAAAAGGAGCCATCGGATAAATCAGGTCAACCCACTGTTCCACAACGTGTAATTCTCAGCTATCCAACTTTGATTAAAAGCTAAATCATATGGGTTGGGTGATCCTCCACTTTAGGTTTGATTTTCTTCCACGATTGTGGTTTTACAATAATACTGCTCCATCCTTCTCACATAAAAAAAAAGTCTTTATTATTATTTTAAATTGTACACTTATCCTAAATTATTGTCATTTTTATATTTCGATAATCCATCTTTTAATTTTTTTAATTAAATAATTAAAATTTTATTTTTTTATTTTCGTTTAAATGAACCCACCATGTCAAAAAATTATGACGTTGATGCTGAGTAGACCCATCTCCGGCTTATGTGTAATTAAAAAAAGGTTATTTCAATTAAAAACTCTATGTAGACATGAATGTATTTAAATTTCATTTATTTGTATTTTGACCCCTAATGGTGGGTAAAAATATAAATAAATAAAATTCAAATACACTCATGTCCAATTTTCATTTCAGTCTAGAAGAGCTCCGTGGATGCTGAATAAGCCCATCTCTAGCTCATGTGTGATTTAAAAAAAGTTATTTCATATAGTATTTTTTTCACATTTATTGTACAACAAGGGGTAGAAACGTCAAACCATCTTTTATGTAACATTAAATTAAAACTAAATAAAATCACTTCCTTTCTAAAGCATACAAATTGATCAACTCAATCTTCTTCTGCCCTACTCCCCAAAAACGTAAAGCCTAATCGGAATCATCCTCGAAAAATCCCTAATCGGAACTAACGAGATGAAAGCAAAGGAAAAACAAAAGTAGGGTCTTAAGATCTTCTTCTTGAATCGGATTCAGAAACAACCCAAAAAGAGAACTAACTTATCCAAACTCTGGATAAGGAAGAGTATTATACGTGCGCTGACAGGAGATTGAAGAGAGGGAGCAAGATAATCCAACCTAATCAAAATCCAACTTGAATAAATCGAATCAAACGCATCCCTCACAACTATGTTATGACTTTGCTATGAATTAGAAATTACAGAAAAGGAAACTAAGCTTGAAGAAAAAGAAGAAATTGAAAGAAAGAATAAAAGGTTCATGCATTCGATAGATCTGAAATTAGATCCCAATAACACATATAGGTAGCTTAGCAACATTACACGCTAGCACCATGCTCAACACATGACATGTAACAAACTCTAAACAGACTCATAAAGGAAAGACTTAAGTACCCTTACTGAATAAAATAGAAAGACTATTCTATCCCCCCAATCATTTATTAGATAACCCACTAAACTAATTAAGCTTAACAGGTAATCTTCCTAACAATTCCCTCTCCCTTAAGAAAGTCCTTGTCCTCAAGGATTAAAGTTTGGAAATTCTCTGTAGATCACCTTTTGCCATTCTTCCCAAGTAGCATCCTTAGGTATTGTGTTGGACCATTGCACTGTAACCATAGTCACGAGTGGTCATTGTGTTTTTGATAATTTTCCTGTCAAGGATTGCAGTTAGCTCAGGTTTCAGTTCCCCTTCTTCAGTCACTTTAGGCATCATAGTTTGTATAACTTTCTTCCTTCCAATTTTCTTCTTGAACTGAGACACATGGAAGACATCATGAATTTTGGCTTCAGGGGATAATTTAAGCTGATAAGCCACCTTCCCAACTCTTTTAACTATGAAATAAGGTCCATAGTATTTAGCAGATAATTTGAAGTTTTTTCTTACACTGACAGATGACTGCCTATAGGGTTGTAACTTAAGAAAGAAAAACTTCATATCCCACCTCAAACTCCTTTTCGATCTTTTTTTATTTGCATACAGCTTCATTCTTTCTTGAGCTTTCTGCAAATTCTCCTTTAATAATTGTTGTAATTTTTCCCTGTCCTATACAAACATCTGCATTGCAGGATTTCTCTATGGCCCGGACTGATGGTAACTCAGAATTGGAGGATCTATTCCATACAAAGCTTTGTAGGGAGTCATGCCAATGGATGTATGAAAATTGGTATTGTACCACCATTCATGTGACGTCCCCAAAATAGGTCCATTCCATCCAACCCATTCTGAGTCGCCAAATACATGGTACAGAAACAACTACAACTTCATTAATACAATTGTCGTGCAAAATACGACAACACATAAACTCTGAGTTTAAATACAAATATTGTCTTCTAGACAATATCCACACTCAAATAAGTCCTCATTACAATTATTGATACACTATTTTACAAAATAGTGAGGACTACTAAAACAATCATCTTGAACCATTACTCCACACCCCCTACTAGTTCTCTCGCTATATTCTCGCTCTCCTGAGAAAAAAATGGAATAAAAAGAAAAAGGGTGAGCTCAACTAGCCCAGTAAAGAATATTATGACTAAGATAATGTACAACAAATTATCCTTAGTCTTCAACAAGGAAAAATCTGATAAAATACAATAGACAACCAGTTTTAAATCAATCTTCGCAGCGAAAATAATAATTCATTAGAAGAGTTAAGTAGAGAATGCAAACTACTATCTTCTATATATGAATTTAAAAGTTCATCGTCGATATTTTATCCTTGTAACATCAATCAATATATATCTGGAATCAAATATTCATCTTTGCACTACAGGCCAAAGATATTCATCAGTTGGTCATGTTCATCTAAACACATGTTTATCTTTGCACTACGGGCCAAAGATATTAATCAGTCGGTCATGTTCATCTCAACACCTGTTCATCTTTGCACTATGGGCCAAAGATATTCATCAAGAAATCATTCATCTTTGCACTACTGTGCCAAAGATATTCAAGATATATCATCATTTAGGACCGAGGATGATGAAAAATATTTTAAAGAAAACGAATCCAAATGAAACAAAAGAACAAGTATTAAGGATTCGTACTTTAAATAATCCAAGTTCAAAAATACTTCATAAATAACCAGATTGGAGTAAAATTCAAGAATGAAGATCAAAACATAGATCCAATCAAAGATAGGAATCATAACAGACAATTTTGGACACGAAAAAAGAAAATTTAATTTTTCGTGAATAGTGTCGATTCGTGAATAAAGCTTGATCGTGAATAGTGCCGATATCGTGAATAGTAACTCCGACCTCAAAAGATAGAAATTTCACAAAATAATATCATCACGCTTACGTGAATAAGTACTTGACGCCCCCAAAATTAGGTATACATCACCCATCTTGGGTCGTTAGATACATGGTACAAAATTCAAATACAACTTACTAATACAACCGTCAGTATACAATACGACAAAACATAACTCGTGAGTTTGAATACAATTATTGTCTACTGAGATTATACAAACTCAAAAGGAGTCCTCATTACAATTATTAACACACTATTTCACGAAATAGTGAGGACTACTAATGCTATCCTCCGACCATCACTCCGCTTCCCGACTAGTCCCTCGCTTATGTTCTCATTTTACGAAGAGAACGGTGAAAGAAAGGGTGAGCTCAACAAGCCCGATGAAATATTATGACTAAGATAATGCGAATAAATTATCATTAGTCTCCAACAATGTTAAACCGATAAAATATAATAGACATCAAGTTTAACTGCGGTTGAACAAGCAATCCATTAAAAGAGTCAAGTAGAAAATAAAATCTACTATCTTTTATGATTAAAAGGTTTTTCATCATCATTATCGCTGGACTTAGCTTAATAAATAATCCACATCATCGAATCACCCCACCACTACTGACCAAGGATATTCTTTAGTATCACGACCACAATTATCCATGCACTACGGACCAAGAATATTTGTGCATTCATTAATGGTCATGATCATGCCAACAACTCGCCTATCAATGCACTCTGTGCCAATGAGGACTTTTACCACATCATTTGTAACATTACGGTTAATGATTACATCGAATAATCCTCGTCATAATCATACCAAGTCCATCTATGCACCACAGCCACGAGATGACTTTCAACATAATATAAACATGAGGATGATGACAATGATATAAGAATTCAATAAAACAAGTTCAAGAATTAATTTGTCCAAGAACTACTAAGGTCCAAATTGTCAACATGATACTGCTTTGTAGAGTAAAATTCAAGAATGATCAGAAGAATATTTCCATGAAAAGATACTGGATGAAGCATAAATATCAAGGATATTCTACTAATTTCATGGAGTATAGAAGTCAAAACTTTAACCAACTGAGTATAATAAAGAATGGAATAACAAAAGAAATCACCATGCATGCGGTACTTCACATAGACAGGTTATTCCAACAGAATACTAAATAACGGAACCAGTCAAAGTAAATTATACCGGCAGGATGTTCCAACAGAATAATAAAGAATGAAATAATAAAGACGGAACCAGTCCGACGTAAAAGCACGAATGGATGTTCCAACGAATAATAATAAAAAAGACGAAACCAGTCCCATGTAAAACACACGAGACAGGATGTTCCAACGAATAATAATAATAAAGATTTAAACCAGTCCTGTAAAAACACACGATATGATGTTCCAATGAGAATAATAGAAGAATGTCACCAAGTATAGGGTAAGCGTATACGAAGTTATTCCAACAGAATAATAAGAAATGGAATAACAACAGCTTCTCTTCATGAATAAGAAAGAATAACACCCTTTACGAGTACAATAAATAATATTCCCTACCTTAAGAAGAAGAAATACTTGGATATATAAGTAGTGAAGTAGCGAATACTTTCTTCTTCTCTCTATATTTTATCTCTCAGAGTTTCAAAGTGAATTAAAAGAAAATAATGAATGAATGAGCTTCTATTTATAGAAAAATGGAATGCATAAGTAACTAATTCATGAGCTAGTCGAGATTGATTTACTTTAATCGACGGTCCATATTTAAAGCAAAATCTTTTTAAATAAAATATAATATATTCTATTTATAATCTAATAAAATGAATAACTTTATAAAAGATTTTACTATCAAACACTATGCATACACTTTATCTGCAAACACTATGCATAATAAAATATAATATATTCTAATTATTGTCTAATAAAATGATAGCTTTATAAAAGTATTCATTTTTATATAAAAAAATTTACTATGTAAAACACTATGCAGACATTTATGCAACACTATGCATAATAGAATATAATATATTCTATTTATAGAATAACTTTATAAAAGTATTCTGCTTTTATATAAAAAGATTTTCTGTATTATTACATTAATAATACCAACAAAACGGAGTGACTTATCACGTAAACATCAATAATCAATACCGCAGTACTACGCAACCACGCCAGACATCGTATTTTTAACAACACCGGGTGTTTCAACAGCTTAACAGTAAAACTTCCGCCGTTATTTTCATAAAGTATTTTGTCATTTTCTCAATCCGATGAATAATTTTATTGTGGGGTCCACCAATGATTGTGCTTGGTTGTACTAATATTCCCGACCAATCGAATATTATATAACAACTTGCGTTTTTTACAAAATTTATAAATATTGCCCACAACTATTATATCAATTTCACTCCATAATATTCAAAATAATATTTATAGAAAATTCATCTTTATTCAAAAAGTTGGGGTTTTACAATCTCCCTTCTTATGAAATTTCGCCCTCGAAATTAGGGTACGATACTGGTATGTCGAAGAGGTAAGGATACCTTGATTTTATTTCGATTCTAACTCCCAAGTCATTTCCTCAACATCGTGGTTTCTCCACAAAACTTTGACTTGAGGTATAACCTCAAAACGTAGAATATGTTCCTTCTTATCCAAGATTTGAACAGAACCTCTTCATACGCCAAATCTTCCGCTATTTCGTCTTGCCCAACTCAATAATGTGGTTCGGGTCTTCCACATATTTACGTAACATGGATATGTGAAAAATGTTATGAACACGAGACACATACTTGGCAGTAAAAGCGAGTCTATAGGCCACGCCTCCTACTCGATCAAGGATTAAAATGGGCCGATAAATCGAGGATTGAGCTTTCCTCTCTTTCCAAATCTCGTAACCCCTTTCCATGGAGCAACACGTAACAACACATGATTTCTATATCGAATTCCACGTCCTTTCGATGAAGATCAAGATAACTCTTTTGTCGATCTTGTGAGGTTTTTATACGTTGCCGGATCGTTTGAATCTTTTTTGTAGTCATACGTACCAACTCCGGTCCCAACAACGTTGCTTCACCCACCTCATCCCAGCATACTAGAGAACGACACTTTCTTCCATACAACGCTTCAAATGGAGCCATGTCAATACTTATTTGATAACTGTTGTAGGAAAACTCCACCAATGGTAAGAACTTGTCCCAACTTCCCTTGAAATCAAGGACACAGAGTCTTAATAGATCTTCAAGAGTTTGAATAGTCCTCTCTGACTGTCTGTCCGTCTGAGGATGATATGCCGAGCTAAATCGTAAATCTGTGCCCATAGCTTTTTGCAAACTAACCCAAAATCGCGAAGTGAATCTTGGGTCTCGATCAGAAACTATGGATACTGGCATACCATGCAATCTTACAACCTCGTTTATGTATATACGAGCAAGACATTCAAGTGTATAAATTTCTCGTGTCGAGAAGAAATGAGCGAGACTTGGTTAATCTATCAACAATGACCCAAATCGCATCTATGCCTTGAGAAACTTTGGGAAGACCAATAACGAAATCCATGGTAATGTGCTCCCACTTCCATTCGGAATTTCAAGTGGTTGCAATGGACCTTTTGGTACTTGATGCTCACCTGACTCGTTGACACGTAAGACACCTTGAGATAAACAATATTATCTCTCTTTCATATTGCCCCACCAAAATGTATGTCAAGATCATGATACATTTTGGTACTCCCGAGATAGATTACCAAACGGTGTGTTGTGCGCCTCCATCATGATTTTATACTTTAAATCGTGGTCGTTAGAACACAAAGTCCGGAGTTGACTCAAGTATTCCTTCTTCATCGATTCTTGCTTCCTTGATCGCACCTTCTTCTTGCACTTTCTTCCTCATACGCATCAACTCCGGATCTGTAATTTGAGCAGCTTTAATTTTATCAATTAAAGTCGGTTCTACTCGTATATTTTCCATCATCACGCTCTGAGCACCTTTGTCAAGCTTATCTATGAACACAACACACACAACATCTCTATAGCAGGTTGGGATTATCTGATTGTATGTCATTATGCCTTTAGCTTAGTTTGATGTTATGTTCTTGGATTTTGATATTTCTCTAAGGCATATCTTAATGGAATTCTTAACATGGATGGAAATCTTGGGATTCATTTACATGACAGTGTAATTGCATAGCATGTAGTTTACATTTCTTAGTTAGTATTTTTGTTTATTGCTTGATGGCTAGCAATAGTTCATGTTTGGGGGTATTTGATAAGTAAGTTTTAGACCTACTCATTGGTTACCAACTTACTGGAATTTTGCTCAGTATTTTTAGTATTGTTTGATTGCTTTTTATGCTTGTTTGTAGGTTGCATAAAGGAAAATCGTAGGGCATGGTGATGGCATAGCAAGGCATGGTATGGTGAGCAATAGCTAGAATGAAGATTGTAGCTGAACTAAAGAATGTGAAGAGGGTATCTGAAGTGGTCGAGTGATGATTGAAGAGTTAAGTGAAGAAAGAAGAAGAAGTTAGCAGTAGCAACATAGCAGCGATACACTAGCAGAGTCAGAAAGATGAAGAGAAGAGGCAATGGCGCCCATCATCAATGAGGCCAAACTTCGACACGCTGTGCGGAGGAACACAAATGAAGACACGACGCACCTGTGCCCAATTCCTTCTATATGTCGATTTCACCACCACCGCCAGACACGATCATAATTGTAGACAATAACGTGCCTGCTCCCAATTCCTACTACATGCATGGCATGCGGCCATGAGCTTAAGACTCTTAAAATGTTGACTTTTCATTTTATAATGTTGTAGTGAGATTTCCATATATGGTTGTAATTTCTTGTTATGGAAGATAGATTATATCAGTTATCTTTAGCTATTTTAGGGTTTGATAGATACTAGAGAGATTCCATAGCATTACTCTACATATTAGCTTCTCTCTCTAGATCTAGTAGCTTGTGAATATTGAGTATCACTTTGGTTTTGATTTTGGATCTGAACTAAGTTGGAAACACATTGTGGAGCTGGGTATTTATCAATTTGACGTATCGCAATACGTCAGGAAGTTCAATTTCACGCTTTGAGCAAGTGGGACGCAAACCTGGATAACTCCGTAAATTTTGCCTAGTATTGCGACACGGTCATATTGTTTTGCTCAGAGCGTGAAATTGAACTTCCTAACGTAATATTTCTATTGTTAATGAATTTCCTGACGTATTCCTTGAAGAACTTCCTGGCCTACCCCCAGAGCGTGAAATTGAATTTTGTATCGACCTTGAACTCGGTACAAAACCCATTTCCAAAGCCCCATATCAAATGGCTCCTATTGAACTTCAGGAGTTAAAGACTCAACTGCAGAAATTGTTAGACATTGGCTTTATTCGTCCTAGTACTTCTCCTTGGGGTGCTCCTATTCTATTCGTGAAGAAGAAAGATGGGAGTATGCGACTTTGTATTGATTATCGGGAGTTGAATCATGTCACCATCAAAAATAGGTACCCATTGCCACGTATTGATGATCTGTTTGACCAGTTGCAAGGAGCAAAATTCTTTTCAAAGATTGATCTTCATTCCGGATATCACCAATTGAAGATTAGAACCGATGATATTCCAAAGACGGCTTTCAGAACTCGGTACGGGCATTATGAATTCCTAGTCATGTCCTTTGGATTGACTAATGCTCCTGCTGCCTTCATGGATATGATGAACTGAGTATTAAAGGAATATCTGGATCATTTTATGGTCGTCTTTATTGATGACATCCTCATATATTCCAAAAGCCGTGAAGATCATGAGGAACACTTGAGGCTGATACTCCAAAAGCTTCGTGAATACAAGCTTTATGCCAAGTTGAAGAAATGCGAGTTCGGCTTGAGAAGTAGCATTCCTTAGGCACGTGGTATCAAGTCATGGAATATCTGCTGACCCAAAGAAAGATTGAAGCTATTCAAAGTGGGAGCAACCTAAATCGATGGATCAAATCACGTAGCTTTCTCTTTCTTAATTGGTTTATTATCGGAGATTTGTAGAAGGTTTTCTCGAATCGCTACTCCACTAACTCAAATGACTCAGAAAGATACAAAGTTCTGTTGGAGCGAGGAATATGAGAAGAGTTTTCAAGAACTCAAGAGGAGACTCATTTCAAAGACTGCTACGACAATACCATCCGGTTTGAGGGATTTGTCATCTACAGTGATGCTTCGGGAAAAGGGTTAGGATGTGTTCTCATGAAACATGGGAAAGTCATAGCCTATGCCTCACGACAACTCAAAGAATATGAGAGGAATTATCTTACTCATGATCTAGAGTTGGCAGTTGTTGTCTTCGCACTAAAGATTTGGAGGCATTACTTGTATGGGGAGAAAGTGGAGATCTTTACGGATCATAAAAGCCTCAAATATTTCTTCACTCAAAAGGAACTCAACATGCGACAACGACGTTGGCTTGAATCTGTTGAAAGATTATGACCATACTATCCAATACCATCCTCGGAAAAGCGAACGTGGTAGGCGTTTATCGATTGAGTAAAGATCATATCACGGCACGAGTGCAATATTGTCAACGTAAAGACCCATTTTGTATGACTTGCAAAGGATGGAGATAGAGATAAAGACTCCAGGGACCCACGTGATGATGACAAATATACGAGTAGAACCGACTTTAATTGATAAAATTAAAGCTGCTCAAATTACAGATCCGGAGCTGATGCGTATGAGGAAGAAAGTGCAAGAAGGTGCGATGCCGGAAGCAAGAATCGATGAAGAAGGAATACTTCGAGTCAACTCCAGACATTGTGTTCCTAACGACCCTGATTTAAAGTATAAAATCATGATGGAGGCGCACAACACACCGTTTGTAATCCATCCTGGGAGTACCAAAATGTATCATGATCTTCGACATACATTTTGGTGGGGAAATATGAAGAGAGAGATAACACTGTTTATCTCAAGGTGTCTAACGTGTCAACGAGTCAAGGCGGAGCATCAAGTACCAAAAGGTCCATTACAACCATTTGAAATTCCAGAATGGAAGTGGGAGCACAATACCATGGATTTCATTACTGGTCTTCCCAAAGTTTCTCAAGGCATAGATGCGATTTGGGTCATTGTTGATAGATTGACCAAGTCTGCTCATTTCTTACTGATACGAGAAACTTATACACTTGAATGTCTTGCTCGTATGTACATAAACGAGGTTGTAAGATTGTATGGTATGCTAGTATCCATAGTTTCTGATTGAGACCTAAGATTCACTTCGCGATTTTGGGTTAGTTTGCAAAAAGCTATGGGCACAGATTTACGATTTAGCTCGGCATATCATCCTCAGACGGACTGACAGTCGGTGAGGACTATTCAAACTCTTGAAGATCTATTAAGACTCTTTGTCCTTGATTTCAAGGGAAGTTGGGACAAGTTCTTACCATTGGTGGAGTTTTCCTACAACAACAGTTATCAAGCAAGTATTGGCATGGCTCCATTCGAAGCGTTGTATGGAAGAAAGTGTCGTTCTCCAGTATGCTAGGATGAAGTGGGTGAAGCAACGTTGTTGGGACCAGAGTTGGTACGTATGACTACAGAAAAGATTCAAACGATCCGGCAACGTATAAAAACCTCACAAGATCGACAACTCTTCGAAAGGACGTGGAATTCGATATAGGAGATCATGTGTTGTTACGTGTTGCTCCATGGAAAGGGGTTACGAGATTTGGAAAGAGAGGAAAACTCAATCCTCGATTTATCGGCCCATTTTTAATCCTTGATCGAGTAGGAACTGTGGCCTATAGACTCGCTTTACCGCCAAGTATGTCTCGTGTTCATAACGTTTTTCACATATCCATGTTACGTAAATATGTGGAAGACCCGAACCACATTATTGAGTTGAATAAAGATGAATTTTCTATAAATATTATTTTTGAATATTATGGAGTGAAATTGATATAATAGTTGTGGGTAATATTTATAAATTTTGTAAAGTACGCAAGTTGTTATATAATATTCGATTGGTTGGTGAATATTCGTTTTAACAGGGAATATTAGTACAACAACACAATCATTGGTGGACCCCACAACGGAATTATTGTCGGATTGAGAAAACGACAAAAATACTTTATGAAAATAATGGCGGAATTTTTACCGTTAACTGTTGAAACACCCGGTGTTAAAGAAAGAATACGCTATGTCGCATTAGTTGCGTAGTAGCACTCGGTATTGATTATTGATGCTTACGTGATAAGTCACTTCGGTTTTGTTGGTATTATTAATGTAATAATACGTAAAATCTTTTTATATAAAAATGTAATACTTTTATAAAGTTATTCTATAAATAGAATATATTATATTCTATTATGCGTAGTGTTGTATAAAGTATCTCAGATAGTGTTTTACATAGTAAATTTTTTTATATAAAATGTAATACTTTTATAAAGCTATCTCTTTTATTAGACAATAATTAGAATATATTATATTTTATTATGCATAGTATTTGCATAAGGTCTCGCTGCATAGTGTTTGCATAGTAAAATCTTTTATAAAGTTATCCGCTTTATTAGATTATAAATGGAATATATTATATTTTATTTAAAAGATTTTGCTTTTAAATATGGACCGTCGATTAAAAGTAAATCAATCTCGACTTGCTTCATGAGTTAGTTACTATGCATTCCATTTTTCTATAAATGAAGCTCATTCATTAATTATTTTCTTACGAATTCACTTTGAACTCTAGAGAGATAAACTATAGAGAGAAAGAAAAAGTATTCTTCTACTTCACTACTTATATATCCAAAGATTTTTTTTTTTTCTTAAGGTAGGAATATTATTTGTTGTACTTTCGTAAGGGGTGTTATTCTTTCTTATTCATGAAGAGAACTGTTGTTATTCCATTTCTTATTATTCTGTTGGAATAACCTGTATACGCGGTCTACCCTATACTTGGTGACATTCTTCTATTATTCTGTTGGAACATCCTGTCTGTGTGTTTTACACCGGACTTGGTTCCATCTTTATTATTATTTTGTTGGAACATCCTGTCTGTGCTTTACGCCGGACCTGGTTCTGTCTTTATTATTTCATTCTTTATTATTCAGTTGGAACATCACTCCCGCTTGTGATTTTCACCGACCGGTTCTATTATTAGTATTCATTGAATAACCTGCTTATACAAAGTAATCGCATGCATGGTGATTTCTTTTGTTATTCCATTCTTTATTATACTCACTTGGTTAAAGTTTTTGACTTCTATACTCCATGAAATTAGTAGAATATCCTTGATATTTGCAAGCTTCATCCAAAGATTTTTTCATGGAAATATTCTTCCCGATCATTCTTGAATTTTACTCTACAAAGCAAAGATCATGTTGACAATTTGGACCTTAGTAGTTCTTGGACAAATTAATTCTTGAACTTGTTTTATCAATTCTTATATCATTGTCATCATCCTCATGTTTATATTATGTTGAAAGTCATCTGTGGCTTCAGAAAGCATAGATGGACTTGGTATGATTATGACCGTGGATTATTCTTTGTAATCATGATCGTAATGTTACAAATGATGTGGTAAAAGTCCTCATTGGCCCATAGTGCATTGATGGACAAATTGTTGGCATGAACATGACCATTAATGAATACACAAATATTCTTGGCCCGTAGTGTATGGATAATTGTGGTCGTGATACTAAAGAATATCCTCGTCAGTAGTGGGGGTGATTCGATGATGTGGATTATTTATTGTCGAGTCCCAGTCAATAAATAAGATGAAAAAAACCTTTTTAATCATAAAAGATAGTAGATTTTATTTTCTATCGACTCTTTTAATGGATCGCTTGTTCACCGCAGCTTAAACTTGATGTCTATTATATTTTATCGCTTTAACATTGTTGGAGACCGATGATAATTTATTCTCGCATTATCTTAGTCATAATATTTCTTCTTGGGCTAGTTGAGCTCACCCTTTCTTTTACTGCTTTTTGAGGAAATGAGAACATAGCGGAGGACTAGTCGGGGAACGAGTGACGGTCCCGTAGGATAAAGATTAGTAGTCCTAACTATTCTTGTAAATAGTGTGTTAATAATTGTAATGAGGACTCCTTTTGAGTTTGTATAATCTCTAGTAGACAATAATTGTATTCAAACTCACAGTTATGTTTTGTCGTATTGTACACGACAGTTGTATTAGTAAGTTGTATTTGAATTTTGTACCATGTATCTGACGACCCAAGATGGGTGATGTATACCTAATTTTGGGGGCGTCACATTTAGTCTTCAACAGGGAAAAATATGATAAAATACAATAGACAACCAGTTTTAAATCAATCTTCGCAGCGGAAATAATAATTCATTAGAAGAGTTAATGTAAGACCCCAGCTTTTATAAATAAAGATGAATTTTTCTATAAATATTATTTTTGAATATTATGGAATAAATTTGATATAATGTTATAGTTGTGGGTAATATTTATAAATTTTGCAAAGTATGCAAGTTGTTATAAAATATTCGTTTGGTCGGGGAATATTCGCATGCACAACTACTCAATCATTAATGGACCCCATAAATGTAATTATTGTCGGATTGAAAACGACAAAAATATTTTATAAAAATAACTACGGAGGTGTTACCGTTAAAACTGTTGAACTACCCTTTGGTAAAAGTACAAGATGCATTATGTGGTTGCATAGTAGTACACTCAGTATTGATTATTGATGCTTACGTGAGAAGTCACTCACCTATGCTCAATTATTGCTACAATAATTCTTTGCATCATATCTCTTATATTATTGATTCAATTATTGTCACAAAGATCATCTCAGATAATATGTTATAGTATTAAATCAATAATTGGGACGACAAGTTATAAATGATTAATAATTGTTGAAAGATTAAATATGTGTTGATGAAAAATAAAATGATTTGTGGTAAGTTTGATTATTTTATGGGGGCTCATATGTCATCATCTAAGAGTCTCTTCAATAATAGTAATTACATTCGTCAATAGTAATTACCCTTGTGAATAGTATTTACCTTCACATCGATAGTAATTACCTTCGTCCAAAAGTAATTACCCTTGTGAATAGTATTTACCTTCGTCAATAGTATTTACCTTCGTTAATAGTAATTACCTTTACCAAACGTCGAACCACTTGTCGCTTCACATTACAAAGCGTCGAACCACTTGTCGCTTTCACATTCTGATGCGCCAAACCACTTTTCTTTTCACATCATTAGTCGTCAAGCCACTTGCCTTTTCACACGGCGAAAAGCTAAGCTAGAAATCTTCTATAAATAGAGGCCTAGGGCTTCATTATTTTCACTTAATTCATTCAAGCTATAGAGAGAAAAGTATAGAGAAGATAGCATTAGTAGTCCTCACTATTTTGTGAAATAGTGTGATAATAATTGTAATGAGGATTCCTTTTTGAGTTTGTATAAATATCTAGTAGACGATATTTGTATTTTTACTCACAGCTTTATGTATTAAGTTATATTTATATTCTAAGACCATGTATCCGACTACCCAAGATGGGTGATGTATACCTAATTTTGGGGCGCCACGCTTGGTATCGAGCTTAGGATATGATCCTCGCTAAGATGTGAGAATAGTACTAGAGGGAGAGACGGGGAATACCTTCGCTAGTATGACCTACCTAAGTTTATGTGCTATTTTATTGGTTGGTCGAAGATAGGGATAATTTGTTACATGTCAATTAACCTTTTGTTTTGTGGCGATATCTAAAAATGACATCCGAGAATGTTGAGAATAGCAATGGAGGAGCGAGCGATCGTTGATTCACCACATATCAATAATCGTGATAATGTGCATCGTGAAGGCGACAATCCTCATGCAAATAACAACACCGACCAAATGATGAATGATCAAATGTTCGGAGGCTTTATGCATTTTATGCAACAAAGAAAGTAGAGCTTAATGACGACTCATCCAAAACGTAGGTGGAAACACGGAAAACTCTCGGCGGTCACCGCTAAACAATTCAAGGAGCCGGGACCACCGGAGTTTAAGGAGAGCCAAAACCACTTCTCGCTAAGCATGAATAAAGCAGACACTAAGATATTTGATGTCTTGGGATGCTCAGGAGCAAAAGGTTCCTTTTTGGCCTTTATGTTTGCGAGAGGCGGACATCGGTGGGAATCCAGAAAACGTACTCAACTTCTTTGCATCAAGATATCTTGGGAGAAGTTCCAGAGTCGTTTCAACGACAAATACTTTCCCGAAAGTATTCGCCATACGAAGGAGGTGGAGTTTATCAAGTTGGAACAAAACAATATGACCGTGTCGCAATACGAGGCAAAATTTGCGGAGTTATCACGGCCATGCGTCCACTTGGTGGATAATGAAGAGAGAATGGCCGAATGTTTTTAAGAGGTTTGAAGTCGGAGATACGCCAACATCTTATTTCTCATAAACCGTGTTTATATTCGGATGTTGTAAATAGGGCACGATTAGTGGAACGCGATAATGAGTCAACGAACTACTAAAAGAGAGCGGTAAATTTAAAATTATAATACCAAATGAGAGTAGTCATCGAAGTGGTGACAACAAGCGTGGAGGGAATCAACAAAGGGCGATATGGTAACCACTTCGGTGGTAATCGTACCAAAATAATAAGAATGGACATTTCAAGAAACGGAGATTCAACAATGATGGAAAGACGTCAACACCAAAGACCCATTGTTAAGGAAGGAGAAAGACCACCTATCATATGCTTCAAATGCGGAGGAGAGGGACACATCACCAAACCTGCCATGCCATCCAAAACATGTTATAATTGTGGAAGAGAAGGTCACTTAGCTCGATTTTGTCGCCATCAAGACAAATTCAATTAGGATGGAGGCACCAAAGGCCATCCCGTAAAATTCAAAACCCAGAAGTGCAAGGGAGAAGCGTTTGTTGTGACCTCCCAAACAAAGAAGGAATCCGAATGAGGTCATCACGGGTAAGCTTATCATAAACTCTAATGAAGTCTATACTTTATTTGATACCTGGTTCTACCCATTCTTTTATTTCTCCTACTTGCGCTCATCGATTAAATTTGACTCGGAGAAATTAGACTTTGACTTATCTGTGGAAACTCCGTTGGGAGAAACCTTCATTACATCCAATCGCTTATAAGTCTTGTTTGGTTCAAATCGGTACCCTCACATTACCCGTCGATCTTATTTCATTAAAAATACTTGCATTTGACGTGATTCTAGGGATTGATTGGTTAACTACTTATCATGCAAAAATTGATTGTTTTCGTAAGGTTGTTAGCTTTCATATTCCTAATCAACCTATTATGCGAATTCAAACGACCAAACCATTAAAATCAATCACGGTCATCTCAAGCCATAAAGCTATTCGCTTATTGAAAAACGGATGTCAAGCTTTTTAGCTCATGTCACAGATTTAACTAAAAATACGCCGCTTTTAAACGATATTCCTATTGTTAATAAATTTCCGACGTATTCTCAAGAACTTCCCCGCCTACCCCGGGCGTGAAATTGAATTTTGTATCGACCTTGAACCCATTACAAAACCTATTTCCAAAGCCCCATATCGAATGGCTCTGTTGAACTTCGTGAGTTAAAGACCCAACCGCAGAAATTATTAGACATCGGCTTTATTCGTCCCAAGTACTTCTCCTCGGGTGCTCCTGCTCTATTCGTGAAGAAGAAGAAAGATGGGAGTATGCGACTTTATCGATTATCGGAATCAATCATGTCACCATCAAAAATAGGTATCCATTGCCACGTATTGATGACCCGTTTGACCAAATCAGAAGGAGCCAAATTCTTTTCAAAGATAGATCTTCGCTTACGGATATCACCAATTGAAGATTAGAACCACCGACATTCCAAAGACGGCTTTCGAACTCTAGACGGGCATTATGAATTCCTAGTCATGTTCTTTGGATTGACTAATGCTCCTAACCGCCTTCATGGATATGATGAACCGAGTATTCAAGGAATATTTAGATCACTTTGTGGTCGTCTTTATTGATGACATCCTTATTTATTCCAAAAGCCGTGAAGATCATGAGCAACACTTGAGGTCGACACTCCAAAAGCTTCGTGAATATAAGCTTTATGCCAAGTTGAAGAAATGTGAGTTCGGCTTGAAGAAGTAGCATTCCTTGGACACGTGGTATCAAGTCATGGAATATCTGCTGACCCAAAGAAAGATTGAAGCTATTCAAAGTCGGGAACAACCTAAATCGATGGACCGATGTACGTAGCTTTCACGGTTTAGCTGGTTATTATCGGAGATTCGTGGAAGGATTTTCTCGAATCGCTACTCCATCGACTCAAATTGACTCGGAAAGATACAAAAGTTCGGTTGGAGCGAAGAATGTGAGAAGAGTTTTCAAGAACTCAAGAGGAGACTTATTTCAAAGACTGCTCGACAATACCATCCGGCTCGGAGGATTTGTCATCTGATGATGCTTCTGCAAAGGGTTGGGATGTGTTCCTATGCAACATTGAAAAGTTATAGCCTATGCCTCGCGACAACTCAAAGAATATGAAAGGAATTATCCTACTCATGATCTAGAGTTGGCAGCTGTTGTCTTTGCACTTAAAATTTGGAGGCATTACTTGTATGGGGGAGAAAGTGGAGATCTTTACGGATCATAAAAGCCTCAAATATTTCTTCACTCAAAAGGAGCTCAACATGCGACAACGACGTTGGCTTGAACTGTTGAAAGATTATGATCATACCATCCAATACCATCCTGGAAAAGCGAACGTGGTAGGCGACGCATTGAGTAGAAAATCATATGCAAGTACGAAAAGCGATATTGTCAACGCAAAAGGCCCATTTTGTGTGACTTGCAAAGAATGGAGATAGAGTTAAAGACTCCGAGACGCGTGTGATGATAGCGAGTATACGAGTAGAACCAGAGCTTTAATCGATAAAGTTAAAGTCGCTCAAGCTACGAGCACTGGAGTACGATGCGTATGAGGAAGAAAGTGCAAGAAGGTGCTATCTTAGGAAGCAAGAATCGATGAAGAAGGAATACTTGAGTCAACTCCGGACTTTGTGTTCCTAACGACCACGATTTAAAGTATAATATCATGATGGAGGCGCACAACACACCATTTGCAATCCATCTCAGGAGTACCAAAATGTATCATGATATTCGGCATATACATTTTGGTGGAGCAATATGAAGAGAGAGATAATATTTGTTTATATCAAGGTGTCTAACTTGTCAACGAGTTAAAGCGGAGCATCAAGTACCAAAAGGTCCATCAGCAACCCACTTGAAATTTCCAAATGGAAGTGGGAGCACATTACCATGGATTTCGTTACCGATCTTCCTAAGGTTTCTCAAGGCATTGATGCAATTTGGGTCATTGTTGATAGATTGACCAAGTCTGCTCATTTCTTACCGATACGAGAAACTTATACACTTGAACGTCTTTCTCGTATGTATATAAACGAGATTGTAAAACTGCATGGTATCTTGCAGATCCATAGTTTCGATCGAGACCCAAGATTCACTTCACGATTTTGGGTTAGTTTGCAAAAAGCTATGGGCACAGACTTACGATTTAGCTCGACATATCATCCTCGACGGACGGACAATGGAGAGGACTATTCAAACTCTTGAAGATCTATTAAGACTCGTGTCCTTGATTTCAAGGGAGTTGGGACAAGTTCTTACCATTGGTGGAGTTTTCCCACAACAACAGCTTATCAAGCAAGTATTGGCATGGCTCCATTCAAAGCGTTGTATGGAAGAAAGTGTCGTTCTCCAAAGATCTTTGGGATGAGGTGGGTGAAGCAACGTTGTTGGGACCGAGAGTTGAATGCGTATGACTCACGAAAAAGATTCAAACGATCCGACAACGTATAAAAACCTCACAAAATCGATAAAAGAGTTATCTTTGATCTTCATCGAAAGGACGTGGAATTCGATATAGGAGATCATGTGTTGTTAAGAGTTGCTTCCATGGAAAGGAGTTACAAGATTTGGAAAGAGAGGAAAACTTAATCCTCGATTCATCTGGTCCATTTTAATCCTCGATCGAGTAGGAACTCGTGGCTATAGACTCGCTTTTACTGCCAAATATATCTCGTGTTCATAACGTTTTTCACATATCTATGTTACGTAAATATGTGAAAGACCCGAACCATATTATTGAGTTAGAACCGGACGAAATAGCGGAAGATTTGACGTATGAAGAGGTTCCTGTTCAAATTTTGGATAAGAAGGAACATATTCTACGCTCCAAGGTTATACCTCAAGTCAAAGTTTTGTGGAGGAACCACGATGTTGAGGAAATGACTTGGGAGTTAGAATCTGAAATGAAATCAAGGTATCCTTACCTCTTCGACATACCAGGTACGTACCCTAATTTCGAGGGCGAAATTTCATAAGAAGGGGAGGTTGTAAGACCCTAGTTTTTATAAATAAAGATGAATTTTTCTATAAATATTATTTTTGAATATTATGGAATAAATTTGATATAATGTTATAGTTGTGGGTAATATTTATAAATTTTGCAAAGTATGCAAGTTGTTATAAAATATTCGTTTGGTCGGGGAATATTCTTTTTGTTAGGGAATATTCGCATAACTGGCTCCAATCATTGGTGGACCCCATAAATGTAATTATTGTCGGATTGAGAAAACGACAAAAAATATTTTATAAAAATAACTACGGAGGTGTTACCGTTAAAAAGCTGTTGAACTACCCTATGGTAAAAGTACAAGAATACGCTGGTCGTATTGCAAGTACACTCAGATTGATTATTGATGCTTACGTGAGAAAGTCACTCACCATGCGCTCAATTATTTCTACAATAATTCTTTGATCATATCTCTTATATTATTGATTTAATTATTGTCACAAAGATCATCTCATATAATATGTTATAGTATTAAATCAATAATTGAGACGACAAGTTATAAATGATTAATAATTGTTGAAAGATTAAATATGTGTTGATGAAAAATAAAATGATTTGTGGTAAGTTTGATTATTTTATGGGGGGCTCATATGTCATCATCTAAGAGTCTCTTCGTCAATAGTAATTACATTCGTCAATAGTAATTACCCTTGTGAATAGTATTTACCTTCGTCAATAGTAATTACCTTCGTCAATAGTAATTACCCTTGTGAATAGTATTTACCTTCGTCAATAGTATTTACCTTCGTTAATAGTAATTACCTTTACCAAACGTCGAACCACTTGTCGTTTCACATTACACAAAGTCCGAACCACTTGTCGTTTCACATTACAAGCGTCCAAACCACTTTTCTTTTCACATCATTAGTCGTCAAGTCACTTGCCTTTTCACACTTGGTGCTAAGCTAGAAATCTTCTATAAATAGAGGCCTGGGCTTCATTATTTTCACGAATTCATTCAAGCTATAGAGAGAGAAAGTATAGAGAGAATAAGAGAGAAGAAGAGAAGAGTATTTTGTTACTACATCGCATAAAGATTCAATCTCCTACCAAAAGTAAGGGGTGTTATTCTTTCTTATTCATGAAGAGAACTGTTGTTATTCCATTGCTTATTATTCTGCTGGAATAACTTTGTATCGTGGTTTACTCTATACTTGGTGACATTCTTCTATTATTCTGCTGGAACATCCTGCATGTGTTTTTTTACGGACCGGTTCCGCTTTATTTATTATTCTGTTGGAACATCCTTGCCTGCATGTGTTTTACACCGACCGGTTCCGCTTTTATTATTATTATTATTATTCTTTGGAACATCCTGCATGTGTTTCACGGGACCGGGTTCCATTCTTTATTATTCTGTTGGAACATCCATGCATGCAGTATTACACGCGGACTGGTTCCGTTATTTATTATTCTGTTGGAATAACTTTTGCTCTGCGGCCTATCGCATGCATGGTGATTTCTTTTGTTATTCTATTCTTTATTATACCCAGGTTGGTTAAAAAATTTGACTTGTATACTCCATGAAATTAGTGGAATATCCTTGATATTTCAAGTTTCATCCAAAGATCTTTTATGGAAATATTCTTCCGATCATTCTTGAATTTTACTCTACAAAACAAAGATCATGTTGATAATTTGGACGTTAATAATTCTGGATAAAATAATTCTTGAACTTGTTTTATTGAATTCTTATATCATTGTCATCATCCTCATGTTTATATTATGTTGAAAGTCATCTCGTGGCTTCAGTAGTGCATAGATGGACTTGGTATGATTATGACCAGAGACTATTCCGGTGTAATCACGACCGTAATGTTACAAATGATGTGATAAAAATCCTCGATGGTCAGTAGTGCATTGGTGGACGCTTGTTGGCATGATCATGACCATTAATGAATACACAAATATTCTTGGCCCGTAGTGCATGAATAATTGTGGTCGTGATACTAAAGAATATCCTCGGCCGTAGTGTGCGGGGTGATTCGATGATGTGGAATATTTATTAAAGTCGAGTCTCAACTATAACAAAGATGATGAAAAACCTTTTAAAACCTAAAAGATAGTAGACTTTATTTTCTACTTGACTCTTTTAATGGATTGCTTATTCACCAGCAGATTAAACCGGTTGTCTATTGTATTTTATCGCTTTAACATTGTTGAAGACTATTGATAATTTATTCTCGCATTATCTTAGTCATAATATTTCTTCTTGGGCTAGTTGAGCTCACCCTTTCTTTCACTATTCTCTTCGTGAAATGAGAATATAGGTGGGACTTAGTCGGGAAACGAGTGATGGTCCTCAAGATAGCATTAGTAGTCCTCACTATTCCGTGAAATAGTGTGATAATAATTGTAATGAGGACTCCTTTTTGAGTTTGTATAATATCTAGTAGAGCGATATTTGTATTTAAACTCACGCTTTATGTATTAAGTTGTATTTAAATTCTGCATTACCGTATCCGACTACCCAAGATGGGTGATGTATACCTAATTTTAGGGCGCCACAGCTTAAGTAGAGAATGCAAACTACTATCTTCTATATATGAATTTAAAAGTTCATCGTCGATATTTTATCCTGTAACATCAATCAATATATATCCGAATCAAATATTCATCTTTGCACTACAAAGAAATGATATTCATCATTGGTCATGTTCATCTAAACACTGCTCATATTTGCACTCTGGGCAAAAAATATTAATCAGTCGGTCATGTTCATCTCAACACCTGTTCATCTTTGCACTACGGGCCAAAGAAATTCATTAAGAAATCATTCATCTTTGCACTACAAGCCAAAGATATTCAGTAATATCATCATTTAGGACTGAGGATGATGAAAAATATTTTAAAGAAAAGCGAATCCAATGAAACAAAAGAACAAGTATTAAGGATTCGTACTTTAAATAATCCAAGTTCAAAAATACTTCATAAATAACCAGATTAGAGTAAAATTCAAGAATGAAGATCAAAACATAGATCCAATCAAAGATAGGAATCATAACAGACAATTTTGGACACAGAAAAGAAAATTTAATTATTCTGTGAATAGTGTCGTATTCGTGAATAGTGCCGTATACGTGAATAGTGCCGTATACGTGAATAGTAACTCCGACCTCAAAAGATAGAAATTTTATAAAAAAATATCATCACGCTTCGTGAATAGTACTCGTGAATAGTAATTCGTGAATAGTAACTCATGAATATTAACTCGTGAATAGTAACTCATGAATAATAACCCCGACATGAAAAAGTTCCAAATTTGATTAAAATTTCTAACCAATATTTTGGCATAATGATATTGAAGAAATAATATCATTTTCGAATAAAATAACATCCCTTACAATCCCATACCTCAAAAGAGTAGTACTTCTGACTGGAATAACGCTGAACGAACTTGCACCGTATAGCAACACTCAAGATATCAAAATACTCACAAGAATACACTCGATAATATAGAGAGATAAATAGAAAGAAAACTTCAGTTTCTGGTGTGATTTTAAATTCTAACCTAAGCACCCTATTTATAGGAAATTGCTTAGAACACCAAAGCAGAAAATTTAATAAAATATTAATATTATTTATTAAATTTTCTACGCACATCAAAGACATCTGAATTCAGCATCCAATAATGACAAAAACAAAAAAAACGTTTTTGTTATTAAAATTAATTAAAACTTTCAAAAATCAATTATTTCGGAACCACGGAACTTCAATAATTCATAATAAATAGCCCTTTTATCAGAAAATTTTAATCTCGCAACGATTTATAGGAAATTCAATTCTCTACAACTTTACAGAAGAAAGTTTTTCCAAATTCCAAATAGAAATTGACCGAAATCTACAAACGGACGATTTTTCACGCTATAATCAAATTTCAGTCAAGAAATGGGATCCACCGACACACAAAACATGTGTTAATCATTTAGTGCAACAAAAATACCCTTCCTCCTCATATACTCATATATCACACATTCATTGTAAAAATATCATCATTATTATATTATAATAATATAATAAAATATTATTTTATCGTAAAAGATAAAATATCGATTTTCAAATAATTGTCACTTTAAAAATTTTCTCCATCTATATCCACATAAAATGAATATTTTTCTCATCATATAAATCAATAATTAATTATTCACAAATAATATAACAGAAATCACAATATCGACAACCAGCAGCCTCAGAGAGTAGGGGCTTTCCAATAAGAATTTATTCTTACTGGCGCCCAATTAGGTAACCAAACCTCTCATTGACAGAACTTTCTAGACATTGCCAATAATGTTATCTAATAATATTATCCAAATAATATGAATTATTTCTCCGATAATGGAAAATACTGTGTAGTGATAATTATTGAAACAACAGTAATATAAAATATCAATGCAACAATTATTGAATCAATAAAATAAAATACTGAACAGTAATTACTATAACAATTATTGAGTAGTGCCTTCTTACGTAAGAATCAATAATTGGTGCAACACCGCATGCCTTCTTGTCAACAACGCGTATTCATCGTATTTTAATCAATGGGTATTCCAACAAGGTGTTAATTTAATAATAACTACGTCGTTATTTATAAAAACTCTCTTTTGTCGTTTTCTTCATCCAATCGCTTTTCGTTATGGGGCCCATAAAAGGCTGCACCGTCGTATGAATATTCCTCGACAGGAAAAATATTCCACGACCAAACGAATATTCCCCGACAACAATGAGTATTTTATAACCACTTGCTTATTTTAAAAAAAATTCATATATCACCCTTAACTTTAAACTTTTATCAATTTAACCATTTACTAAATAGTAATTATAAGAAAAAATTGAATACTTTTATTTCATAAAATTCGGGGTCTTACAATTCAGCAAGTGGTAACCACTTTCTCCATTGAACAGGTTTATGTCCAGTCATGCACCTTAAGTACATCTCAATACATTGGTTGACCCATTCACTTTGGCCATCAATTTGGGGGTGGTAGGCTGAACTTAGCTTGATATGTGTTCCCATGGCTTTAAAGAGTTCCTTCCAGAAACTACTAGTAAATATTTTATCACTGTCATATATAATGGCCTTTGGGGTTCCATGTAGCTTGATCACATGATCTAATACTAACTGTGCAACTTGTGAGGCTGTGAAAGGGTGTAATAGAGCCATTAAATGACATCCTTTTGGTGAACTTATCTATTGTCACCAATATAGTGGCCTTTCCATCAGATTTAGGCAATCCTTCCACAGAGTCCATAGTTATGACTTCCCAAGCTTGATTAGGAATAGGAATTGGCCACAGTAAACCTGTGTGACGCCCCCAAAATAGGTATACATCACCCATCTTGGGTCGCCAGATACATGGTATTGAATACAAATATAACTTAATTATACAACAGTCGTGTAAAATACAATAAAGCATAGGCTGTGAGTTTTAGTACAAATATTGTCATCTAGACAATATCCACACTCAATGGAGTCCTCATTACATTTATTATCACACTATTTCACAGAATAGTGAGGACTACTAATGCACCATCTAGGACCATCACTCTCTGTTCCCGACTAGTCCCAAATATGTTCTCATTTCAAGAATAACGAAAAAAAAGGGTGAGCTCAACTAGCCCAAAGAAGAAATATTATGACTAAGATAATGCGAATAAATTATCATTAACCTTCAACAATGTTAAACCGATAGAATATAATGAGACAACAAGTTTAATCATAATGGATCAAGCAATCCATTAGAAGAGTCAAGTAATGTATAAAATCTACTATCTTCTATGATTTAAAAAGTTTTCATCAACTTTATCATTTGAGACTCAACAATAAATAAATAAAATCAAATCATCCTCGCTCCACGACCAAGGATATTCATGTAATCATCAATGGTCACGACTATACCGAATAATCCCTGGTCATAATCATACCAACAACTGTCTACCAATGAACTGCAGGCCAATGAGGACTTTTACCACATCATTCGTCGCATTACGGTCATGATTATACTGACTAATCCCTGGTCATAATCATACCAAGTCCATCTATGCACGTAAGCCAAAGATGACTTTCATCACAATATAAGCATGAGGATGATGACAATTCAATGAAACAAGTTCAAGAATAAATTTTAAAGATTTATAAGTTAATTTATCCTGAACTCAATAACGTCCAAATTGTCAACATGATACTGCTTTGTGGAGTAAAAATTCAAGAATGCTCAGAAGAATATTTTCATAAAAAGATACTGGATGAAGCGCAAATACCAAGGATATTCCACTAATTTTATGGAGTATAGAAGTCAAAGCTTTAACCAACTGAGTATAATGGAATATATGAAACTGCAAATGGATTTTGGCCCGCCATGCAGTAATCCACGTAGATAGATCATTTACATAATTTAATAAGGAATGAATACGAAGGATCATTCACCATGCATGTGGTAATCCACATAGACAGGTTATTCCAATTGAATAATAAAGAATGGAATAACAGAAGGATTCACCATGCGTGCGATAGATCGCATGCATGTGTTATTCCCAATGTAATAATAAATAATGGAACCGGTCCCACAGAACGCATTGCAGACGGGATATTCCGGCGAGAATAATAAATAATGGAACCAGTCCCAGATAAACGCATGCATGTGATATTACGGCGAATAATAAATAATTGAACCAGGTCCCACAGAACGCACGCATGAAATATTTCGACGTAATAATAAAGAACGAAATATTAGAAGAATTTCACCATGTATGCGGTGCTTGCCATAAACATATTATTCAACATAATGATAAAGAATGGAATAATGTAAGAATTTCACCAAGTATAGGGTAAACTCATGCATATCTGAGTTATTCTAACAAAATAATAAAGAATGGAATGACGAAGAATCTCACCATGTGTATGCGGTTTTATCGTGATATAAAGTTATTCCAATATAATAATAAAGAATGGAATTGTGACGACCCCAAAATAGGTCCATTCCATCCAACCCATTCTGAGTCGCCAAATACATGGTATGAAAACAACTACAACTTTATTACAACAATTGTCTGCAAAATACAACAACACATATCTTTGTGAGTTTGGATACAAATATATATACCAAGCGTGACTCTCATCCCAACCTTGGATAAGACGTCACAATGACACCTTACATAAATGTATAGTCAAAACTGTTTTAGAAATTAGAATCTTTGGGAAGTGCTTAAGAAACCTTCGTACATGGGAGGCCATGCTTCAGGTTATGATAGATATCATATGGCCACGTAATTATCCTTGGTTGACCTAATAGACCCCAAAGAAAAAAGAGAAGATTACTATCATATTCTTTCCAATGGTGAGTCTTCTCTTAACTTATCATTATCTCCACAGTCTCAAATTGAAAAACACCAAGATTATATAGGTAGTGCTCGTAAATATACTCAGCAAGTGGATAAGCACAACCCTGTCTTATAATGACACGAGGTTGTATGTCATTAGACATCTTGTATGATAGTGGCAAACACCCTTCCAATGTTGGGTTCGCCTCTCCCTATATGATTCACCAAATATAACTACTAAAAGATGTATACAACACACTTGTCTATACTATTTAGGGAGAACTCCACAGCTAGAGACCACCGTTCTATTCCCTTGTTGCCCAGCCGACCCAAAATACACACTTTTATTACCTGAAAGGAATTGTGAAGCAAAAGGGTGAGCACAACTAGCCCAGTAAAGAATATCATGACTAAAGATAATTAAATTATCAATAGCCTTCATCAATAACAAATAAGAGATTTAGAACATATGGTAGATGATAAAAATTTCAACCATAGTTGCAGCGGAAAGAGCAATCCATAAGAAGAGTCAAATAGATAATACAGTCTATTATCTTCTCCATATTAAAAGTCCACCAACAATGTTTTATCCCTATAACATCAATCAATAATTCCTTTCCACAATTATATGAATATCTCATAATCATAATTGTGATTCTAAATTCCTCTTCGTACTTGGGGATTTAATATAATTTTCATCACCTGTTCTTTCCTGAAACATCAAAGATCATGGTTATACCAAATCACAGTTCCTGTTTATAATCATACTAACAATTTCATCTTTGCACTACGGGCCAAAGATATTCATCAACATACCATCTTTGTACTACAGGCCAAAGATATTCATATCTCAAAGAAATATATAATCATTTCAGAATTTATATAAATAATAATTATAACCATGTTAATCAATTCATCTTTACACTTAAGCTAAAGATATTCAATTATAAATTCAATGGTCATGATCATACCAGTTAACAATTCATCTTTGCAATACAGGCCAAAGATATTCCTCAGTCATGATCATACCAATAATTTACCCATCTTTACACTCAAGTGAAAGAGAAATTCAACATCAGGGTTATAAAAATGTTATATATGATAATCAACAACTGCATTTATTTTCAAGAGCAACAATCATAAATCAACGATAATTTGGTCAGAAAAAGAAACTAATTTTTGTCGTGAATAGTACCCGTGAATAGTAACTCGGGAATAGTAACTCGTGAATAGTAACTCATGAATAGTAACTCATGAATAGTAACTCGTGAATAGTACTCCGTATTCGTAAATAGTACCGTATACGTAAATAATGTCATATACATAAATAGTGCCATATCATGAATAATCTTGATATCGTGAATAAGTAACCCCGACTCAAAAAGGTAGAAATTCCACAATAAGATCCATACCAATATGTCAATATAATAATATTGAAAGAATAACATCATTATGAAGAATATAACATCCCTTAATATCCCTTACTATCCCTTACAATCCCTTACTACCCCTTACCTCAAAAAAAGCGAAGACTTACATTTGGATATCTGATATACAACAAGGAAACTTGCACTGATAAATAATAACTCACCAAGTATCTAAATACTCACAAAATACACTTGATAATCTATAGAGAAAAAAAGAGAAAACTTATGTTTCTGGTGTGATTTTCAATTCTAATTTAGCCCTCTATTTATAGAAAAATGTTAAGACTTCAAGCGTACTTAACTCCGCAACCCCGATGGCTTTACACCCTACTATTCCCACCCACCACATTTGAATAAAAATCTCAGCACATTTCTTCACCAACCAAGAGTGGGCCCCACCAATTCTAGAATTTTCCACCAAAATGATTTATAACTTGATTTCCGAATCAGCCACCTCTTAAAATACATAATAAATCATACGCTCATTTTTAACGGTTCAAAATTTGTGGACATATACTCAACTTATATATGTATAACATATCCAAAAATTACAACGATCCAACGGTCGGATTAAAAATTATAACTCCCACAATATATCTCAAAAAACACTTGTTTGATTTTTAATACCACCAATCTGACAAAATACTAATAAATCACCTCAACATTAATTCCTTCATTTATAACCACATAAATAAATCCATCATTTATATCCACATAAAATAAATATTTCCTTATCATATAAATTAATGATTAATTATTCACAAATAATATTACAGAATTACATTTATGACAACCAGTCGTACATTCTGCTAGGAAGAGGGGCTTTCCAATAAGGATTTCTCCTTCTTGGCAAGCAATTAGGTGACCAAACCTCTCCTCGATGTAACTTTCTAGACATTGCCAATAATGCTATCTAATAATATTATTCAAATAATATGAATTATTGATCCGATAATGGAGATACTATGCAGTGACAATTATTGAAACAAATATAAAATATCAACGCAGCAATTATTGATTCAATAACATAAAATATCGAATAAGAATTATCGTAACAATTATTGAGTAGTGCCTTCTCACGTAAGAATCAATAATTGAAAAAATATCGCAATACCGCAGTGCTACTCGCGTAACCACGCCAGACATCGTATTTTAACCACCGTATATTCCAACAAGATGTTAATTGGTAACAACTACGCCGTTATTTATAAAAACTCAAATTTGTCATTTTTTCATCCGACAATTATTATTACAGTATGGGGCCCATAAATGATCGCTACCACATACGAATATTCCCCGATAGAAAGAATATTCCACGACTAAACGAATATTCCCCGACAACAATAAATATTTTATAACCACTTGCGTATTTTGAAAAAAAAATTCATATATCACCCTTAACTTTAACTTTTATCAATTTAACCATTTACTGAATAGTAATTATAAGAAAAATTGAATACTTTTATTTCATAAAATTCGGGGTCTTACAATCTCCCCTCCTTATGAAATTTCGTCCCCGAAATTTACGTACCTGGTATTTCAAAGAGTTGAGAATACCTTGCTTCCATCTTCCCTGTCCTCATGATTTCTCCATTGTTCATCTCCTGTATTTCAGATATCATTCTAGAATACAGCTTCAAAACAATGGTTAATTGAACAAATTAACATATCACAGAATATCCCGATATTATGACTGACCAACAAATAAGCTTAGGAAGGACACACTAGCGAAGGATTTACTCATCTCTCCCCTCTTAGTTCTATTCCCCGATCTCCGCAAGAGACCACATCCCTAAGCTCTGATACCAACTGTGACGACCCCAAAATAGGTCCATTCCATCCAACCCATTCTGAGTTGCCAAATACATGGTACAGAAAACAACTACAACTTTATTACAACAATTGTCGTGCAAAATACAACAACACATATGCTGTGAGTTTGGATACAAATATATATACCAACTGTGTCTCTCATCCCAACCTTGGATAGCACGTCACAATGACACCTTACATAAATGTATAGTCAAAAACTGTTTTAGAAATTAGAATCTTTAGGAAGTGCTCAAGGAAACCTTCGTACATGGGAGGCCATGCTTCTAGGTTATGATAGATATCATATGGCCACGTAATTATCCTCGTCAATTGAATAGACCCCCAAAAGAAAATGAGAAGATTACTATCATATTCTTCCCAATGGTGAGTCTTCTCTTGACTTATCATTATCTCCACTGTCTCAAATTGAGAATTATACTTCAAACAAACACCAAGATTATATAGGTAGTGCTCGTAAATATACTCAGCAAGTGGATGAGCACAACCCTGTCGTATGATGACACGAGATTTTATGTCATTAGACATCTTGTATGATAGTGGCAAACACCCTTCCAATGTTGGGTTCGCCTCTCCCTATATGATTCACCAAATATAACTACTAAAAGATGTGTAAGACCCCGAATTTTATGAAATAAAAGTATTCAATTGTTCTTATAATTACTATTTAGTAAATGGTTAAATTGATAAAAGGTTAAAGTGAAGGGTGATATATGTAATTATTTTACATAAGCAAGTGGTTATAAAATACTCATTGTTGTCGGGGAATATTCGTTTGGTCGTGGAATATTCTTCCTGTCGGGGAATATTCGTATGACGGCGCAGTCTTTTGTGGGCCCCGTAACGGAAAGCGATTGGAGGAAGAAAACGACAAGTATAAGTTGTTTATAAATAACTAGCGTAGTTATTACTGCTAACAACTTTGTTGAATACCCTATGGTTAAAATACGATGTCTACGCCATTGCACAATAAGAAGACACGGTATTGTACCAATTATTGATTCTTACGTAAGAAGGCACTACTCAATAATTGTTACAGTAATTACTATTCAGTATTTTATTGATTAAATAATTGTTACGTTGATATTTTATATTACTCGTTGTTTTTAAGAATCATTACTACACAATTTTCCATTATCGAAGCAATAATTCATATTATCCTGAATAATATTATTAGATAACATTATTGGCAATGTCTAGAAAGTTCTATCTAAGGAGAGGTTTGGTCACCTAATCATACTTCATGAGAGAAATTCTTATTGAAAGCCCCCTCTTTCTTGGGAACCGCCGATCACATTATTGTGATTCAGAATATTATTTGTGAATAATTAATTATTGATTTATAAGATAAGGAAAATATTAATTTTATGTGGATATAGATGGAGAAAATTTTAAAGTGACAATTATTGAAAATTGATATTTTATCTTTTCCGATAAAATAATATTTTATTATATTATTATAATAATGATGATATTTTTACAATGAATGATTATATGAGGAGGAAGAGTATTTTTGTTGCAAAAGTTGTTTAAAACATGTTGAACATGTTGGTGGACCCATTTCTTGACTAAAATTTGATTATAAATTTGTAAAATCGTCTGCTTTATGGATTTTACCAATTTCATTTGAATTTGGAAAAACTTTCTTCTGCAAAGTTGTAGAGAATTGAATTTCCTATAAAAATTTTTGAATACAATTTATGGATTTCGCGAGATTCAAAATTTTTGATAAAAAAGCTATTTGTGACGCCCCCAAAATTAGGTATACATCACCCATCTTGGGTCGCCGATACATCGTAGTAAAAAATTCAAATACAACTTACTAATACAACTGTTATAGGTAATAATACGACAAAACATAAATGTGAGTTTGAATACAATTATTGTCAACTAGAGATTATACAAACTCAAAAGGAGTCCTCATTACAATTATTAACACACTATTTCACGTAATAGTGAAGACTACTAATGTTATCCTTCGGACCGCCACTCCGCTCCCCGACTAGTCCTCGCTATGTTCTCATTTCAAAGAGAATAGTGAAAGAAAGGGTGAGCTCAACTATCCCAAAGAAGAAATATTATGACTAAGATAATGCGTAATAAATTATCATTAGTCTCCAACAATGTTAAACCGATAAAATATAATGTACATCAAGTTTAACTGCGGTTGAACAAGCAATCCATTAAAAGAGTCAAGTAGAAAATAAAATCTACTATCTTTTATGATTAAAAAGGTTTTTCATCATCATTATCGCCGGACTCAAATTTTAATAAATAATCCACATCATCGAATCACCCCCACTACTACGGCCAAGGATATTCTTTAGTATCACGACCACAATTATACATGCACTACGGGCCAAGAATATTTGTGTATTCATTAATGGTCATGATCATGCCAACAACTCATCCCATCAATGCACTACGGGCCAATGAGGACTTTTACCACATCATTTGTAACATTACTACCATGATTACAATCAATAATCCTCGATCATAATCATACCAAGTCCATCTATGCACTACAGGCCACCGATGACTTTTAACATAATATTAACATGAGGATGATGACAATGATATAAGAATTCAATAAAATAAGTTCAAGAATTAATTTGTCCAAGAACTACTAATGTCCAAATTGTCAACATGATACTGCTTTGTAGAGTAAAATTCAAGAATGATTAGAAGAATATTTCCATGAAAAGATACTGGATGAAGTGTAAATATCAAGGATATTCTACTAATTTCATGGAGTATAGAAGTCAAAACTTTAACCAACTGAGTATAATAAAGAATGAAATAACAAAAGAAATCACCATGCATGCGGTATTTCGCATAGACAGGTTGTTCCAACAGAATACTAAATAACGGAACCAGTCAAAGTAAATTACGCACCGGCATGATGTTCCAAATGTAATAATAAAGAATGGAATAACAATAGAAATCACCATGCATGCGGTGCATTGGATGTATAAAAGTTATTCCAATGTATACTAATAAGATTTTAATCGTCCGGCATAAAAGCGACCGATGTAATATTCCAATGTAATAATAATAAAGATGTAACCGTGTCCCAAGTAAAAACGTATGCAGGTGGTGATATTCCAAATGAATAATAATAAAGGCGGAATAATAGAAGAATGTCACCAAGTATAGGGTAGTCCACAGATATCGTTATTCTAAAGGAATAATAAAGAATGGAATAACGAAGTTCTCTTCATGAATACAAAAGAAATAATATCCCTTACGAGTATAACAAATAATATTCCCTACCTTAAGAAGAAGAGTCTTTGGATATATAAGTAGTGAAGTAGCGTATCACTTTTTCTTTCTCTATATAGTTTATCTCTCTAGAGTTTTAGTGATTTCGTGTAAAAAATAATGAATGAATGAACTTCTATTTATAAAAAAATGGAATGCATAGTAATTAACTCATGAACTATTTAGAGATTGATTTACTTTAATCTGATGGTCCATATTTAAAGCAAAATCTTTTAAATAAAATATAATATATTCTATTTATAATCTAATAAAACGAATAACTTTATAAAAGATTTTACTATCAAAACACTACGCAGCAATTACCTTAAAACACTATGCGTATAATAAAATATAATATATTTTAATTATTGTCTAATAAAATAGATAGCTTTATAAAAGTATTCTGTTTTATATAAAAAGTTTTTACTATGTAAACACTATGCAACACTATGCATAATAGAATATAATATATTCTATTTATAGAATAACTTTATAAAAGTATTCTCATTTTATATAAAAAGATTTTCTCAGATTATTACATTAATAATACCAACAAAACCGAGTGACTTATCACGTAAGCATCAATAATCAATACCGCAATTACTCTTATGCAATCACGCCAGACATCGTATTTTTAACACCGGTGTTTCAACAGCTTAACAGTAAAACTTCCGCCGTTATTTTCATAAAGAATTTTTGTCGCTTTTCAATCCGACAATAATTCCGTTAATAGAGTCCACGAATGATTGTGACGTTGTACTAATATTCCCCTGTTAAAACGCGAATATTCCCCAATTCAATCAAATATTATATAACAACTTACGTGATTTTGCAAAATTTATAAATATTACCCACAACTATTATATCAATTTCACTCCATAATATTTAAAAATAATATTTATAGAAAATTCATCTTTATTCAAAAAGTTGGGGTTTTACAATCTCCCCTTCATATGAAATTTTGCCCTTGAAATTAGGGTACGTACCTGGTATGTCGAAGAGGTAAGGATACCTTGATTTCATTTCAGATTCTAACTCCCAAGTCATTTCCTCAAAGATCGCGGTTTCTCCACAAAACTTTGACTTGAGGTATAACCTTGGTCGCTGCGAGATATGTTCCTTCTTATCCAAGATTTGAACAGGAACCTCTTCATACGTCAAATCTTCCGCTATTTCGTCCGGTTCCAAATCAATAATGTGGTTCGGGTCTTCCACATATTTACGTAACATGGATATGTGAAAAACGATATGAACACGAGACATACTTGGCGGTAAAGTGAGTCTATAGGCCACGCCTCGCTTTCGATCAAGGATTAAAATGGGCGATAAATCGAGGATTGATCTTTCCTCTCTTTCCAAATCTCGTAACCCCTTTCCATGGAGCAACACGTAACAACACATGATCTCCTATATCGAATTCCACGGCCTTTCGATGAAGATCAGCATAACTCTTTTGTCGATCTTGTGCGGTTTTTATACGTTGTCGGATTGTTTGAATCTTTTTTGTAGTCATACGTACCAACTCCAGTCCTAACAACGTTGCTTCACCCACCTCATCCCAGCATACTGGAGAACGACACTTTCTTCCATACAACGCTTCGAATGGAGCTATGCCAATACTTATTTGATAACTGTTGTTGTAGGAAAACTCCACCAATGGTAAGAACTTGTCCCAACTTCCCTTGAAATCAAGGACATAGAGTCTTAATAGATCTTCAAGAGTTTGAATAGTCCTCTCCGACTGTCCGTCCGTCTGAGGATGATATGTCGAGCTAAATCGTAAATCTGTGCCCATAGCTTTTTGCAAACTAATCCAAAATCACGAAGTGAATCTTGGGTCTCGATCAGAAACTATGGATACTGGCATACCATGCAATCTTAAAACCTTGTTTATGTACATACGAGTAAGACGTTCAAGTGTATAAGTTTCTCGTATTGGTAAGAAATGAGCAGACTTGGTCAATCTATCAACAATGACCCAAATCGCATCTATGCCTTGATAAACTCTGGGAAGACCAGTAACGAAATCCATGGTAATGTGCTCCCACTTCTATTCTGGAATTTCAAGTGGTTACAATGGACCTTTTGGTACTTGATGCTCGCCTTGACTTCGTTGACACGTTAGACACCTTGAGATAAAATATTGTATCTCTCTCTTCATATTGCCCCACCAAAATGTATGTCGAAGATCATGATACATTTTGGTACTCCCAAGATGGATTGCAGACGGTTGTGTTGTGCGCCTCCATCATGATTTTATACTTTAAATCGTAATTAGTTAGGAATACAAAGTCCGGAGTTGACTCAAGTATTCCTTCTTCATCGATTCTTGCTTACGCATCGCACCTTCTTGCACTTTCTTCCTCATACGCATCGACTCGGGATCTCAGAATTTGAGTAGCTTTAATTTTATCAATTAAAGTCGGTTTTACTCGTATATTTGTCATCATCACGTGGGTCCCTGGAGTCTTTATCTCTATCTCCATCCTTTGCAAGTCATACAAAATGGGCCTTTGCGTTGACAATATTACACCGAATAATCCCTTGTCATAATCATATCAAGTCCATCTATGCACTACAGGCCACATATGACTTTCAACATAATATAAACATGAGGATGATGACAATGATATAAGAATTCAATAAAACAAGTTCAAGAATTAATTTGTCCAAGAACTACTAATGTCTAAATTGTCAACATGATACTGCTTTGTAGAGTAAAATTCAAGAATGAACAGAAGAATATTTCCATGAAAAGATCTTCGGATGAAGTGCAAATATCAAGGATATTCTACTAATTTCATGGAGTATAAAGTCAAAACTTTAACCAACCGAGTATAATAAAGAATGGAATAACAAAAGAAATCACCACGCGCGCAGTACTTACGCATGACAAGTTATTCCAACGAATACTAAATAACGGAACGAAAGTCGCGTAAATTATGCACCAATGGGATGTTCCAATGTAATAATAAAGAATGGAATAATAATAGAAATCACCATGCATGCGAAGATTTGGCGTGATGAAAGTTATTCCAACATAATACTAATAAGATCGTAATCGGTCCCAAGCAGAAACGCATGAAGACGATGAATATTCCAAAGTAATAATAATAAAGATGGAATAATAGAAGAATGTCACCAAGTATAGGGTAGTCCATGCATATCTTTGGTTATTCCAAAGAATAATAAAGAATGGAATAATGTAAGTTCTCTTCATGAATACAAAAGAAATAATATCCCTTATGAGTACAACAAATAATATTCCCTACTTTAAGAAGAAGAATCTTGGATATATAAGTAGTGAAGTAGCGAGTATACTTTCTTCTTTCTCTCTATAGTTTATCTCTGTAGTTTTAGTGAATTAAATAAGAAAATAATGAATGAATAAGCTTCTATTTATAGAAAAATGGAATGCATAAGAACTAACTCATGAATGGTTAGAGATTGATTTACTTTAATCGGACGGTCCATATTTAAAGCAAAATCTTTTAAATAAAATATAATATATTCTATTTATAATCTAATAAAATGAATAACTTTATAAAAGATTTATTATGCAAACACTATCGCAGCACTTATGCAAACACTATGCATAATAAAATATAATATATTCTAATTATTGTCTAATAAAATGAGATAGCTTTATAAAAGTATTACATTTTTTATATAAAAAGTTTTTACTATATAAAACACTAAGCGAGACATTATGCATAATAGAATATAATATATTCTATTTATAGAATAACTTTATAAAAGTATTCTGCTTTTATATAAAAAGATTTTCTATATTATTACATTAATAATACCAACAAAAGCGAGTGACTTATCAAGTAAGCATCAATAATCAATACCGCAGTGCTACTACGCAACCAATGCCATTACATATATTTTTACACCGTGTTTCAAAGCTTAACGGTAAAACTTCTGCCGTTATTTTCATAAAGTATTTTTGTCGTTTTTTCAATCCGACAATAATTCCGTTGTGGGGTCCACCAATGATTGTGCCGTTGTACTAACATTTCCTGTTAAAATGAATATTCCCCGATCAATCGAATATTATATAACAACTTGCGTACTTTGCAAAATTTGTAAATATTACCCACAACTTTTTTATCAATTTCACTCCATAATATTCAAAAATAATATTTATAGAAAATTCATCTTTATTCAAAAAGTTGGTGTTTTACACTATTTATTATGAATTATTGAAGTTCCGTAGTTCCGAAATAATTGATTTTTGAAAGTTTTAATTATTTTTAATAACAAAAATGTTTTTTTTTGTTTTTGTCATTATTGGATACTAAATTCAGATGTCTTTGATGTGCGTAGGAAATTTAATAAATAATATTAATATTTTATTAAATTTCTGCTTTGGTGTTCTAAGCAATTTCCTATAAATAGGGTACTTAGGTTAGAATTGAAAATCACACCAGAAACTGAAGTTTTCTCTCTATTTCTCTCTCTATATTATCGAGTGTATTCTTGTGAGTATTTTGATATCTTGAGTGTTGCTATACGGTGCAAGTTCATTCAGCGTTATTCCAGTCAGAAGTACTGCTCTTTTGAGGTAAGAGATAGTAAGGGATGTTATTTTATTCAAAAATGATATTATTTCTTCAATATCAATATGCCGAAATATTGGTGGGAATTTTTATCAAATTTAGAACTTTTTCATATCGGGGTTACTATTCATGAGTTACTATTCACTAGTTACTATTCATGATTTACTATTCACGAGTTACTATTCACGACGGGTTACTATTCATGAGTTACTATTCACGAGTTACTATTCACGGGTACTATTCACTACAAAATTAGTTCCTTTTTCTAACCAAATTATAGTTGATTTATGAATATTACTCTGGAGATTAAAACTATGTATTGATTATATTGATTTTATTATCATATATAACATTTTTATAACCCTGATATTGAATTTCTCTTTGACTTGAGTGTAAAGATAAGTAAAGTATTGGTATGATCGTGACTATGGGTTTTCTTTGGCCAGTAGTGCAAAGTTGAATTGTTGACTAGTATGATCATGACCATTGAATTTACAATGGAATATTTTTAGCTTAAGTGCAAGGTGAATTGATCAACATAGTTATAATTATGGTTTATATAAATTCCAAAATGATTATGTATTTCTTTGAGATATGAATATCTTTGGCCCAGTGGTGCAAAGATGAATCGTTGATGAATATCTTTGGCCCGTAGTGCAAAAGATGAATTTATCGATATGATTATGAAACAGAACTGTGATTTGGTATAACCATGATCTTTGATGTTTCGTAAAGACAATTGATGAAAATTATCTTCGTCCTGGATGCGAAGAGAAATTTAGAATCACAATTATGATTATGTGTTATTCATATGATTGTGGACCAGAAATCGATTGATTGATGTTACAGGGATAAAACATTGTTGGTGGATTTTTAACATGGAGAAGATAATAGACTTTATTGTCTATTTGACTCTTCTAATGGATTGCTTTCGTTCACCGCAACTATGGTTGAAAAGTTTTATCATCTACCATATGTTCTAAATCTACGATTTATTACATCGTTGAAGGCTATTGATAATTTATTTATCTTTAGTCATGATATTCTTTATCGAAGCTAGTTGTGCTCACCCTTTTGCTTTCACAATTCCTTTCGGGTAATAAGAGTGTAGTTGGAATTGACGGGGGGTAACAGGATAATAGAAACGGTGGTTATCATTTAGTAGTTATATTTGGTGAATCGACTAGGGTGAGGTGAACCTAACGTTGGAAGGTGTTTTTTGCCATCATCATACAAGATGTCTAATAACATACAACCTCGTGTCATCATAAGACGAGATTGTGCTCATCCACTTGTTGAGTATATTTGACACTACCTATATAATCTTGGTGTTTGTTTGGAGTATAATACCCAATTAGAGACAGTGGAGATAATGATATGTCGAGAGAAGACACACCATCACGAAGAATATGATAGTAATCTTCTCGTTTTTCTTTTTGGGGTTTATCATTCAACCAAGGATAATTTTGTGGGCATATGATATCTATAATAACCTGTAGACGCATGGCCTCCCATGTACGCATTTATTTTCCTTGAGCATTTCTCAAAGATTCTAATTTTTAAAAGCAGTTTTTAACTATACCTTTATGTAAGGTATCATTATGAGGTGTTGTCCACTATTGGGACATGAGTCACAGCTTGGTATATATTTATATTTAAACTCATTTAAGTTTAAGTGTTGTCGTATCTTGCACGACAATTGTATTAATAAAGTTGTAGTTGTTTTCTGTACCATGTATTTGGCGACTCAGAATGGGTTGGATGGAATGGACCTATTTTGGGGTCGTCACAAGATGTATACAACACACTTGTCTATACTGTTTAGGGAGAACTCCACAGCTAGAGACCACCGTTCTATTCCCTTGTTACCCCAGCTAAACCCAAATACACTTTTTATTACACGAAAGGAATTGTGAAGCAAAAGGGTGAGCACAAACTAGCCCAAGAAAAATATCATGACTAAAGATAATTAAATTATCAATAGCCTTCATCAATAACAAATCGAGATTTAGAACATATGGTAGATGATAAAAATTTCAACCATAGTTGCAATAGAACTAACAATCCATTAGAAGAGTCAAATAGATAATATGAGCCTATTATCTTCTCATGTTAAAAGTCCACCAACAATGTTTTATCCCTGTAACATCAATCAACAATTCCTCTCCACAATTATATGAATATCTCATAATCATAATTGTGATTCTAAATTCCTCTTCGTACCCAGGACGAATATAATTTTCATCACATGTCCTTTCCTGAAACATCAAAGATCGTGGTTATACCAAATCACAGTTCATATTTATAATCATACTAACAATTTCATCTTTGCACTACGGGCCAAAGATATTCATCAACATACCATCTTTGCACTACAGGCCAAATATATTCATATCTCAAAGAAATATATAATCATTTCAGAATTTATATAAACAATAATAATAACCATGTTAATCAATTCATCTTTACACTTAAGCTAAAGATATTCAATTATAAATTCAATGGTCATGATCATACCAGTTAACAATTCATCTTTGCACTACAGGCCAAAGATATTCCTCAATCACGATCATACCAATAATTTACCCATCTTTACAATCAAGTGAAAGAGAAATTCAACATCAGAGTTATAAAAATGTTATATATGATAATCAACAACTGCATTTATTTTCAAGAGCAACAATCATAAATCAACGATAATTTGGTCAGAAAAAGAAACTAATTTTTGTCGTGAATAGTACCCGTGAATAGTAACTCGGGAATAGTAACTCGTGAATAGTAACTCATGAATAGTAACTTATGAATAGTACTCCGTATTCGTAAATAGTACCGTATACGTAAATAATGTCATATACGTAAATAGTGCCATAAGCATGAATAGTGTCGTATACGTGAATAGTAACCCCGACTCAAAAAGGTAGAAATTCCACAATAAGATCCATACCAATATGTCAATATAATGATATTGAAAGAATAACATCATTATGAAGAATATAACATCCCTTAATATCCCTTACTATCCCTTACAATCCTTGACCACCCCTTACCTCAAAAGAGCAGCACTTCTGACTGGATATCGGATATGACGCTGAAGGAAACTTGCACTGATAAATAGTAACTCACCAAGTAGCTAAATACTCACAAAATACACTCGATAATCTAGAGAGAAAAAGAGAGAAAACTTATGTTTCTGGTGTGATTTTCAATTCTAATTTAGCCTCTATTTATAGGAAAATGTTAAGACGGCAGCAGACTTAACTCAAGAAATCGATGGCTTTACTCGCTACTATTCCCACCCACCACATTTAAATAAAAATCTCAAAGACATTTCTTCACCAACCAAGAGTGGGGCCCACCAATTCTAGAATTTTCCATCAAAATGATTTATAACTTTGATTTCAATCATTACCTCTTAAAATTCATAACAAATCATACGCTCATTTTTAACGGTTCAAAATTTGTGGACATATACTCAACTTATATATGTATAACAACGATCCAACGGTCGGATTAAAAATTATAACTCCCATAATATATCTCAAAAAACACTGGTTTGGTTTTTAATACCTCCAATCCGACAAAATACTAATAAAACACCTCAACATTAATTCCTTCATTTATAACCACATAAATAAATCCATCATTTATATCCAAATAAAATAAATATTTCCTTATCATATAAATCAATGATTAATTATTCACAAATAATATTACAGAATCACATTTATGACAACCAGTTTGCTCCTGGAAAGAGGCTTTCCAATAAGGATTTCTCCCTATCTGCGTAGCCTTGATTAGGTGACCAAACCTCTCCTCGATGAACTTTCTAGACATTTCCAATAATCTTATCTAATAATATTATTCAAATAATATGAATTATTGATCCGATAATGGAGATCTTGTCAAAAGACAATTATTGAAACAAATATAAAATATCAACGCAGATAATTATTGATTCAATAACATAAAATATTGAGCGATAATTATCATAACAATTATTGAGTAGTGCCTTCTCACGTAAGAATCAATAATTGAAAAAATATTGTAATAACATCTGGTCATCTTCTTTAACTACTCTGCGTATTCATCGTATTTTAACCACCGTGTATTCCAACAAAGTTAATTCAGTAATAACTATCCGATATTTATAAAAACTCAAATTTGTCATTTTCTTCATCCGACAGTTATTCTGTTATGGGACCCACAAATGACTGTGCCGTCGTACGAATATTCCCCGATAGAAAGAATATTCCATGACTAAACGAATATTCCCCGAAAACAATGAATATTTTATAACCACTTGCGTATTTTGAAAAAAAAATTCATATATCACCCTTAACTTTAACTTTTATCAATTTAACCAGTTACTGAATAGTAATTATAAGAAAAATTGAATACTTTTATTTCATAAAATTCGGGGTCTTACAGGAATAACAGAAGTTCTCTTCATGAATAAGAAAGAAATAATACACCTTACGAGTACAACAAATAATATCCCTTACCTTAGAAGAAACTGGATATTAGAAAAGTGAAGTAGCAGAATACTTTTCTTCTTTCTTTCTATAATTTCTCTCTTTAGAGTTTCAGTGAATTCGTAAGAAATAATAAAGGAATGAGCTTCTATTTATAGAAGAACTGAAAGTGGCTCTTGGTCTTAACGAAGGGTCAAAATGACTCTTGGTAATATTGAAGAGACAACTACTATTTGCGAAGGGACAATTAACTATTGGAACACCGAAGATGCAAATAACTCTTGGAACACCGAAGGGACAAATAACTCTTGGAAAACTGAAGGGACAAGTTACTATTAAAACTTTAAATCAACGATCCATATTGATTTACTATTATAATTTTAACCAACGGTCTGAAAAATTTGCACATCTCCTCATGAAATAATATTGTACCCAAAAATGATTTTGACCGAAAAGAAATATATTTTACGGGTGAATAGTACCCCGTGAATAGTAACTCATGAATAGTAACTCGTGAATAGTACTTTGACACGAAAAGTGCCCCGAATACCAGATTGAACAATATAACCTCCAGACATCAATTATTATCGAAACAAATGTCGATTTCCACTAACACTAATAATCCCAACACAATGGAACTATAAAATTCATATTTAATCAACACAAACTTATTCATCATTAATATTATAACTCACAATATTTAACAACCAGGTCGTTCCCAGGAAAGAAGGGCCTTTCCAATAAGGATTTCTCCCTATTAGCGCGCAATTATGTGACCAAACCTCTCCTTGACAGAATTTCTAGACATTGTAAATATTGTAAATAATAATATGAATAACTGTACCGTCTCAATTATTGATTTAATAATATATCATATTATGCAGATGATACTGTAACAATAATTGAATCAATAATATGAGAGATGTGATGCATCAATTACTGTAGCAATAATTAAGTATAACTGAGTGACTTCTCACGTAAGCATCAATAATCAATACTGTGTGCTACTATGCAACCACGCCAGACATCGTATTTTTACTTTTACTAAGGGTAGTTCAACAGTTTTAACGGTAACACTTTCGCCGTTATTTTTATAAAATGATAATTATGTCATTTTTTAACTACGACAATACTTCTGTTGTGGGGTCCACCAATGATTGTGTCGTCGTACAGATATTCCCTGACAAAAAGAATATTCCCCGACCAATCGAATATTATACAACAACTTGCATACTTTGCAAAATTTATAAATATAACCCACAACTATAACATTATATCAAATCCACACCATAATATTTAAAAAATATTTCGAGAAAATTAAATTTTTATTCATAAAATTTGGGGTCTCACAACCTGGACATAGTACATGCTCATGCTTATTCCTTTAGCACACATCACATTATTTGACAAAGTCAGTAAAGTCCTTCCTCAAACCTGGCCAGTAGTAAAGAGCTTCAGTCCTCTTAATAGTGGATGTGATTCCAGAGTGTCCCCCCTTTGAGCTCCCATGAATTGCTTCTATTAGCTTCTTTCTCAGCTCTCCCTGATTTCCCACATAAATTTTTCCCTTTTCCCTCAAGATTCCTTCTTTCAGACTGAAGAGTAGATTAGCATCTGGATTCATCATTAATGGGCCAGAACTTGTTATGTTTCTAAGTCCCCTTCCAAGCTGCCACTGATTTCATCCTTCCAATTTGGGCTCATTTTTGTAACTGTGGTGCACCTTATTTCAATCTCATATTACCTGGATAGGGCATTTGCCACCAAATTGTCCTTTCCCTTTTTGTACACTATAGTATAATCAAATCCAAGAATTTTAGATACCCATTTCTGTTACACCAGTGTTGTTAATTTTTGCTCCATAAAATATTTCAATGCCTCATGGTCTATTTTAATGATAAATTAATGTCCTAGCAGATAAGTTATCCACCTCTGGACAATTATAATAATGGCTAGCAACTCCTTCTCATAAGTTGATAGCCCCAAGTGTTTGTTTGTTAATGCCTTACTGAGATAGGCCAAAGGTATGCCCTTTTGCATCAAGACAGCCCCGATACAAGTATGACATGCATCTGTTTCTATGATGAAAGGTTTCCTGAAGTCAGGTATTGTAAGCACTGGAGTAGAAGACAAAACCTCTTTAAATCTACAGAAGGCTTCCTCAGCTTCTTTTCCCCACTGAAAGGCTCCCTTCTTAAACTAGTTGGTTAGAGATTTGGAAATAATTCCATAAAGTTGTACAAACCTTCTGTAGTAGCCTGTGAGACCCAAGAAACCCTTAGTAACTTCAAAATTTTGGGAACATGCCATTTCCTCATTGCTTCTGTTTTGTTCTCATCCACTGTCACTCCATCTTCTTTAATTACATGGCCCAAATATTCAATCTCAGATTTACAAAAGTCACACTTACTTCTTTTAACAAAGAGTTGATGTTTTCTTAAAAGTGAAAGTACTTGTCTCAGATGTTGTTTATGATCTTCCAAACAGTGGTTGTAGACCAAAATATCATCAAAGAAGACTAATACAAACTTTCTCAATTGTTGGCTAAACACTTCATTCATTACACATTGGAAAGTGGCTGGTGCATTGGTTAAACCAAATGGCATCACCATAAATTCATAATGTCCATGGTGGGTTTTAAAATCAATTTTTTGAACATCCTCATCTTTGACTCTGATTTGGTGATATCCACTCCTCAAATCTAATTTAGTGAACACTTTACTTCCTTTTAGCTCATCTAGTTGTTCATCTATGATAGGTATAGGAAATTTATTCTTCACAATAATGTTATTTAAAGCCCTATAGTCCACACAAAATGTCCAAGTGTTATCCTTCTTTTTGACTAAAAGAACTGGTGATGCATAAGGTGAAGTGTTGTGCTTAATAATACCATTATCTAGCATTTCTCTAACCAACCTTTTAATTTATGTTTTCTGTATATAAGAGTACCTGTATGGATTGGCATTGATTGGTTTGCTGCGTGGAACAATTGGTTGTGGCTCCCTAAAAAGATCTTCATATTCATTTATGGAGCATCATGTAAAACCCCAACTTTTTGAATAAAGATGAATTTTCTATAAATATTATTTTTGAATATTATGGAGTGAAATTGATATAATAGTTGTGGGTAATATTTATAAATTTTGCAAAGTACGCAAGTTGTTATATAATATTCGATTGGTCGGGGAATATTCGTTTTAACAGGAATATTAGTACAACTAAGACAATCATTGGTGGACCCTAGCGGAAATTATTGTCGGATTGAGAAAATGACAAAAATACTTTATGAAAATAACGGCGGAAGTTTTACTGTTAACCTGTTGAAACACCCGGTGTTAAAAATACAATGTACTGGCGTGGTTGCATAGTAGCGCACACTGGTATTGATTATTGATGCTTACGTGATAAGTCACTAAGTTTTGTTGGTATTATTAATGTAATAATACTGAAAAATCTTTTATATAAAATGAATACTTTTATAAAGTTATTCTATAAATAAAATATATTATATTCTATTATGCATAAATAAGCGTCTGCGTAGTGTTTTATATAGTAAAACTTTTTATATAAAACAAAAAAATAATTTTATAAAGCTATCTGCTTTATTAGACAATAATTAGAATATATTATATTTTATTATGCATAGTGTTTTGCATAGAGCACATATAGTGTTTGCATAGTAAAATCTTTTATAAAGTTATTAGTTTTTATTAGATTATAAATAGAATATATTATATTTTATTTAAAAGATTTTGCTTTAAATATGGTAGTCGAAATAAAATAAATCAATCTCGATAGTTCATGAGTTAGTTATTATGCATTCCATTTTTCTATAAATAGAAGCTCATTCATTCATTATTTTCTTACGAATTCAATTTGAAACTCTAGATAGATAAACTATAGAGAGAAAGAAGAAAGTATTCTTTCTACTTCACTACTTATATATCCAATACTCTTCTTCTTAAGGTAGGGAATATTATTTGTTGTACTTTCGTAAGGGGTGTTATTCTTTCTTATTCATGAAGAGAAGCATTTGTTATTCCATTTCTTATTATTACATTGGAATAACTTTGTATCACGTAGTCTACCCTATACTTGGTGACATTCTTCTATTATTACATTGGAACATCCTCATCACATGTGTTTTACAAGACTGGACTGGTTCCGCCTTTATTATTATTACTCGTTAGAACATCACATGCATGTGTTTTTACACCGGACCTCGTTCGCCTTCTTTATTATTATTACATTTGGAACATCCTGCATCATGCGCTTTTACGCCGACTTCGGTTCCGTCTTTATTATTTCATTCTTTATTATTCTGTTGGAACATCCTGTCGGTGTGATTTTCACCTGACTTGGTTCCATTATTAGTATTCTGTTGGAATAACCTGTCTATGCGAAGTACCGCATGCATGGTGATTTCTTTTGTTATTCCATTCTTTATTATACTCAGTTGGTTAAAGTTTTTACTTCTATACTCCATGAAATTAGTAGAATATCCTTGATATTTGCCCTTCATCCAGTAACTTTTCATGGAAATATTCTTCTGATCATTCTTGAATTTTACTCTACAAAGCAGTATCATGTTGACAATTTGGACCTTAGTAGTTCTTGGACAAATTAATTCTTGAACTTGTTTTATTGAATTCTTATATCATTGTCATCATCCTCATGTTTATATTATGTTGAAAGTCATCTGTGGCCTGTAGTGCATAGATGGACTTGGTATGATTATGACAAGGGATTATTCAGTGTAATCATGACCATAATGTTACAAATGATGTGGTAAAAGTCCTCATTGGCCCGTAGTGCATTGATGGACAGTTGTTGGCATGATCATGACCATTAATGAATGCATAAATATTCTTGGCCCGTAGTGCATGGATAATTGTGGTCGTGATACTAAAAATTATCCTTGGCCATAGTGCAGGGGTGATTCGATGATGTGGATTATTTATTAAAATTTGAGTCCCAAATGATAATGATGATGAAAAACCTTTTTAATCATAAAAGATAGTAGATTTTATTTTTTACTTGACTCTTTTAATGGATTGCTTGTTCCACTGCAGTTAAACTTGATGTCTATTATATTTTATCAGTTTAACATTGTTGGAGACTAATGATAATTTATTCTGCATTATCTTAGTCATAATATTTCTTACTGGGCTAGTTGAGCTCACCCTTTTTTTAACTGTTCTCTTCAGGAAATGAGAACACAGCAGGGACTAGTCGGGGAACGGAGTGACGGTCCAGAGGATAACATTAGTAGTCCTCACTATTCTGTGAAATAGTGTGTTAATAATTGTAATGAGGACTCCTTTTGAGTTTGTATAATCTCTAGTAGACAATAATTGTATTCAAACTCTCAGTTATGTTTTGTCGTATTGTACACGAGAGTTGTATTAGTAAGTTGTTTTTGAATTTTGTACCATGTATTTGACAACCTAAGATGGGTGATGTATACCTAATTTTGGGGGCGTCACAGTTTGTATCAAAGCTTAGGGATATGATCCCTGGCTAAGATGTGAGACTAGAACTAGGAGGGGAGAGACGGGGAATTCCTTCGCTAGTATGACCTACTTAAATTTATTTTGTATTTAAAGTGGTTGGTCGGAGTTTAGAGATATTATGTTACATGTCAATTAACCTTTGTTTTGTGGCTGTATCTGAAAATGACATCCGAAAATGTTGAGAATAGCAATGGAGCACAAGAGACCGTTGAGTCTCCACATATCAATAATCAGGAGAATGTGCATCAGGAAGGCGACAATCCTCATCCAAACAACAACATTGACCAAATGATGAATGATGGATTGTTCAGAGGCTTTATGCAATTCATGCAACAATGACGCGAGCGGCTCTGTCCAAAATGTAGATGGAAACATTGAAACTCTCGGGCGATCACCGCTAAATGCTTCAAGGAGCTGGGACCACCGGAGTTTAAGGAGAGCCAAAACCACTTATGGCGGAAGCATGGATAAAGCGAGATCACCAAGATATTTGATGTCTTGGGATGCTCCGAGGAGCAAAAGGTTCCTTTCTTGCCTTTTATGTTGTCGCGGAGAGGCGATTCTTCGTGGGAATCGGTAAAACGTACTCAACTGCCGTCTTCAAGATGTCTTGGGAGAAGTTCCAAGAGTTGTTTCAACGACAAATACTTTCCCAAAAGTATTCGTCACATGAAGGAGGTGGAGTTTATCAAATTGGAGCAAAACAATATGGCCAGTAATCGCAATACGAGGCAAAATTTGCGGAGTTATCCCGGTTTGCATCCTACTTGGTGAATAATGAAGAGAGAATGGCGCGAATGTTTTTAAGAGGTTTAAAGCCGGAGATACGTCAACATCTTATTTCCCATAAACTGTGTTTGTATTCAGATGTTGTAAATAGGGCTCAGTTGGTGGAGCGCGATAACGAGTCAATGCAACCAAAAGAGAGTAGCCGGCAAAATGATAATACCGGTGAGAGCGATCATCGGGCGAGCGACAACAAGCGTGGAGGGAATCAACAAACCAGAAATGGTAACCACTTCGGTGGTAATCAGGGCCAAAACAATAAGAATGGAAATTTCAAGAAGAGGAGATTTAACAATGATGGAAAGACGTCAGCACCAGCACCCATTGTTAAGGAAGGAGAAAGACCACCTATCATATGCTTCAAATGCGGAGGGGAGGGACACATCAGTCCAAATTACGCGATGCCATCCAAAGCATGTTATAATTGTGGAAGAAAAGGTCACTTAGCTTGATTTTGTGCGTTCATCAAAGACAAATTCACTAGGATGGAGGCACCAAAGGTCATCCCGAAAAAGTCAAAGCGGGTAGTGCAAGGAGAGCGTTTGTTGTGACCTCCCGAGAGCAAGGAACCCGAATGAGGTCATCACGGGTAAGCTTTTATAATAAACTCTAGCGAAGTCTACACTTTATTTGATAATCTGGGTTCTACCCATTCTTTTATTTCTCCTACTTGCGCTCAACGATTAAATTTGACTCCGGAGAAATTAGACTTTGACTTATCTGTGGAAACTCCGTTGGGAGAAACCTTCATTACATCCACGATTTATAAGTCTTGTTTGGTTCAAGTTGGTACCCACACATTACCTGTCGATCTTATTGCATTAAAAATACTTGCATTTGATGTAATTCTAGGGATTGATTGGTTAACTACTCATCATGCAAAAATTGATTATTTTCATAAAGTTGTTAGCTTCCATATTCCTAATCGACCTATTATGCGAATTCAAGCAACCAAACCATTAAAATCAATCATTGTCATCTCAAGCCATAAAGCTATTCGTTGATTGAAAAATGAATGTCAAGCTTTCTTAGCTCATGTCACAGATCCAAACAAAAATACGTCAGTTTTGAATAATATTTCTATTGTTAATGAATTTCCGGCGTATTCTCTGAAGAACTTCCCACCTACCCCAGAAAGTGAAATTGAATTTTGTATCGACCTTGAACCCGAGTCAAAAACCCTTTTCCAAAGTCCCATATCGAATGGCTCTATTGAACTTCGAGAGTTAAAGACTCAACTGCAGGAATTGTTAGACATTGGCTTTATTCGTCCCAGTACTTCTCCTTGGGGTGCTCCTGTTCTATTCGTGAAGAAGAAAGATGGAAGTATGCGAATTTGTATTGATTATCGGGAGTTGAATCATGTCACCATCAAAAATAGGTACCCATTGCCACGTATTGATGACCTATTTGACCAGTTGCAAGGAGCCAAATTCTTTTCAAAGATTGATCTTCATTCCGGATATCACCAATTGAAGATTAGAACCGATAATATTCCAAAGACGGCTTTCAGAACTAGGTACGGGCATTATAAATTCCTAGTTATGTCCTTTGGATTGATTAATGCTCCTGCTGCCTTCATGGATATGATGAACCGAGTATTCAAGGAATATTTGGATCATTTTGTGGTCGTCTTTATTGATGACATCCTCATATATTCCAAAAGCCGTGAAGATCATGAGGAACACTTGAGGCTGATACTCCAAAAGCTTTGTGAATACAAGCTTTATGCCAAGTTGAAGAAATGCGAGTTCTGACTTGAGGAAGTAGCATTCCTTGGGCACATGGTATCAAGTCATGTAATATCATTGACCAAAGAAAGATTGAAGCTATTCAAAGTCGAGAGCAACCTAAATCGATGATCAAATCGTAGCTTTCTCGCTTAACCGGTTATTATCGGAGATTCATAGAAGGGTTTTCTTGAATTGCTACTCCACTAACTCAGCTAACTCGGAAAGATACAAAGTTCGGTTGGAGTGAGGAATGTGAGAAGAGTTTTCAAGAACTCAAGAGGAGACTCATTTCAAAGACTTTGCTTACGATAATACCATCCGGTTCGGAGGATTTGTCATCTACGGTGATGCTTGGGCAAAGGGTTAGGATGTGTTCTCATGCAACATGGGAAAGTCATAGCCTTTATGCTTCATTTATTAACTCAAAGAATATGAGAGGAATTATCCTACTCATGATCTAGAGTTAGCGGTATTGTCTTCTTCGCACTAAAGATTTGGAGGCATTACTTGTATGGGGAGAAAGTGGAGATCTTTACGGATCATAAAAGCCTCAAATATTTCTTCACTCAAAAGGAACTCAACATGCGACAACGACGTTGGCTTGAATCTGCTGAAAGATTATGATCATACTATCGATACCATCCTGGAAAAGCGAACGGTAGTAGGCGGCGCGTTGAGTAGAAGATCATATCGCGAATGCGAGTGCAATATTGTCAACGCAAAGGCCCATTTTGTATGACTTGCAAAGGATGGAGATAGAGATAAAGACTCGAGGACCCACATGATGATGACAAATATCTGAGTAGAACCGACTTTAATTGATAAAATTAAAGTCGCTTTCAAATTACGATCCGGTGAGTCGATGCGTATGAGGAAGAAAGTCAAAGAGGCGATCTTTGGAAGCAAGAATCGATGAAGAAGGAATACTTGAGTCAACTCCGGACTTTGTGTTCCTAACGACCATGATTTAAAGTATAAAATCATGATGGAGGCGTCTAACACACCGCTTTGCAATCCATCTCGGGAGTACCAAAATGTATCATGATCTTCGACATACATTTTGGTGGGGCAATATGAAGAGAGAGATAACGCTTTATCTCAAGTTGTCTAACGTGTCAACGAGTCTCAAGAGAGCATCAAGTACCAAAAGGTCCATCAGCAACCACTTGAAATTCCGTAATGGAAGTGGGAGCACATTACCATGGATTTCGTTACTGGTCTTTCCAAAGTTTCTCAAGGCATAGATGCGATTTGAGTCATTGTTGATAGATTAACCAAGTCTGCTCATTTCTTACCGATACGAGAAACTTATACACTTGAACGTCTTGCTCGTATGTACATAAACGAGGTTGTAAGATTGCATGGTATGCCAATATCCATAGTTTTTGATCGAGACCCAAGATTCACTTCAAGATTTTGGGTTAGTTTGCAAAAAGCTATGGGCGCAGATTCTGATTTAGCTTCGTATATCATCCTCGAGACGGACGGACGATCGGAGAGGACTATTCAAACTCTTGAAGATCTATTAAGACTCTTCTGTGTCCTTGATTTCAAGGGAAGTTGGGACAAGTTCTTACCATTGGTGGAGTTTTCCTACAACAACAGTTATCAAGCAAGTATTGGTCTGGCTCCATTCGAAGCGTTGTATGGAAGAAAGTGTCATTCTCCAGTATGCTGGGATGAGGTGGGTGAAGCAACATTGTTGGGTCTGGAGTTGGTACGTATGACTATAGAAAAGATTCAAACGATCCGTGTGACGCCCCCAAAATAGGTCTACACGACCCATTCTGAGTCGCCAGATATCACACTATAAAAATCAAATACCAACTTCATTTATACAACTGTTGAACTGTCGTAAAGAATACGACCACAGTTAACTGTGAGTTTTAATACAATATAGTCTCATAGACAGTATCCAAACTCAAATTATTACAATGCCATATATAATACAGCAGCAAATAACGCTTCCAAAGTCGGGTTCACTTCACCCTATTATAGTTCACCAAAATTAAATATTACGTGACGTATAAAATACGACACCCACATCTTAGGTCCTCAATACAATTATATATTGTATGTCATGCCGTTTTATAATGTATTGAGAAACTTGACGGGTCTCGAACCATCTCACTATTTCCCATTATCCCATTTCGACCCAAATTACACTCTTATTACACGAAAGGAATTGTGAAGCAAAAGGGTGAGCACAACTAACCCAAAAAAGAATATCATGACTAAAGATAACTACATTATCAATAGTTCTCATCAATAATAAATCGATTTATAACATATAGGTAGATAATAAAACTTTTCAACCATAATTGCAGCGGAATCAACAATCCATTAGAAGAGTCAAGTAGAACATAATGTCTACTATCTCCTCCAAATTAAAAGTCCATCGTTAATATTTCATTCCTGTAATACTCATCAACAGTTCTTCATTGTACCCAAGACAAAGAGAACTTTCATCACCTGCCTTCACCTGAACCACTAAAGATTATAATTAAGTTCACAATTCATATTTACAATCATGTAAATCAATAGTTTCTCCTTGCCACAAAAGATTAATAGGATGTTTACTCAATATCCTTACCCCAAAGGCTGAAGATATTCAAATGTAACAACAATGATCATACCAATCAGTTGTCTATCTTTGCACTATGGGCCAAAGATATTCAACTATAAAACCAATGGTCATGATCATACCAATCAATTGCTGTCGATTACTACTGACCAAAGACATTCAACTTGTTAACTAATGGTCATGATCCTACCCATCACATCATTGAATTATCCATGCACTACTGACCAAGGATATTCGTTAGTATCACTTAGTGGTAATGATCATGTCATACACACATCGCCCATCTTTGCACTACGAATCAAAGCTATCAAATAACGATCATCTTTGCACTACAGGCCAAAGATATTCAACAACATATCATCTTTGCACTACATGCCAAGGACTTACAACTGTAAAACCAATAACCAACAGTATAATAAAGAATATATGAAACTGCAAATGGATTTTCACCCGCCATGCGGTAATCCACGTATACAGATCATTTCCACAATTTAATAAGGAATGAATACAATGGATCATTCACCATGCATGTGGTAATCTACATGATGCGAGTTATTCCAATGAATAATAAAGAATGGAATAACAAAAGACATCACCACGCATGCGATAGAGACCGCATGCATGAGGTTATTCCCAATAGAATAATAAATGCGAATAATAATTAATGGAACCAGTCCCACGTAAAATGCATGTATGAGGATATTCCGCCGTAATAATAAATGCGAAATAATAAATATTGGAACCGTGTCGTGAAATTCACACAAGCGGGATATTCAAACAGAATAATAAATGCGGAATAATAAAAGAAGATCACCAAGTATTGGGTAAACCGCATATACAGGTCATTCCACCAAGTATAGGGTAAATCGCGCATACAGGTTATTCCAACAAAATAAAAAATAATTGAATAATAATAGACTTCACCAGGTATACGGTAATCCACGTATACAGGTTATTCCAACAGAATAATAAAGAATGGAATAACAGAAGTTCTGTTCATGAATAAGAAAGAATAACACCCCTTACGGATACAACAAATAATATTCCCTACTATAATAATATCCCTTTACCTTTCAAAGAAGAGTATTCCGACTAGTAGGGCGAGGATATACTCGAAGGAAACTTATACTACGCTCAAAGCTTTCTTAAACTCTAAAGAAAATACGCTCAAGATTATAGAAGGAGAATTCTCTGAACTTCTGGTGTGATTTCAATTCTAACTAAGCTTCATATTTATAGGAAAATGGAATGCATAAGAACTTAATCCATGAATCAGTGCAGATTGATTTACTTTAATCGACGGTCCATATTTAAAGCAAAATCTTTTAAATAAAATATTATATATTCTATTTTATATAAAAAGATTTTTACTATGCAAATACTATCAGCATACATTATGCATAATAAAATATAATATATTCTATTTATAGAATAACTTTAATAAAGTATTCATTTTATATAAAAAAGATTTTACTATGCAAAATACTATGCACAATAGAATATAATATATTCTATTTATAGAATAACTTTATAAAAGTATTCGCATTTTATATAAAAAGATTTTACTATGCAAAACACTATCGTAATAGAATATAATATATTATATTCATTTATAGAATAACTTTATAAAAGTATTCATTTTTTTATATAAAAAAAGCTTTTCATTATAATTTCAACCAACAAATCAAAAAAATTAGTACATCTCTTCATGGAATAATATTGTACCCAAAAATAATTTGGACCGAAAAGAAATATATTTTTCGATTGAATAGTACTACGTGAATAAGACTTGAGAATAAGTACTACATTAATAGTACCCCGACACAAAAAGTGTCCCAAATACCCGAGTGAATAATATTCAGGTGAATAGTAATTTAGGTGAATAGTAACTCGTGAATAGTAACCCGTGAATAGTACTCCAACACAAAAAGTGCCCTAAATAATTAATACTAAAGTGAATAGTAACTGGGTATTTTATGACAGCTTGTCTACTTTGAAAATTTTTCACATATCACCCTTAACTTTAACCTTTTATCAATTTAACCATTTACTAAAATAAAAAAATTAAATACTTTTATTTCATAAAATTCGGGGTCTCACAATCCGGTAACGTATAAAAACCTCACAAGATCGACAAAAGAGTTATGCTGATCTTCATCGAAAGGACGTGGAATTCAATATAGGAGATCATGTGTTATTACGTGTTGTTCCATGGAAAGGGGTTACGAGATTTGGAAAGAAAGGAAAGCTCAATCCTCGATTTATCGGCCCATTTTTAATCCTTGATCGAGTAGGAACTGTGGCCTATAGACTCGTTTTACCGCCAAGTATGTCTCGTGTTCATAACGTTTTTCACATATTCATGTTACGTAAATATGTGGAAGACCCGAACCACATTATTGAGTTGGAACCGGACGAAATAGTGGAAGATTTGACATATGAAGAGGTTCCTGTTCAAATCTTGGATAAGAAGGAACATATTCTACGCACCAAGGTTATACCTCAAGTCAAAGTTTTGTGGAGAAACCACGATGTTGAGGAAATGACTTGGGAGTTAGAATCTGAAATGAAATCAAGGTATCCTTACCTCTTCGACATACCGTGACGTACCTAATTTCGAGGACAAAATTTCATAAGAATGGGAGATTGTAAAACCCCAACTTTTGAATAAAGATGAATTTTCTATAAATATTATTTTTGAATATTATGGAGTGAAATTGATATAATAGTTGTGGTAATATTTATAAATTTTGCAAAAGCACGCAAGTTGTTATATAATATTCGATTGGTCGGGAATATTCGTTTTAACATGGAATATTAGTACAACTAAGACAATCATTGGTGGACCCTACAACGGAATTATTATTTGGATTGAGAAAATGACAAAAATACTTTATGAAAATAACTACGAAAGTTTTACTCGTTAATCTGTTGAAACACCCTGTTAAAAAATGCGAAGAATACGCTGCGTGGTTGCATAGTAGCACTAAGATTGATTATTGATGTTTACGTGATAAATCACTCAGATTTTGTTGGTATTATTAATGTAATAATACGTAAATCTTTTATATAAAAATGTAATACTCTTATAAAGTTATTCTATAAATAAAATATATTATATTCTATTATGCGATATTGTTGTATAAATATGTCTGCATAGTATTTTACATAGTAAAAACTTTTATATAAAATGTAAATACTTTTATAAAGCTATCTGCTTTTATTAGACAATAATTAGAATATAATATATTTTATTATCATAAAATGTTTTGATAGTGCTTTCGCTAGTGTTTGCGTAGTAAAAAATTTTTTAAAAGTTATTCGCTTTTATTAGATTATAAATAGAATATATTATATTTTATTTAAAAGATTTTGCTTTTAAATATGGATAGTCGATTAAAGTAAATCAATCTCGACTGCTCACGTGAGTTAGTTACTATGCATTCCATTTTTCTATAAATAAAGCTCATTCATTCATTATTTTCTTACAAATTCAATTTGAAATTCTGTAGAGATAAACTATAGAGAGAAAAAAGAAAGTATTCTCGCTACTTCACTACTTATATATCCAAGTATTTTCTTCTTAAGGTAGGGAATATTATTTGTTGTTGTCTCTAAGTAAGGGGTGTTATTCTTTCTTATTCATGAAGAGAATCTGTTGTTATTCCATTTCTTATTATTCATTTGGAATAACTCAGATATACGGCTGTGATCCCTACTATCTTGGTGACATTCTTCTATTATTACATTGGAACATCTTGTTGCGTGTGTTTTACACCGACTGGTTCCGCTCTTTATTATTATTACTCGCTGGAACATCCTATCATGTGTTTTACACCCGACTGGTTCCGCTCTTTATTATTATTCTGGAACATCTTGTCTCGGCTTTACGCCTTAATTCTGGTCCGTTTTTTTTATTCTGTTGGAACATCCTGCTTGCAGTGATTTTCACCGACCGGGTTCCATTATTAGTATTCTCGTTGGAATAACCTCGCATATACGGCACCGCATGCACGGTGATTTCTTTTGTTATTCCATTCTTTTTATACTCAATTGGTTAAAGTTTTGACTTTTATACTCCATGAAATTAGTAGAATATCCTCGATATTCAAGGCTTCATCAAAGATCTTTTCATGGAAATATTCTTCCGATCATTCTTAAATTTTACTCTCTAGCAAAGATGTCGTGTTGACAATTTGGACCTTAGTAGTTCTTGGACAAATTAATTCTTGAACTTGTTTTATTGAATTCTTATATCATTGTCATCATCCTTATGTTTATATTATGTTGAAAGTCATCTGTGGCCTGTAGTGCATAAATGGACTTGATATGATTATGACAAGGGATTATTCGGTGTAATCATGACCATAATGTTACAAATGATGTGATAAAAGTCCTCATTGGCCCGTAGTGCATTGATGGACAGTTGTTGGCATGATCATGACCATTAATGAATGCATAAATATTCTTGGCCCGTAGTGCATGGATAATTGTGGTCGTGATACTAAAAATTATCCTTGGCCGTAGTGCAGGGGTGATTCGATGATGTGGATTATTTATTAAAATGTTTAGTCCCAAAATATAATTGATGATGAAAAACCTTTTTAATCATAAAAGATAGTAGATTTTATTTTCTACTTGACTTTTTTAATGGATTGCTTGTTCATTATGAGCTTAAACTTGATGCTATTATATTTTATCGGTTTAACATTGTTGGAGACTAATGATAATTTATTCTCGCATTATCTTAGTCATAATATTTCTTCTTCTGGCTTAGTTGAGCTCACCTTTTCTTTAACTGCTCTCTCTTGAAATGAGAACATAGCGAGGGACTAGTCGAGGAGCGAGTGATGGTCCGTAAGGATAAGATTAGTAGTCCTCACTATTCTACGTGAAATAGTGTGTTAATAATTGTAATGAGGACTCTTTTTGAGTTTGTATAATCTCTAGTAGACAATAATTGTATTCAAACTCTCGGTTATGTTTTTCGTATTATATACCTGCAGTTGTATTAAACAAGTTGTATTTGAATTTTATACCATGTATTTGACGACCTGGGATGAGTGATGTATACCTAATTTTGGGGCGTCACATCATCATTAATCATGTGCGTAAATTTATACAATTAAATAAAAATTTAAATATGAATAATTTTGTCATTTTATTATATTTTTAATATGCGTAAAAATCAACCAAAACTTTTATCAAGAGGGTAGATTTTAGTGGAGGATTAATGTGAAAAAATATAATTAAGGACATTGAGATATATTATAGCACTCTATTTAGTAATATTTGAATTTTGTTTTTCTATCAATTATATTACATGTATTCACATATATCGATATTTAGTATCAACATAAATTTATGATCATATATGATGAATCGTTAAAAGTCAATAATATTATAAATTTTAAAAAATACTACTAGTTATACGATTTAATATTTGAAGACTTAAATGAGTCGAATCAATTTTAACATTAAAATATCTTAGATTTTCTGAAAAGAATTAATATTAATTTTATAATTTACATCAAATGGATTATTATTATTATTAAAAATAAAATAAAAGGAGCATAAACTTCAAATGTAATCGCTTAAATGTTAATACTCCCTATTTCACGAGAATAATGCTTAAACTTTTTCCTAATTTATTTATTAAATTTTAAAATTAAAATAATTTTAATTGATTAATAATTAATATTATAAACTACTTAATAAATATTATTAAGAACAAAATTATTATCATTATAAAAATTTACAAAAAATAAAATTTCATAAATTAATTAGGATAAAGTTAATGAGACTTAATTTTTTTTAGACGGAAGGAGAATTAAATTTATATCCAACAATTTTTTTTATATTAAAATTAAAAGTATTTAGATCAATAACTACAGGAGATTAGTACTCCAATTTCCTATTTCTATCTCTCCTTCCCTAGGAAAACCACCTCCAACCGCCGAACTTCCCACTTTCCGACTGCAGATCACGGCCATCCCACCTCCATCCTCCTCCACTCTCTACCACTAACAATAGCCAGTAAAACCCACCTGGTTTGGTTGACTTCTATTTTTGGAAACTAAAAGTAATTGCTTGTAAATTGGTTCATTAAAGAAGCCGGCAGATTGCTTTTCATAGCATGAATACTTTCTTCTAATCAAAGATTTGATTGAACTTCAGGTACCTTCTCCCTCCTAGTCTCCTCTGATTCTCTATTCTTTATAAGAAAATAGGTTCAGTTTTTGGAAGTTTCACCAAATGAACTTAAGCTCTTTTTGATATATTGAACTGGGTATTTTGTTTTTCTTAGCTAGCTGATTGAATTGATTTGAAGTTTTAATGATAGTGTTTTTTCAGTTCTTGATGTTAAAAATTGGTGATGATTATGTAGTTTACTAATTTTGAGGTTTTATCAAACATCTAGGCTGCAGCCTGCAAGATGTGAAATTCTACGACTTGGAAAACGGCTTGTGGGTAAATTGGAGGGTTTTGATTAAATAATTCTAGATTTACTTAAGTTCTGACATTGCATGGACAGTTTTTTCAATCTTTGTTCTGCTAGCTCTTTTGTTCGAGTTCAGACAAATGCTTTCTTTTTTTGATATGTGATTTTAAATGTTGCTTTACAATTGTTATTTTTTTGCTGTCAGCTTCTTCTAGTTGTCAGATCTTGTATTTAATTCCTGTTGTCTACGGTCCAACTTCTTTAGAAAGTTCAAATGTTGGGAGAATTCTAGCCAAAGTAGAGATTGTTGAAATTGGCATGAATTTACATGCATTCTTACTCACGGGTTGCATGCTAATTTTGCTTTCTTCTAACAAAATGATAACTAGTCTAACATGTTGACAAATCAATTTTTGGACTTAGCAAAATCATTGACCAGTCAATTTGTGTCCTTGCAGATGGTGTTGGTTTCATATGGAAACCCATTTAAAATGTCAGAACCGTGTTTTTATATAATGGTGGGCCAAATGAATGTTATGTCTATACCCAGTTAGAGTATTTTGTAGAAAATGGTGAGAGTTTTGTCCATAGAGTTATTTCTCAGTAAGAGAAATAGTGAGCAAGAGAGTTGTATTCTCCAGATATTTTTTTACAGTTTTTTGCGTGTGTTATTATCTTACTGTGTCTACGTGTGACAATTTTCTCAACAATTGAATTATATACACATGACAAGTGTAGGTTAATGGATATGCACGAACTTGTGTTATGGCAAAATAGTCTAGGTACGTGTAAATTTGTGGAGTCAGCAATTATCACATACTCTAGCTAGAAGATCATATTTTGAGGGGAAAATGAAAGTTATTGCAATCAAATGTCACATAGAAAACACACACACATCGCACAAAGAGTATAAGTTTTGACAGTTTGGCTTGTGGCCTATATTCATGCATGAAGAAAAGATTAAAGTTTCACTAGGAGGTCAAACTTCAAGTTACAATAGATGCTTATGTTTCTCTCAAACTCCTGAGGCCCACCACATCCAATCTCTTTTTAAGTATTTCACAACAAGTAAATTCTGAAGATATTTTATTCAAATAAAGATGACCTTAAAATTGAACTACTTGTTTACATTCTCAAATCTCAATGCAAGCCTCCCCAAATTATATGAAACTGAATTTCCTCTTGAAGCCAAAGTAAACTCTTCAATTACTAGATTGGAATAGTTTTTGGACATTTCTTTTGCTCTCACATGGGTAATCATACAACTTGTTGCTATTCTTATGCATATTCACTTTAACTTTTGAGATGGTACGTAACTTTTTAACCCCACTTTCAAAAATAGATAATGGATATTGGCCATCAAAATACCCCCCCCCCCCCACTTCCCCACTTTAAAGTTCAGTAAGAGCTATTTCGCTTTACTTCACATTATGTGGCCTTTATATCGTTTTCTTCTTGTTGGTTAAGCATTTTTAGCATATTGCAACAAGTCAGTTTGAAGTTTATATAACATCTTTATTTGTATTCAGATAATCTTTTGCAATGAAGACTCTTGGCAATGATGAATTCGATGTGGAAGGTGGTAAGTTTGAAAATGACAGAGAAAAGTTGATACGAAGTACCAGGGTAGTTAAAATAAACAACCAGGCCTTATTATCTGGTCTAGCATATTGCATTTCATCCTGTAGCATGATACTGGTCAACAAGTACGTTCTCTCCAGCTATGATTTTAATGCTGGAATTTCTTTGATGTTCTACCAGGTTAATTCTGTTTGATATGTCTTCTAAATTAAAATTTTATAACTTCAGTATTTCACAATTATTTCATTTGCCTAAGAAGTTTCTTCCATGTCTGCAGAACTTTGTTTCGGTATTAATTGTGTCTATGTTGAGTATTCTTGGTATAATATCAACTGAACCACTCACGTGGAGATTGATTAAGGTGTGGCTGCCAGTGAACGTTATTTTTGTTGGGATGCTAGTCACAAGCATGTTTAGGTATGTACTTTTTCTTTTCTTTTATCATCACCTATTATCTCGGTTTTCCTCTTCTACTCCTTAATTTCATAATTGTTTATCCATCCACAATATCAGTTAATAATTTGTTAGCCTTGTCCTTATTCTGAATTTGTTCATCCAGTGTATTTCATCTATATTTGCTTGCTCCCCATTCTTGTTAGAAACACATTGGAGGTTTTCTGATCGTAGTTGCAAAAATGGTAAAACTTATGTTAATACCTTCTTCCAACCAACTTAGGATTTTATTTGACCAGAACCTTTAAGCTCCTATCTGAATGTTAGATTTTCTTAAACTTTATTCCAGTTGAGAAAGTATATGTATCTCTTACTTTATTAAAATGTTTTCTTGTGATTGAATTTTTCCGCATCATCCCTAATTTTATTTAAGTTGTGCATTGAACGGTGTAAAGCTACACATCTCAAGTTTCTTTCCTTGATAGTTGAAATTTGAATTTCTCTTACTGGATTATGGGATGCCCATGTTTCTATCAAGTATTCTCTGTTTTCATTTATTTTCTTGCTTTCTAATCTTCAATTTATATAATGGAAAACAGCCAAAAGTGAAGTAAATTCTGTACAAGGAAGCATTTTACACTTATTGATTGCCTGTTGCCTCATTGATTGAGATGCAATTTGATGTGCCATATGTACAAAATAGTATGGTTATGGACTTGCATTTTATGACTTATTACCTCAGTCTTACATACTAGAATGTTGCTTAGCATCCATGTATTTTGCAGTCTGAGGTACATTAATGTCGCCATGGTCACAGTTCTGAAGAATGTTACAAATGTGATAACAGCGGTTGGTGAAATGTATCTATTCAGTAAGCACCATGACAACAGAGTTTGGGTCGCACTTTTCTTAATGGTATGTTGATATGATTTTGCGATTGCGATCCTTTTTTCTATAAACTTCTTTATCCTCACAAACCAATTCTTGTATTCTTTAGGAGTTTGAATCAGTATGAAAAATTACGCATGCTTCTGTCCGTACTTGCTCTTTCAGCATCAAATTTTGGCTGCATTTCCCGTCTTTTTCCCCCTTTGAAAAGGAAGTATTGATGAATTAATAAGGCGCCAGAAGGGGATACTTACTTTCCTGTCTCTGATATAGGTCGTGTTTTCACTAGTGTCTTTACAGGTTTTGGGATCATTGTTCAACTCTTGTTTTTTCATCCTACGAACCCTGATACAATTTGTTGTTGCAACAGAAATGAGGAAATATCTTCTTCCTCGTTAATTGCGGGACAATCTTTATGCCCCTCTATTCACTTGGTTTGGCATGTTTAAGGTTATGCCACAGTTGGCTCTAGTGTTAGAAATGGAGCTTTGTGAGGAATCATTTACTGAACATTTGGTCAATGGCTATTTATGTTTTTGGTGGAGTCTTTGGTTTGGCCTTGAAGTCATTTAGAAAGTATTGACTGTTGCCATCTGGTGATTAAAACAAAAAAAAAACTATATTTTTGTAAACATTTTATGCGTATACCACTGAAAATGTTTTCACATGCCAGAAGACCATATTCATTTGCCAAATATTAACTGCTCAATCTTTGGTCATGACCAATGTTACCTGGAATGTGGTTCGTTCCGATACGCGGTACACTACATAGCTAAAATGCAGTACGCTAGGGTATTTTTATATAAGTTCTTATAGTTAGGAATTCCCTTAGATTCTAAATGAAATAAACCTAAGTTTTATTGAAGACTTTTAGTTGAATCAACAAGTTGGTTGTTTTATACATAGTTTAGGACAAATGTAATATTTGAACATTCAATACTATGTTAGAATATTGATATTTGTGCAATTATAAGTAAAACAACCACAAAAATTTCGATACGCTAAATTTAGAGTATTGGTATGTAAGAGTATCGTGTTTGGGTGGTTCACTAGGTTAACGAGAGTATCCGGTAACTGTGGTCATGACGACCAAATCAATGCACAAAGGGAATGAGTACCCTTGAGAGAGAGAGTCGGAGGAACAGACATTTGTTTCCTGAAACTTCTCTCTGGCACCTGTGGAGTTCTTGTAGAAACAAATATTATTTTGGTTTATTGTATACTTTAGAAGATATCATTTTTGGTGTTCACATTTCGCAATTATTTTAGAAACTTTTATATATCGTTAGTAGCATTTATAACTATAAACTCTTATGTGCACTCTATAGTACTTTCAAATTATTTTTCATAAAATACAATTCAGTGCTTGTCTTATATGTGTTTAGTAAAATTCACATTTGAACTTCTTTTATCATTTTGGTGTTAAATTTTTGTTTGTGAGCAGCTGAAATTTAGTATCTGATGTTTATATTTGTGGCACAATGTAAAGAGGCTAATGTAGTAGTTCTCTCCCTGAAAAAAATGATCTTGTAAAATTAGGTGAGGGGTTCCTGTCCTTGGGAATTTCGTCATCCCATGCTTTGAAGTCAGGATTTTAATTTTTTTGATGGAGTAGCATCAATAACCACTAGTGATATACTCTCTCTATTCCAACATATAAGATTATTATCGACTTTTTGAAGTCAACTAAAGACATTTTCAAACTCAAAATTGACATAGATTCCATTAATTTTAGTCAATACAATAATGATTATTGTAAGTTATCTAAAAAATACTACTCATCGTAAAATTTGTTGTTTCATAATTTTTAATGAATCTTCTCAATTTTGAATTTGAAAATATCTCAAGTTGACTTTCAAAGTCAATAATGATCTTATAATTTGGAACGGAGGAAGTATATGTATAATGAATAAAAAACGGAATTTGAAATGTTACCCTAACACTTGAAAATTTAAAGGATCTTTTTTTTCATCTGGAAGATATCGAGTGATTTAGAATGTTTTCCCGCCTAAAGCTTTTAACTCAAAACAATCAGAGCGTTAGATTTCGGTCTATGTTATTGTTATTATTATAATTATTTTGAATAAGCTGTGGTATTGTTATTGTTCACATGTTCTTTGTGCATTTCTGCCCAGGTAAAAAAAGGGAAGGTTAAAGTTTTATTTCCTTTGCATTATGCAGATCATTTCAGCGATCTCTGGAGGTTTTACTGATCTAGCTTTTCATGCTGTTGGCTATACATGGCAGATTATTAATTGTTTCCTGACAGCATCATATTCTGTAAGTATATTTTTAGCTTGTACGCTGAGCACATGCCATGTAGAACACTTTTTTTATCCTTTCTTTCTTTTACCTTTTAGTAGTTCATTTTTCAGTCTTGTGGCTTGAGTTATTGTAATTGATACTCAAGATCAGAAAATGCTTTCCCACATTTATCTCTTCTTCTTTTTTTGCTGGCATTTTTATTCTACTTACCTTCCCCTTCTTCTGTTTCTCTTTCCTATCCATAAATGTGGCTGAGTGAGGCAGATTATCATGTTATATAAAGTTTAATATCTGTTATTATTTCGATCGCTGACTAAACTATGACTGCACTAGGTAATATAGCGTCTTCTATCTTTCATAACTGTGTATATAAAATATATATCTATTTTAATTAAAACAGGGGGCAGTTTTAATTATCATATCAAGCATTCAAAATGTTGGATTGATCTAAAAGTGAACTGGAATTAATGTATCACAATTAGTCAGATAAGAAGCGAAAACTTCTTTCTTTGTTATATGAGAAAATTTATTGACTAACAACATACTCAGAACAGGATTCTTTGCTCAAAAAACAAGCTCAAATATTAGTGTTAATATATATTCAATTTATTATATACTCTTGTCCATGTGTTCAACTTAATATTTATATTTTTATATATACTAGTGGTGTGACACATGTTGCACGTGGTCTGAAAATAGAGAATAGTGTTTGTAATAGGTGGTTACTTTCATTTTGGTGGGTAGTTATTTAATTATTTTATTTGAGTTATAGTTTTAAGATTACCTTTTGTTTTGTCAAGTGTAAGATGATTTTTCCATGTTTCACATCCTTAGTTGTGACTTTTATCTAGATTGCTCATTGAGTTTCTCAATGAAGCTTCTCCTGCAAATTATATTTATTTATTTTGGGGTGGGGTGGGGTGGGGTGGGGTGGGGAGGGGAGGGGGGGGGGCGGTGTCAGGGGGAGTGGGGATAGTAGATTAACAATGCAGCCATGAAGAATGCTTAGCTGCTTCAATAAGTAGTCTTTTGTGTTTTCATAGGAGCAAACATAAATACAAAGATAAAACAAACTATTAAGGGTCTAATATCCTTTTTAATGGAATATCCCACAAGGGAGCTTCCTCTGAAAGAAAACAGCTTGATGACTTCCTGACATTTCCTTTTAGTTGAAGCTTCTTGAGCTTCAAAGCTTGCTGATGTAAAAGCATGCTTCTCTCACAGCCAATGCTTCACAGAGCTAGACTAGGTGAAGTTTGCATTTGCTAGACAAATTTTCCCTCTGGTAGTTAAAATGATAATACAGAATTCCATAAAATACTCGCATTGTTGTTTAAATGATAATACTGATTTCTGTCTGACTTACCTTGTGTAATATAACACAGCAATTCATTGAATAAGTATATGATACAATCCAACACTACCTAAATATCATAACAGAAGATAAAATATATCACCAAGTCCCCATTGGGTTGATAATGCCCATTAATTTGTGCCTCAAAAGTAGGTTAACGTTCATTACAGAATTTTACCAGGTGTTGCAGAAATTTTATTTTATGCTATTTAAGTTATATATAAAACATATAAGTAGAGTTCTCTAGATATTTTTATACTAATATGTTGATGACCCTGTAATCATTATCTTCACCTATTATATGTATTAATCAGATGTCAAGCAATATATTAATTACTTTGTTTAATATTTTGTATTAATATAGTACAGGGATTAAAAAAGGTTAAATTATCCTTATTTTTACAAGTTAAGGTCTAGTTAGTTATTTTGGTAAAATCAGAATCTAATAAAGCATTAGCATAAAATCAGTATCTACCTTAAGATTTTAGAGTATTATAAATAATAATAGCTTGCAAGAGAGACCAGAGGAGAGCTTGCACTTATAGTGCACTTTTGTGGCTTAAGATTTGATTGACGTGAGACTAGATTTTAACATTGAAGTGAAATAAGGAATCAGAGAGGAAGGAGATCACCACAATGCAAACTCAGCTATGAGAGATCTGAGGAGCAGGGAAAGTATGAAAAGTGTGTGCGCGCGCATGCTTTTATGTATAGATATAATGTTGCAGCTCTGAACTTGGTGTTGGGGCCAAGATATCATTGCCATCTCGGAGTATTAAATCAACTGCCCGCGGCAGCAAATATTTTGCCATGTCCAGCCGATATAGTATATCCCTTTATAAAATATATACATTTCTCAGGATAGGTCTCGTAAAGGCCCATACCTAGTTAACTTGACCAATAATTTGAAACTTGCTCTAAATTTTTGTTCTTGCTTTAGGTTACTATATATACGTATTCCTAAAGATTATTTTGTGATAAGTGAATTAATATATTAAAATGCACCAAAAGGGGGTGAAGCCATGTACACGAAAGACATACGAAACATATAATAAAGTTAGCTAGTCTGGGACATTTAGTTGCAGGAATACATACAATAAAAGCTCTTTCCCTAAACCATCTCAAAGCTCACAGAAAATCCAAAGCCCACCACTATATATCTGATGAAGCTTGTTGGTAATCTATTTAATCTGATCATTATCTGTTTATACGCACATGTTCTTTATTTTGTTCAGTTAAATTGTGTCTTGAATTTACAGCTAATAAATTTTAATGTTGTTCTCATTAAATTGTTGTTGTGCAGTTAACATTGCGTAGGGTCATGGATACAGCAAAGCAAGTCACAAAATCTGGAAACTTGAATGAGTTTACAATGGTTTTACTAAATAATACCCTCTCTTTGCCCCTTGGGCTACTGCTTATATTTGTGTTCAATGAAGCGGACTATCTCTCTAGAACGTGAGTTTCGTTTTACATCAATCTATAACACTGTTAGGAAATGATATAGATAACAGTAGAAGTATTTTACAAACAGTCCTTGGGCGTATCTATAGAAATATATTCTTTGAAAATAATTATTGGTATATGTTCTTACAATTATCTCATATTTTTGTTTGGTTTAATATTTAAAGGATATATAAAGATCCAACTAATATGCAAACTTTAACAAGACAGGGAAAACTGAGTTTGTGGCTAGTATGTTAGATGGATAAAATCGTAACCTCTTTTATCCATTATGCTATTCATAGTATCCAGTATCATTCATTTTCACTTATTTGATCAACTTAAGTCTTAAACTCTCTATAAAGTTTTGGAGCAAAGACAACATAATAACTGTGGTGCTTGTAAATAGTTTCCATATGGAAGTGAAACATTTGCAAAACTCCTTGTGTCATTTTTTCCTCTCCAGCTTTGCTGGCACCCCAGCATGAAGAAGCATGTGGACACATACTTGAAACTGTTGCTGGATATCTGTTTTGAGAAAATCCGTTACTTATGTTTGAACTTTATTTTACTTGTATTATAGTTTCCCAACGGCAATAAGATAACTGTGAGATTGTTTTCATTGTGGAAATATTCCGTGTGTGACAAGTCCCATGTATACCTTGTTAAGGTTATAGCAGTTCACAGATATTCCGCTCTACTACTAATATAAGATAAGTTTTGACTTTTTGAAGTCAATTTGAGATATTTTTAAATTCAAAATTGATATGAAAATTGTAAACTAACTAAAACGAACAATTAATTACAGAAAGTTGTTTTTTTCAAAAGTTAATTGAATCACGTCAATTTTGAATTTGAAAATATATCAATTTGACCTTAAAAAGTCAATAGTAACATTTTATTTCGAAACTGAGGGAGTAACTAGGATTAATCAGCTTAGGAGTGGCCCTGGATTTTTTCCATCTTTTCTTACTATAACTTTGTGTTGTCACTTAACCAGCATTCCTTTCTTTGATGCTTAGCTTTCCTCCAACATAAAAATTGTTTACTGAAACTCACTTTTATATGTGATGATTGTCAGACCACTTCTGAGGCTACCCACCTTCTGGTTGGTGATGACATTAAGTGGATTTTTGGGTTTAGCAATCAGCTTCACTTCTATGTGGTTTCTTCATCAAACTGGGGCTACTACATACAGGTAGAATGGTTTTATTTTTATCATATTAGTTGTATCATACTATTATTGTTGCTTTTCTCAAACCTATATCAAGTAGGGTCTAGTGTTTTAAGTGGGACTCAGTTGGATCTGTGCTATTGATTTGTTTTGGAGCATGGAGTCAGTTTTGGTCGGAACCTTTCATATATTTTCTTGGAACCTTCGTATCGTATTTTCTTGTAGATTTCTATACACATTGCCTGTTGTTCATTATTATTTTTCATCTTATTCTAAAAAGTCCTTTTTGCATTCTGCAGCCTTGTGGGGTCATTGAATAAGATACCTCTTTCTGTCGTCGGCATCCTTCTTTTCAAAGTCCCAACCAGTCTGGAGAATTCCGCAAGCATATTGTTTGGTCAGTTTTCATTTTACTGGCCTTACCTTACCTACCCAGAAAATATTAAAACCCTTTGCTAACCGTTAGCTTGAATTGCCGTTTGTAGGCCTGTTGGCAGGAGTGTTCTTTGCCAGAGCAAAAGTGCGGGAGCGATCGCAATCTTGAAACTATGGTCACTGTTATTATTCTCACACTGGCCTTAATTAAGAATTAGCAGCCTAGATTGTCTGCTCGGGGTAACTTTACATTACGGCATTAACACAGATCAAAATTCTTACAGGAAGAAAACGGAACGGAGAGAGTTTTTTAGTGTATGATTGTGTTGGCTTCTTCTGATCTATATTGTAAGTGAGTTTTAGACAGTGAAATTATTGATATATTTATAAGAAAGCAAAATGATGTATAGGTGAAAAGGCAAATGCATCCTTTTATTCTTCTCAAACAGAGTTTAGTGTGCATTCTGGACTAATGGTGCTTGAAAGTTTAACATGCCCAAGGGTTGTTATACTCCTTGTACTTTTTACATGGAAAGCTAGGAAATCTGCTTATGCTACTGTTTTATAGTAATATAAGGAAAATGATATAACTGTTTACAAATATTTGACGAAGATGAATTGCAATGAATGTACAAGTGTAGCAATAAGATAGAATAAATTATAGGGAATTTTTTTTTAAATTTCTACCTATATATATATAACATGACTAGTAATATAATGCTTTAATATCACTTGTGATTGATTATATTATAAAATATTTAATAACACACATTTGAGATAAAAAATTTGAGACCGTTAACATTATAACAAAATTAATTGGGTCAGTTTTTTTTTGCTAGAGGTTTTTTGTTTTTTATTAAAAGATGGAGGAATGTCGATGGAAAATTAAATAATATAATTAATATTTTATTACCCAAATTTAATAAAAGGTTAAACAGCTAATTTAAAATGTTACATTTTCATTTTTTTCCTTTTATAAAATTACAAACAATACCATAAGAAAACAAGTTTATTATTATATTTTTTGCCCTAATTTAAGTTGTTTTTTTCCCTTTTATTTTATAAACCCTCAAATACTAGTACTACTAATAAAAAAAATGTCAATTTCATATGTATAATGAAAGAACTTAGAGAAAGAAAGGTGTAAATTTGTAAATGGAGAGATCAGAGGAAGTTACTTCAGCAGCTGCATTAATATTCCCTGACACCAATACCAACCCTAATTCTTCTTCTTCATCATCCTCCTCAATACCTCGAATACAATGGCCAACCATTGATGGGCCCCTGGGTTTATCGGAACAAGATGCAATTGGGTATGCCCGAAAATTCTTCAAGTTCGGATTCTTATTCCTTCCCGGGCTTTGGGCTGTCAATTGCTTCTACTTCTGTCCTGTCCTTCGTCACTCCGGTTATTTTCCCCAAGTCCGCCCCTGTAAGTCTTCCCTCTCTTCTCTATATATGTCACTAACTATCTATGAACCTGTTCTTGAAATTTTAGAAGAATTATTGAGTTGTTGCAATTTAGAAGTGTTGGAATATGGATATCCAATTGGGGCGCCCATGGAGGGTCCGACCCATTTGGGTTAATTAACCTTCTCTAATTGACAAGGTCAATAGAGACGTTCGTGATTTTGAACGTGGGAGTGACTAGACGTGGAAAGAGAGTTGGGAAGTGGCTCAACCACTTCCTTGTTAAATAGTCACCTCTATCGATCAATACGTAACAAAAGTGGAGACGCTGTTGGGTTAAAGGAACACAGGAGATTTTCCGCATCAAAGGCTCAATCAGGATTCAAAAGGTATGCCTTTGATTCTCCATATTATGTGTAAATTTGAAATAACATGCGTATTAAAATCCCTTCATTGGTATCAGAGCAAGGTTTAACGATCCCATGTATGCTATGTATGGAATGTTTACACTTTATGCCATGATTGTATGTTTAAAAAGCTTGAAAACATCATTAATGGCAAACTTAGATACACTAAATATTGTGGGCTAATATTGTAGTATATTGTAGCCTAAACATAGTGTATATGATCTGCATAATTTGGGTTTAATTGGATAATTAATTTAAAATTAATTTGAAACCTAGTTTGCAAACAGCCTTCTTTGAACAGCCATAACTTTTTTTGTGATTGTCCGATTCAGTTGATTTTTGCATGTATGCGTAGTACTCGTTGTAAGCTTTCCAACGATATATTATGGGTCTAAATCGGAGTTGTATAGAGTGAGTGGCTTCTCAAAGTTTTAGTCGCGAAATGGCATTTCTGTAAATTTTGGTGTCTAGAGGTTGAAGATGACTCGCGCCCCGATGTGCGCCCGACCCGCACGTCTGACCCGCGCGCCTGACCCGCGGTCTTGACCCGTTTTGAATGATTTTTATATTAAATTTCCAGAAAATGATTTATTAATTGTTTTTAACATGGAAATTAATTTAAAAAATAGTAACAGTGACTGTTGAATTTTGAAAAATTAGTAGAAATTAATTATTGGCATATAATTACTTATTATACTCGGAATTTGGATATATTAACAGCTTTTGATATTTTTAGTTAATTTTCACCTAATAATTAATGGTTTATTAATTATGAAAATTAGCAAACATATCACGAAAAATTCCGTAAACGTTACGGTGACTATATGATGATGTTAAGTTATCAAGTTATGAATTTTTCGGAGGAAAATAAGCAGATTGTATAGTTTTGGCTAATTTCCAATTAATTGTGCAATGGTTTATTAATTATGATAATTAGCATGATTATCGAAAATTCCGAGAAAATTACGATTTATGCTTTTATGATGATAAGATATCATTATAATTTTTTTTTGGAAGAAATTAATGATTTGGATATCTTTGGTTAATTTCCATCTTTTTATGCATGATTAATTAATTGTGATAATTAGCAAAATTATCAAAATAAATTCCGAAAATTACGTAATGTTTTATAATGTTAATTTCTTGTTGAGAATTTTTGGATGCATTTTAATGTTTTTATAGCATACTTGTATATTAATCGAGTAATAATGCCTATTATTTAATTCCATTTGTTAATATTTTGGGATATTAATTGGTGCTTGGAATTAAATTATCATGCTATAATTACATGTATACCCCTCGTTCCTAGTGGGAGTGATTTAGGTTGTAGTAATTTAATTAAATTATTCCCTAAATTATATCGTCTTGTCTTATTTGAAAAATTAAATTTAAATAATTAGACATTTATACGGATTGTGATTCCTAAGCTCAATGAAGTCTCCTTTCTATATTTATGTCCTATTATTTTTATGTTAATTTGGTTCATGCGAAAAAGATGATTTATATACTGTGGTGAACGTTGAATATCTCTAATGAATCCTCGTTTTTTAAATCAAAGCAGAAAATGGCTTCAAAACACATTATCGCAGATCTTAACCAAGGAAACAAACTAGATGGAGATAACTATGACGTGTGGCACCGAAAAGTCAGGATGGTTTTGGAGGAGCAAGAGGTCGAAGAAACCCTGCAGTCCAAAATGGCTAAACCAGAGGGTGAAAATGCAAAGGATCCGATCAAGGTTCTTTGCGCTTTAAAAGTCAAGCGCAAAAGGATCGTATCTCTCGCATAACGTTCATTGAAATGCATGAACAATGACTTTCTGTTTGAGTACGAACAATACTTTCTACCGCACACGATATTTGGGAGGCTCTCAAACTAAGTTTGGTGGCACCTCGTTGACAAGGATGAGGGAATTAGCCATAAGGTTCGATGGTTACAAAAGAAAAATAACCACACTATGAAACAACACCTTCAATCACGGCTAATATGATCCGGAGTTGAAATCGGAGGTATTCAATTGTCGACGACGAACAATGATTTCACGATGGTTCGCTCCCTTCTCGATAATTGGGAACATATACGCGGGTCAATATGACTCATAACGAGAATATCAAGACCTTTGATGATATTCGTAACTGAGCTCGAGGTCGAAATTTGCCTTGATGTTGTCAAGACCTCCGTGGCGTATGTGGGTCAATCAAACTCTCGTAGAGGGTTCACACCTAAGAAGGGAAGAAACTCTTATCCCATCGCTACCTTAAAGGGCCGCAGTGAAGTCTTTGTCAGCGTAAGAGAGGCAAACGAGGTTCGGTAAAAAGGACAAAACCAAGATGACATGCTACAACCGTGGCAAAAGGGACACTTCGCTCGTGGAGTGCCTTCGGTAGAAGAAGGTAATTCCTAGTCCTAATCTATCTATGTGCTTAGTATCAAAATCTTGTTTTGTTGCTCATTCTCTCCATATGTGGATTGTAGACTCGAGAAAACGAACCACATAGCTAGAGATCCGAATGGATACGTGGAATACTCGCCGAGGTTCCTACCGGCGAAAAAAGTATACATGGGGAGCGATTCCATGTGGGACGTCTTTGGGCATTGCACTTCTGAAACTAGAAATGCGAGGATGCTCAAAGATTGATCCTTTATGATGTACTTTATCTTGTACAATAATGTCCCAAGAAAAATTATTTTCTGTTTTATAAGTACTTCGTTTAGGCTATTCAGTTAGTTTTGAGAACAATTCTGTAGTAATTTCACATGGGACGAATGTTTTTGGACATGGTTTTATGTTGAATGGTTTTATGATTTTGGATACTATTGATTCTAGCTGTAATAGTAATGATTATTATTCCTTCCTTGTTGAAAATGATTATGATGGTTCAATTCAATGGCATGCTAGATTAGGCCATATTGGACAAGATAGAATGGCCAGGTTAGCTCGAGCAGGTCTTTTAGGTCCACTCGCTAAGGTCAATCTACCCACATGTGAACATTGTTTGGCAGGGAAATCAACTAGAAAACCATTCGGTAAAGCCACTAGGGCAGAAACACCATTGCAACTTATTCACTCAGATATCTGTGGCCCTATGAATGTAAAAGAAAGGCATGGACGTTCTTACTTTCTCACAATGATAGATGACTATACGTGCTTCGGGTACACTTTCTTGATCTCGCATAAGTCTGAGGCATTAGATTGCTTTAGACGTTATTTGATTGAGGTCGAGAATCAGTTAGATAAAAGTGTTAAGGCACTTCGAATTGACCGAGGCCGCGAGTATCTGTCCGATCAGTTTAAAAAACTTTGTGAGGAAAAAGGGATAATCAGGCAACTGACAATCCCTAGAACTCCGTAACAAAACGGTGTGGCGGAGAGGAGGAACCGAACATTATTAGACATGGTTAGGTCTATGATGGCGTAAACAAATTTGCCTATCTCTTATTGGGGTGATGCATTGTTGACTGCGACATACATACTTAATCGTGTGCCTTCAAAATCAGTTCAGTCCACTCCATATGAAATGTGGACTCTACGAAAGCTCTGAATTATGCGGAATGCGGCCTTGGGGATCGGCTGACTTACGTGCACAACACTTCTCATCAAGATGGAAAGTTAGGCCCGAGGGGTAAGAAGTGTATTTTTGTAAAATATTCTGAACACTCCAAAGGCTATGTGTTTGTAGGAGAGCAGCGACTGATGGGATCAGATCACGAGATAGAGTCACGAGATGCGGATTTCCTTGAGATGGATTTCCCTAATAGAGGTGATGTGAGCAAGGAGATGAACCTTTATGAGATGGAAGAAGATTTAGGCGCCCCAACTCATACAGTAGAAGTTGAAGAGGTTATTCCTCAGGCTCCTGTAGAAAGTGGGAGTGATATGCCTTGAGCGCTTCTCATCCTTCAATGAAGAGTCTCATGTTCCTCAAGTGCGTAGAAGTCAAAGGGGTAACATTCCACGTCGTCCTTTTGAGATTGAGGGAATGCCTTTGTAGCTGATGCGCAAGACGATGAGGAACCTCGATCTTATCGAGATGCTCTATCATCTGTTATGAGAGATAAGTGGATGATTGCAATGGAAGAAGAGATGGAGTCCATGAGGACTAATCAAGTCTGGGACTTGGTTGACCTTCCACCAGGGCGAAAGGCTATTGGGAACAAGTGGGTTCTTAAAGTCAAACGCAAGGCGGATGGTTCCATTGAAAGGTACAAAGCTCGTCTTCTGTGCCAAGGCTACACCCAAAGAAGAGGGAATTGATTACGAGGAAACCTTCTCACCAACAGGAGGTTTGCCTCAATTCGCCTCATCTTAGCGATTATTACAGCATTTAGATTTGGAGTTATATCAAATGGACGTTAAGACGACTTTTCTCAATGGAGATTTAGGCCGAGGAGAGATATACATGGCCGGATGGTTTCAATACGTGGAAGGACAAGAGCACAAAGTATCTGGCTCAAACGTTACTATCTATGGTTTGAAACAAAGCGCCCGAATAATGGTATTTGAGATTCCATCGAGCCGTCATTAGTGATGGGTTTACGATGATCGAGGAAGACCATTGTGTATATGTGACGCCCCCAAAATAGGTATACATCACCCATTCTGAGTCGCCAAATACATGGTACGTAAATAACTACAACTTCATTAATACAATTGTCGTATGAATAACGACAACACATAAACTCGTGAGTTTAAATACAAATATTGTCTTCTGCATAATATCCACACTCAAATAAGTCCTCATTATAATTATTGATATACTATTTTACAAAATAGTGAGGACTACTAAAAACAATCTGCTCTTGAACCATTACTCCACACCCCGACTAGTTCCCGCTATATTCTCGCCTCCCGAGAAGAAAAATGGAACAAAAGGAAAAGGGTGAGCTCAACTAGCCCAAAAAAGAATTTTATGACTAAGATAATGTACAACAAATTATTCTTAGTCTTCAACAGGAAAAAATCGATGAATCACAATAGACAACAAGTTTTAGATCAACAATCGCAGGATAAAAACAACAATTCATTAGAAGAGTTAAGTAGAGAATGAAATCTACTATCATCTATGAATTTAAAAGTCCATCATCGATATTTTATCCTCGTAACATCAATCAATATACATCATAAATCAAATATTCATCTTTACTACTGAGCCAAAGATATTCACCAATTAATCATGTTCATCTAAACACTGCTCATCTTTGACTACGGGCCAAAGATATTCATCATAAAATCATTCATCTTTGCACTACGGGCCAAAGATATTGAGTTATATCATCATTTAGGACTGAGGATGATGAAAAATATTTTAAAGAAAACGAATTCAATGAAACAAAAGAACAAGTATTAAGGATTCATACTTTAAATAACCCAAGTTCGAAAATACTTCATAAATAACCAGAGTGGAGTAAAATTCAAGAATGAAGACCAAAACATAGATCCAATCAAAGATAGGAACTATAACAGACAATCTTGAACATAGAAAAGAAAATTTAATTTTTCTGTGAATAGTGTCGTATTCGTGAATAGTGCCGTATACGTGAATAGTAACTCCGACACCAAAAGATAGAAATTTCACAAAAAACATCATCATGCTTCGTGAATAGTACTCGTGAATAGTAACTAATGAATAGTAACTCGTGAATAGTAACCCCGACATGAAAAGTTTCAAATTTGATAAAAAGTTCTCACCAATATTTCGGCATAATGATATTGAAGAAATAATATCATTTACGAAGAAAATAACATCCTTACTCCTCGTAAAGAATAGTACTTCCGATTTGAATACCGGATATAAGTCTTTGAAGAACTTGCACCGTATAGCAATACTCAAAGTACTAAAATACTCACAAGAGTACGCTCGATATATAGAGAGAAATCTTTAGTTTCTGGTGTGATTTTCAATTCTAACCTAAGCACCCTATTTATAGGAAAATGCTTAGAACACCAAAGCAGAAAATTTAATATAATAATATATATATATCAAAATTTCTTACGCACACAAATCTGGTCCAAACTTCAGCCACACATGTGCCAAAAACAATAAAAACGTTTTTCATATAAAAATTATTTAAAGCTCCAAAAAAAAATAATAATCAATTAATCCGGAACTTCAATAATTCATAATAAATAGCACTTTTATCAGAAAATTCGAATCTCGCGACTTTTTATAGGAAATTCAATTCTCTACAACTTTGCAGAAGAATGTTTTTCCAAATTCCAAACAGAAATTGACCAAATCCAAATACTGGACGATTTTACAAAAGCTATAATCAAATTTCAATAAGAAATGGGGTCCACCGACACACAAAACATGTGTTAATCATTTAATGCAACAAAAATACTCTTCCTCATATAATCATATATCCCACATTCATTGTAAAAATATCACCATTAATATATTATTAAAATAATATATTCAAATGAATTATTTTATCGTAAAAGATAAAAATATTAATTTTCAACAATTGTCACATTTAAAAATTTTCCATCTATATCCACATAAAATCAATATTTTTCTCATCATATAAATCAATAATTAATTATTCACAAATAATATTACAGAATCACAATATCGACAACCAGTGCAGCTTCCTGGAAAGAGGGGCTTTCCAATAAGAATTTCTCCTTCTCGGCGCAAGAATTAGGTGACCAAACCTCTCTTTAGATGTAACTTTCTAGACATCGCTAATAATGTTTTCTAATAATATTATTCAGATAATATGAATTATTGCTTCGATAATGGAAAATACTCGTGTAGTGACAATTATCAAACAACAAAGAATATAAAATATCAACGCAACAATTATCAATCAATAAAATAAAATATCGAATAAAGAATTACTTTAATAATTATCGAGTAGTGCCATTTTACGTAAGAATCAATAATTGGTGCAATACTGGGCCATCGCTTGTAACAACGCCAGATTCTCGTGTTTTAACCACCGGGTATTCCAACAATGATAATCTGTGAATAACAAGCTACATGCTTATTTATAAACAACTTATACTTGTGCTTTTCTTCATCCAATCGCTTTTCAATATATGGGCCCCATACAAGGTCAAGGCCGTCGCATTTAATATTCCCAACAAAGAAGAATATTCCACGACCAAACGAATATTCTCCGACAACAATGAGTATTTTATAACCACTTGCTTATTTAAAAATATTTGCGCATTTTACCCATAACTAACCACATTAATCAAATCAACCCTTACTATTTCAAAATGATAAATAGAGGAAATTAAATTTCATTTATTAATAATTTGGGGTCTTACAGTATATATCAAACGGTCCAAAGATAAATTCCTTATTTTATCTATGTATGTCGATGACATCCTTCTAGCTGGGAACGATAAGGAGATGATTGTCGCCACCAAAGGGTGGCTGTCCTCTAACTTTGAGATGAAGGACATGGGGGAAGCATCTTATGTTCTCAGAGTTAAGATCTTTAGAGATCGCTCAAGAAAGCTTCTTGGTTTGTCTCAAGAGACTTACCTTAAGAAGGTTCTTGAGCAATTCCAGATGAACAACTGCAAACCCATAGACACTCCCTATCGCTACCGAACAATACTCTACTTCTCCCGAGGAAATTAAGAAGATGTCCCATTATCCGTATGCCAATGCTATAAGAAAGCTAATGTATGCAGTTGTGTGTACTCGGCCTGATATAGCATATATGCAATTCGGTTATCTCGGCCAAGATCGGTCCAAACCCAGGATTGCTCATTGAAGGCAATCAAGAGGATCTTCGCGATATTTGAAAGGTACTTTGGACTACATGTTATGCTATGGAGGACCTGACTGCGATTAATCGGTTACTCCGATGCCATTGGGAGGTAACCAGGGATCTGTAAGTCGACCTCGGGATATGCATTCTTGTTATACGGTGGTGCCATCACTTGGTGTAGCAAGAAAGCAGACTTGCGTTGCTTTTTCTACGATGGAGTCGGAGTTTGTGGCTCAGACGTCACCGCTCGAAGCCATGTGGTGAGGAGATTCTTCGAGGATCTTGGTGTCGCCTCTCATGCTTTAGATCCTGTATCAAGCATCTTTGGATATAAGACGCGCCCTAGATTACACTAAGGACCCCAAGTATCACGGCAGGACGGAAGCACATCGACTTGAGATGAACTTCATCGAGATATCATAGCAAATAATGAGGTGATATCGAGTACATGCCCACCGGTCTTATGGTAGGCGATCCTTTGACGGGTTAATCCCTAAAGATGCCTTTTGTGGCATGTTAGTTCATTAGGGTTTCGTAGGATTTGATGTACTTTCTATTATTTCTCGCATATCACTCATTATTTGGCTTGTATTAGAGATATTCATTGTTATTTCGAGATATTTATCATTTATGCGAGTTTCATTTATTTCCACTTGTGTTTGGTTATTTTAGCGCATATGATAAATTTTATATGTTCATTACAGCTTTATTATGATATCGATATGCACACACATTAAATATATGTCAACAGTTGATTGACTCACTCACATGAGCAATCACCCTCGCGCTTTGAAAGACGAAGCAAGGTTGAAATAGCTTCATTTATCGGCACTTTGAGTAATGCGAGCTATCGATGCTTTTGATAGCAATCAATCGCGCGCTAGTAGTGAGCAAAATGAACATGATGTCGCTTCGTACGATGAGCAAGATGAGGTAAACTTGGATTAACCAAATATAGTATGCCCCCACCATCTATATTAACTCAGACTCGATAAATGGACACGAAATTTTAGGTTCGGCGCTTAGATAAGCGAAGAAATCTGAAAAATTCGAAGTAAAGCGCTTATGGTTTAATCAACTAATATCCGTGACGGCACGACCATAGGACATATGCTCATGTAGATGAGATTGTCTGTCGTAATATGATAACCGGATGCGAAGTTTCAAATATGGCGCTTAGATAAGCGAGCAATTTGAAATGTTCTAAGGTCCGCACAACAAGGCTATAGAATAACATGTTGTGAGCGAGTTACATGTGCTTAGCGACCATGTAAAAGAGGTGAGAGAATGAATCCACGCTTCTCTCACAGGTGTGAGTCTTCAGAGGACAAGTTTTGTTCCTACGCTAAGTGCTCTTTGTGATCTTTGACTATACTGCAAAGACATGGATTAATGTTGCTACTTTGGTTTCGATTCCTAAGGTCAGGATTGATGAGACTATAAGGACCGATTCTGGGAAAGCAGTTGATTCATTTTTTAGTAGTATTAGGGCAAAGGGAAGACAATTTGATTTCACCTCGTTCTGCACTTATTGTCGACAACTATAGCGTTTTGATAGCGATATAGTAATAAGTGAGATACGAAATGGACTTGGGCCCAAAAGTGGTTAAGTAAGGCTCTCTGAGGGGTTAGAGATACTTAACCTAGTGAAAATTCAAATGTGTCTGGGGTACTCTGAGTTTGTGGCTTGTAGCCTCTACGTGAACTAATTAAGCTCGACGTGAAAGCTCCCGTATTATTTCTTTGAAAGGGTAGATGTCTCTATGTTGGCCCTAACAGGTTTGATATAGAGCTCCCGCATTGCAAGTGAACTCAGCGGTCGCACGGTTCGGCAGTTAGGTTTTATATGTTTTGGTTTGAGCTGTTTTTGGCAGATATAAGGATTACATCGTCCCCGCCATGGGCGAGTGGGAGATGTTGGAATATGGATATCTAATTGGGGCGTCCATGGAGGGTCCGACCCATTTGGGTTAATTAACTGTTCTCTAATTGACAAGGTCAATAGAGACGTTCGTGATTTTGAACGTGGGAGTGACTAGACGTGGGAAGAGAGTTGGGAAGTGGCTCAACCACTTCCTTGTTAAATAGTCACCTCTATCGATCAATACGGAACAACACTCCAATTGCCGCTCCCAATATTGAGACCAAAACTGTAATTGTTACGTACTGTGAATTAGTGCTCCGTTCTCGATCGTAGTTCGGAGACGCTGTTGGGTTAAAGGAACGGCAGGAGATTTTCCACATCAAAGGCTCAATCATGATTCAAAAGGTATGCCTTTGATTCTCCATATTATGTGTAAATGTGAAATAGCATGCGTATTAAAATCCCTTCAAGAAGAATTAATGAATTGTTGAAATGTTTCAGCTTTTTATCAGAAATGTTTATTTGTAGCAATGCGTGTGTAATTAAGACTAAAAGACAAATTGCACCCCAAAATTTATGTTGATATTTGCACTCCAAACTGAAAAAGGTGTCTAAGTATACCTCAAACTTCACTCATGATGAAGAAAAGACACATTTTGCTGACTTAACCGGTCAAAAGTGACCGGCCAAGGCACAGATCCACATCTGAAGGGGCATTTAAGACTTTTTCTTCTTTATCTTCTCCAACTTTATTACAGAGTGATTCAGTAGCATAGTGTAGCTCGATCTTAGAAAATCGATCAAGAAAATCAAGAAAAATTAGGGCTCATGGATCGAAACTGCTGCTGCATGAAGAAATCAATGATGATGACAGCTTGGAGAAACTCAAACAATGCCGGTAGAAGATCCTTTGGTTGTCCAGATTTGTGTGAAGATGGGTACGGTGGTAAAAATTACAACCACCTGAAAGCTGGTCTCTGAGTCGGCCAAGCCCGCCTCCAAGAGAAGAAAGCCCACCTCACAAGTCCAAAAACTTAAATTCATAGTTAAGAAATTCAAGAAAGATTCCAGATTCGGCGGCTTTCGCCTCCACAACCCCCACTACGAATCTGTGGTACGCTGCCTCGCAGCCGCCAATCAGTTTTCTCTCATCGAAGAAATCCTCGAACACCAAAAGAAGTTCAAAGACATCACCGATGAACGTTTCGTTGTCCGTCTCATCTCGCTATATGGAAAATCCGGCATGTTCGATCATGCCAACAAGTTGTTCGACAAAATGCCTGATTTAAACTGCAAGCGAACCGTTCTTTCCTTCAATGCCCTCCTTGTTGCTTGTGTAAATTCGAAGAAATTTGACAAAATTGAAGAGTTATTTCATGAGTTACCAGAGAAGTTGGCCATTGAGCCCGACATTGTGTCATAAAATACGATTATCAAATCGTTCTGCCAGATGGGTTCACTGGATTCAGCTTCACAAGTGATTGAGCTGATGGAGACAAATGGATTTGAACCGAACTTGATTACTTTTAATACCCTTCTTGATGCATTTTATCGGGATAATAAGTTGTCCGAGGCTGAGAAATTGTGGACATTAATGGAAAACAAGAATTTGGTTCCTGATGTGAGGAGTTATAACCCAAAGTTGCGACTACTGGTTGCGGATAATCGAATTTCTGAAGTTATTGATTTGATTGAAGAAATGAGGACTAAGGGAGTGAAGCCTGATACATATAGTTTTAATACACTGATTAAAGGATTTTGTGATGACAAGAATTTGGGAAGAAGCTAAGAGGTGGTATGGGGAAATAGCAAAAAGTGATCTTGTCCCGGATCGAGTGACATTCGACATAATTCTCCCGTTTGTCTGTGATATGGCCGACTTTGATTATGGTTTTGAGCTGTACAAGGAAGTCATCAATTTGAAGCACCGTGTTAGTATTACAGCAATGCAGCGTGTGGTGGATGAATTGGTTAAGGAGTTGAATGTTGGAGAAGCACATGAGCTTGTGAATTTGGTGAACTTGAATAATTACTTTCACTATAAGCTGAAGAGAGTTTCGAGCAGAAATGGAAGTACTAACTGGAAATGGTTTTGGCTGGCCTCATCCAAACCTTGTGACACTGTTGTCTGCTGGTATTAAATGTACTCAAATTCTTTTAGCATCCTCTGTTTTCCCCTGCAAGTTTTACTAATGGAGGATAATCTCCAAGAGGCTATGTAACGAAAGTGTTTGCTTGATTTTGTGAAGGATTGTGGAAAATGGTGGAGGATTGTAGCAGTTCACATAGGCAGTTTGAGAATAAGGTTGCTGAGTTTAAGCAGGAGTTTGGAGAGCTAAAGCGCAGTACTGAAAATTTGTTGATTTTACATAGGTGGTTTGATTGTGTGAATTGGAAACACAATTGGAATCTTTTTTGAATCTCAATGGTTTGCTCAATTGGAATCTTTTTTTATTGTAGCAGTTGTAATGGCTCGTTGCAGCACTGTAATTTTGTAATAGTTGTAATGGCCACCGTAGCTCTCCAGAATTCTGTCAAGTAAAACTGTTACATAGCAGGCATTTCTTAAACCATGTGTCAAATGGATATATCTAATATGTGATTATGAGATGCAATATACTTGTTCCTTCCTTCTTAAACTGTTAGCTCAAGTGTTTTGGAAGGTGTAGTTCAAAGGGGAAAGCCTCACAAATAGTCGTTGTTCATTGAGAGGGAGAAGAAATAGGTGTTTGGTTGAGAGAGAAAGTTGGTTATGGAGGAGAGACAATGTGCACCCCAAACTTAATATCAATGTTAAAGAAGATAAAAAGGAAAAGACTTAAACACCCCTCTAAATCCACATTACAGTTTTAGCCGGTCACTTTTGACCGGTTAAGTGAAGAAAGTGTGCTATCTGTTACGTTTAATTGAAGTTTGGGGTGTACTTAGGCATCTTTTTCTGTTTGGGGTGCAAAAGTCAACAAGGGTGCAAAGTTTGGGGTGCAAATTGTCTTTTAGTCTGTAATTAATTATCAAGAATTAAAAATTTTAAGAGGATAAAATATTAAAAAATATTAAATTTGGAGGGGAAATTATGAAAACTTGGAGACTGAATAGATACTTCTGGTAATGTTTATGATTTATTCTATAAATATTGGGTGGGTTTTAAGTTCACGCTGGTCTTTGTACTTCTTGTGGGCTTGCTTTAGTAATATATGAAGGGTTCTTTACAGAAATATACAACAATTAGAAAATAATTACACAATTAGTGCATCAACAAAATAATTACATCATTAGTGCATCTACAAAATAATTACAAAAAATGTAACAAATTCAAACCATTCAATTTCATTTTAAATAAGGAAACTTAAAATCAAAGAGAAATAACCGCCATAATTAATAATTCAAATCAAATTTTTGGGATCTAACAACAAAAACAAATCCACAATTCAAATCAAAAGGAGGGAAAAACAAAAAAATATCTTCTTCATCCTAATCTTCATCTCCCTCACCGCTCATTATCTTCATCACCGCCTCCTTTCTCTTTCCCTTCATCATCCTTCTCCGCCGCGAATCTCCAGAAGTACTTGGTTGCGTCGCCGTTACATCGCCCTCTCTTCCCCTTCATCATCCTTCTCCTCCGCCGCAAATCTCCGGAAGTACCTGAGTTACTGTTTGGTTACCCACAAAAACTAAAATGGTTACCTTTGTATGAAGGTTTGGCTACCAACTACATCACATTCAAAATAAATTTGTAACTTAATAAAATTGAATTGATTACCTTTGTCTGAAGGGTTGGCAACCAACTGCATGAAGACATTCAAAATAAAATTGGTAACCTAATAAAACTGAATAGGTTATCTTGGTATGAAAGTTTGGTTACCAACTGCTGCATCACATTCAAAATATATTGGCAACCTAATAAAACTGAATAGGTTACCTCGGTATGGAGGTTTGGCTACCAACTGCACTATGACATAAAAAGGAGACGGTTAATGGAGGCGGAGGAGGAGGCGGTAAGGGATACTCCACTATCTTTCTTTTATTCCCCAAAACTAAAAGAAGGAAATTATCAGAGGATTTCGTTCAAAGTTTTGATGCACTGCACGAAGTATATTATCAAAGCTCGTGCTTAAGAAGCATCTGAGCTATACAAGTAATCTTCTTAAAAAGATTAGATAAAAATTCCATATGGACCACCAAAACTAACAGAAACACAATAAAACTCAACTTACAGATGCAAGTTCTTCGATAACAATTGCCCTATAAAACTCAACTTACAGATGCAAGTTCTTCGATAACAAGTCCTCGCCTTCGCCTTTTAGATGACAGAAGGACTGCAATATGTATAGATATTAATTACTTAATTTAATAAGTAAATCAATACTAATCCCCTAAATTAAGGAATTCTAATTGCATACTAATTCCCTAAAATAAGGAATCCTAATTGCACTAATATTGTAAATAAATATGGAAAGTGTATTAATTATATAAATATTTATGAGTGTACTATTGTTGTAATTATTTTAAAAAATGTAATAGAATATGTAATTCCTCCATATATGAATTTGGTGAACTTGCATTTGCAACTGTGCCTGTATTTGGCCATAGTTTATCAGTAGTTTGAATTATAGAAGATTGTCATTTCATTTGAGACTGTGTTTGTTTGTGTTGAATTTGTGTTCAATATAAATAAATTATAGCTAATAAAAAACTGGATTCATGGAGGTAAGTATGCTTCATCCGGATCTTTATAGCTGCTACGAAGGAAAATAATAAAAAACACATAAGAGTCCTAGATTTTAATATATTAGAATTGAAATGGACTTAAGTTCTTTTGAAATTGTTGTGTGGTTTATTTTCCTGGAATCATATTTTATCACGAAGTTAATGTTATTTTGTCCTAATTATTTTTCTTTTCCTCCAATCAAATAAGGGAATATAATTTTTCTTCCCTTAATATAATTTTTTTATCTTTGATTCAAATCTTTCAGTCCCAAATCATTACCCTTCCTCTTTTCTAATTCCAAATTACAGCCTTGAAATTGCTCTGGGGTTTCTTTATTAATAAGGGAAAGTAAGTATAATTTGAAAATGTGAACTGTACACTCTTATCATTTCAAAAGGAAAAGTAGAGGTGTTGTGGGAAGTCTTAATTCTGAATATTTTCTTATCTTTACTAGGATATGGCTGTGAAAGTATAGGCAGGTCATTTTCCCTTGGGAGAGGGTATAGTTTTTGTCTTCTGGAGGTGGGGCTATTTCTTTATTTTTGGCATAGGTTTTTTTTCTGGTTTCCTATACATCATCTGATCAATGCAGCATGTATACATTCACATGTTTTTTCTTTTAAAAAATAAATTCTGATTAACTATAAAAAATATGGCTACGGAAATTATTATCTTACATAGAAGTTCTTGTATTGGGCTGAGGATGATGGATTAGATATATTCCCAAGACAACTACTGTGTCCCAACAAGCTAGGACTTGTTAAAATTTAAACTATCCTAGTGAACTTCTACTTCCTTTATCGTTCGTCTTAAAATGAGATGCCATTTTCTCTTTTTAGGATGCTCCAAAATGTATTTCCACTCTTTATCATCAATTTACAATTTTTCATTATATTTTAACAGTTTGTGATCTTAGCAATTAATTATGTTAAAAAGTCACATTTATTAAAACTTTGATGGTAAAAGGTAAAAATTAAAATCGCATTTTGGGATGGAGGAGAATTTCCTTATTATACCATATAGAATTAGGAAAGTTGATATAAGAAACTTTGATGAATGGGGCTCTCTGATCTTTATATATATATATAGTGTGGTGGCTGGAGAATTTTTTTTTTCTTCCTATTTTACTGCTAAATGTTTATTTGTGTGCAGCAATTTGTCAATGTTAAGGCAGTTTTTATATAATATCCAGTCGATTTTACAATCACAAATTTTCACATAAAATTAACTTGAGGCATATTAGATAGCCATTTTTTCAAGTCCCCTGCGCCTTTATTTTAATGGGTTTAACTGTCCTCCTTTTTGTAGATGTTGTAAGATCAGCAATTGGTTTTGCAGTGTTCACGGCTGTCTTTGGTTCATGGGCACTTAGTTTTGCCGTTGGAGGAGAGCGCCTTTTCGGCCATGTCTGGAAAGAACTAGTAATGTATAATGTTGCTGACAAATATGGTTTGACGGGCTGGATCTAAGTCATAAGCCTTCCCTGTAACTTGTCTGATAATTCGAGCAGGGCCCTTGTGTATTCTTTTAAGAACAATATGCAATCCAATTGTGCAAGTGCAGCACATGATGTTGTTGATTGTTTGTAATGACATTTTACATATTAAACCAATATATTGTTTTCTACTCCCTCCGTTCCTTAATATAAAGCCATTTTAGTAGTACACAAGACAAGATACGAAACGATCAGATATCATTAACTATAATATTAATTGTCTATATTGCCCCTCAGATTAGAATAAGAGATTGTTATTTATCGACAAAAAATAGTGAGAGAACCAAAAGTTACATTTAATACTTGGGGTAATATTGAAAACTAAGAATTAACGCCATCAAATTCTCAAACGACTTACATTAAGGAACAAAAATATTTCTCTAAAAAGACTTGTATTAAGGAATGAAGGGAGTACTAAATTTTCACATTTAATGTCCACGTAATTATTTTATGACATTGGTAATTGTAATTAAACGACTAGATACTAAATAGTTTTGCAGAATGGGTGTATTGAAATAAAAATTGAGTTTAATATTATTGTTGTTAGGGTTTGTTGTAACACTAAATTTGCGTTTGGAGTAACTTGGGAGGATCTTGTTTTCTTGACACTAGTGTACGAGCTGTTGCTGTTGCTCCAACATAAGTTCAAGTCTAAGCTTTGGACTTTGGTCATGCAAGACAGGGACAAGTTGGAAAGTCCCTCATTGTAATATTACTAAAAGAAGTATGTGTCGGAAACTATATTTTTTTTTTAAAAAAAAATTAGATGAAAGATGTAATACATAAAATTATAATTCAAAAAATATAATGTGGATAACATTAGATAAATATGCAGGGGCAGATCCAAAATTTGCTCCTCGCAACAAGTTCCTCTTCTAAATTGAATTCAATTTGAGATTGATAATTGATATTTTGAGACGGTTGTTGAATTAGGGGTTTCATTTGAGAGATTTTATCATCGACTCGGATGAATTGTGATGTTAATAATTCATTATTGGAATCAGGATTTGTTCCCAACAGAGGCGAATTTTCCTCGGTGAATACTCTATCTCTTGTTAGCACATCTTTCAATTTTCATTATAGATGGTCTTAGTTCGGATCCGCAACAAGTTTCTCTTCTAAATTGAATTTAACTAGGGATTCAGAATTGATATTTTGAGACGGTTCTTGGAAAGGGATTTCATTTGAGAGATTTTGAGTAGTCTCACCGACTCGAATGAATTGTGATGTTAATGATTCATTTTTGAAACGTTTGAATTTTGATCACATGACAATGTCATGAATGTCTAAATCAATCAAAATACAAATATACAAGAGGCCCAAAGAAAAAACTATGTTATGCAACATAAATAAAATTTTATAATATACAACAAATAAATATTCATAATTTCAAACTAAAAAATAAATTTCAAAATAAAAAATATTTAGATACAATTTAAAAACTTACTTTAGTTATTTGTCATTGTTTAATTGGGTAAAGTTGTAAAAATGCACCTGTATGTTAACGGGCATGCCACCTAGACTAACATCATTGACACGTGGACATATTTTGTTGACAATGCATGAAGAGAAGAAATGAGTTTATCTCCATTTTCTGAATAGTTTTTGCCTCAAATACATACTTCGTCTCCTCTTACCTTTAAGAAAATTTTACACAGTATATACCAAACATATACACCCAGATTCATTCAAAAAATTTACACAATATACACCAAACATATACACCCAGATTCATCCATGGCTTATCCCTTTGAAACTGGAAGCTGAACAGAAATCTATCAAGATAATTCACTGCAAGAACAACAGTAAGAGCAGAAAAAGGGTAATGGGCCACAACTTTCAGCATCCACTCCACAGCTGCTCGGCGAGATTCAGCTAAAAATGTTATTTTCAAGATTATAACACAGCCCACTTTGCTCTTCTTTTGAGAATAAAGAGGAGAACTCTTCTTCTTCCCAAAACAAGTCCTGGTCTAGTAATATTACTTCATGTTTTGGGCTGAATCTGATGATATTATAGTCCTCTGTTTCATCCTCAAAATAAGATTCCTATGTTTCATTATCCCAATGGTCCTCTTTGCAGTACAAAGAATCTAAAAGAAATACAGGGTTTTGTTACAACATTTTTTTCTCTTTCGGCTTGAATCGAAAAATACATACAACCCTAAAATCATTGAAACCAAATCCCACAAAAACTTTATCGGCGTGGCGTTCCTTTCGGGGAAATGGAATTGATGTGCACATCTGGGTAGCCGGATTCCACAAAACAATCATAAATCCAAGCGACCGATCACATAGACAAATTAAGCCATTAATCGAACCAACTAGCTCCATTTTGAAGAAGGTTTTGGGAAAATGGATGGTCGGAGTTAAAGGGGTTTTGATTGAATCAATGCGGAAGATAGTGATTATGTCGTCGTAGTCGCCGGAGAGGCTGTGGACGACAAGCGAGTCGTTTTGAGAGATGCGGATTAAGGGCGATTTGATGACGCGGTTTGAAAAGAAGAGGGAGCGCCATGGCTTGTAAACGACACTGGTTAATTATCGCTCAGATTTCAGTAACTCACACATCATGCAACATTTTCATTTCAATTGAATTTTTAACAAATAATTATTGTTCACATCATAAATTTTCGATTAATCGCATATTCAATCATTTATCATTTTTTTGTCATTTCAAATTACATCATTCGAATTATCATCATTAGTCCAACATTTAGTTATACAAAAAAAATTATATAGGTAATTAAAATAGTATTTGGTCGGTATGTTTAACAATAATTATATATGATATATGTTTTACATACCGATATTTTTAATTACCTACATAATTTTGTCACAGATAACCAGATGTTATCGACACCTAACTGTGATAGGAGTTTAGAAATCACCCTGCAATAGTAAATGTAACAAGAGAGTTAATATCAATTAATCGATAATAAAAATTTTATAATCGCATTTAACACTTCTATTATTAATAACTATAATCATTTATAGTAATCTTACATCAGATTTTTCTAATACCAAATATAATGTATCGAAATCGCACCTTATAATCATTTATAAGAATCTTACATCGTTCCTAATGTGGGATGGACTTTCAGAAAACCAAATTTGTTCCTTTCATTAAACAAGAATCAAAAAACATTATAATTGTTTTACAGCTTGCAAAAAATAAAGTTCGAAAGGTACTAATACGTATTCTAATGAAAATATCTTTCCAAATATATGTGTATTAACTATGCAACATCACTGCTACTCAGTACACCAAATTTTGTCCAACTCAATGTTTGGTTCGAGACTTTATAAAATGCAGTATATCCCCGAGGTCATATTTTTTAAAAAATAGTTATATTATGTTCTTCTTTAAATGCCTTATTCAAATCTATTACTACTACAAATTAATTTACTCCTTAACTACCTCGTTGTTGTTTATCAAAGATTGTGATGCCAATTCTTGAAAAACTATAATAACTCATTTATCCAAATTAGAAAGCTAATATTATCTATTACGTATGAATTCCTCCAAACTGATAGAAAACTCTCAAGAGATACGGAAGCAATGTAGGTAAAACCGCTTTTAAAACAATTTTACTTCTTTCACAACAAAACTAATGTTTTGTCGCTCACTTTCACTTTTTTCGACACTCCGTGAGTCATCGTGTGTAGATTTTTGCTACTATTCGTATAGAAACCGAATATAATTGTTCTATAATTCCCCAAAAAATGCCGCAAAGAAGTAAAACCGCATAAATCTAAAAATATCGTGTGATAAATGTTTCACCATGATAATTTCATATAATCGAGGTATCAGGATACAATATTTTGTTATAATGCTATATCTACCTTATGTTCATACTTTGTTCACTCAGTTAATATTATCTAACTTTGTAAATGTAACTTTTAATTGTAGATTTAAAGTTGAAGTTAAAGTAATGGATGCTACGTCTGGTGCATCTTTTGTTCTATTTGATCGTGAAGCCCAACACGTCATAGGAAAATCAGCTTATGAATTGAGGGAACAATTGATTAAGGTAAAATTAAAATAGAAAAAACGCATTACATATTTAAAGTATATAGTCTTAACCTTATGTACATAATTGTTTTTAATTCATGTTTTTTAAATGCGTTAAAGCATGGAGACACTGATTGTTTTCCGGATGAACTCAATTTATTGTTGCAAAAGAGGTTCCTTTTCAAAATACAGATATCATCTTATAATTTGAAGGCAAAATATGCGACATACATAGTTGCTAGGATGACTAGCAATGAAAAAAATAATTGAATCCTACACAAGTATATGTGATGAACCTCAGGTAATATCAATTTTACACATACAATTTGGTTGATGTTGAATCCTACAATAAATTTGTTTATACATATGAAAAAATAATTGAATTCTACGCAAGTTAAATTCACATTACGCCTATACAAAGTAGTCAACGCTCGATGTTGTCAATCGTCGTCACACCTATAAGCAAAAGGCCTATACATTCAATCAACGATGATGATGTACAAGGATTTCAGTCAACTGATGTTGAAATGTCAACCAACAAAATGCAGAAGAAGATCAAAATCGAGAAAGATGACAACTTTACTGCTTCAAATTAATTTCAATCATTATCTCATTTTACTACGTAACTTGGTTGTTTTAAGTATTAGTAACTTCTGAATACATTTAGTATAATCATCTTTGAGTTTTTAATTTGGATTATTTGGATGAAACTTCCTTATGTTGTTTTGCTTCTTTTTGTTCATGGAATTTCCTTAAAATCCTAATCTATTGTTATCATAATATGTTCTGTGTGACATGTATGTCATCTGAACATGTCACTTTTTTCCCTTTTTATTTATCTGATAGGCAAGAATGAGATATAGTTTCAGGCACAAACAACTCAAAGCGGAACACTTTCCTACGCATGTTAGTCTAATTAGATTAGAGTTTGCCATTGGAGATGAAGAGATTGATTGCAACAACTCAATTAATTGCAGTCACAGTGCCATTGGAGATGAAGAGATTGATTGCAACAACTCAATTAATTGCAGTCATAGTGCCATTGGAGATGAAGAGATTGATTGCAACAACTCAATTAATTGCAGTCAGTTTATTTGTGACAGAGCTTGACCCGCCATGAGTACTTTAAAAAAAGAAATAGTTTATGGATAAGTGAGATTTCGAGTAAAACTACATAGTCATTTTTGCATCTTTGTCCTAGTTTAATTTGAATGATTCTCCAAATAATTATAATTTTTAAGCAGATGCTCAAAATCTCAAATTAAATTTTCTTTCTATATTCAAACAAAATTAAGTCACAACATTCAAAATAACTCACAATTCACAAACACAACAAATTCAAAAAAAATAGAGTGCATATTCATTTAACTTCAATCCCCAACAAATTAAAATAAATTTAAACTTTAAACTCTCAAACAAAAAAAACCTAATTAGTTACCTTTTAAGTCTAAAATATAACAAAGATATCAAATAAATTGAATTAGGTTTAACTCCAAGTCTCCAACCGACTTCAAATTCAAACAAACTACAAAATTTAAATTATCAAACAAAAAAAGTATTAATTTAGTTACCTTTTAAGTCTGATATGTACAAGAGGTAGAGATTGTAAAGTCACAGGGACCAGGTCGGCTTGCGGTGGACGGTGGTCATCACTTCGTGGAGAAGAGAAGAAGTCGCCTCGCAAAGCGGTGAATTCGTGGTATTTTTGCCCCTGCACCTATAACTATATACTCCCTTTGTTTCAGGATAAAAATTCCGGGGGACTTTTCACGCATATTAAGAAGAGAAATAAAATGATAAAATTATCCATAATAATATCATTAAATATGGAGAGAGAATTAAAATAAGAAAAGTATGAGATATTTAATTCTACGGGCATAATAGAAAAAAATGTGTAAAAGTTTGGTTATTAAAAAAAAGAGGACATTTAATATGGGACAACCCAAAATAGTAATAATAACTTTTATTCTGGAACGGAGGGAGTAAAAAAAATTCAGCATAGGCCTATTTTGTATTGTTAGTACATCCGCCCCAATAAATATGTAGTTATTGAATTATCAATATCCAGTTACTGAATATAGGTAATTTTAATTTTGAATGTTAGGCAATGGTGTTCTAAATTCATAAGTTGGATTTAAATTAAACAAACCCAAATTAAACTTTCCTATGGAGTTCTCAGGGAAAAAAAGAGACCCACCCTACGGTAGTTTTGCTAGTTCATAAAATCAAATGCTTTGATATTGTTTACAAATTTAAATAATTACCATAATTGGACTTACTATAACTTCACCAAAAAATAAACACAAAATCACCCTATGCACCAATTTTTTGTAAAAAAATTTATCTCTATGGTAGAATACCATTTTTTTAACCCTTTTTGGTATAAAAATTAATTATATTAATTATTAATGATTATAAAATAAACTTATAGTTTAGGGTATCAATATATATTTAGACCTTAATTTTTATATCAAAATAATAAAATTGTTATTATATTGATTATTAATAATTAAGAAATAATAAGATTTTAATTAGTAGTACATTTATATATTTTAAAATATTTATTATTATATTGTAGTAATGATTTTTTTAAAACCGAGTTTGTAATGTATTAAATTTAGTCATTTAATTTTAATTTTTATTTCTCATAATTGACAAAATTAAAGTTTCTATCAGATGACATAAACCCGTACTCAAAATTTTGAGGGTTTTGCGTCTCTCCAATCTCTTCCATCTCCCCCATGCCAGACTGACTAATTTTTCTCTCTTAACACCCACCATAGCCACCAAACGTAAGAACCAGACTCTTCACTAAAACCCATGAACACGATTCTCCAATAAAACGCATGAGCAGGTTCTTCGCTAAAACCCATGAACACTGTTCTTCACTAAAACCCATAGCTTTCTTTGGCGGCAAATACAGGTAGAGACATAATCTCAAGCTCTTCTATTCGATTTTATTCAACAAAAGTCTTCAATTTTATGCATACAGTTGTGAATTTGCTTCAGAACTTTAGTTTATTTGTAGTATTAATTTCTTCTTGGAACTATTTTACTGCACATTTCTGTTATATGTATGTGTGTATATATATATAGAGAGAGAGTAGAGAGGGTTGTGATAATAGGATGAATTTTCAGGGGTGGTGAAAAAATACATAAAATCTATGTCGAAAATGGGTACTAAACAGCTACTAGTGGGCAGATTAGTGAGTTAGGTGTTTTTGTTCGATTAAGTTGCGATGGAGATTGCTAGGACCAAGTTGATAGAGGCAAAAATGAAGTGGGATAGAGAAGATGAACTCTAATCTAATTATGCACCGCATACCCTGATTGAGCTACTGTTTTGATGATTTAGGAAGAGATAAGCCCTACACATCCTATTCCCTTTGTCCCAAATGAGTCTTACTTTTTTTAAAAAAAAAATATTCCAAGAAGAGACTTTGTGATGACCCGGATTTTTGGAAAATATTAAAATAAGAATTTAATAAATAAAATTATTATTGTGAGATAAAATGAATTTGAATTTATAAATATGTGAGAATCGAGCATATTGTACATTATATATTTATGAATAAAATAAATTTTATTAAAAACATATGTTTTATGATTATATTATACAATTAAATATAATTATAAATGTGATATGTGTGAGAACCTTAAATATTGTAGAACATATATTTGAATAAAGTAATATTTTAGGTATCCTTCCCAACTGGAGTTTACTTTTTTACTTTTCTAAAGTTCTGAATACTTACTGAATAATTCACATATATTTGATTTTGTCCTTTAATAATAATTTAGTTAAGTTTGATTTAAAGTCTTTGTTGTTCGTTTCCTCCCCCTTTTTCTAGTTTGTGTTTTAGTCAGTGTATTTCATTTGCTGTTTTGAATTAGAATTAGATTATTTTGTAGACATGTTTGAAATTGTTTCTATATCCAGTTTTAATCAGTCAGAAGATGTCTGCAAATTTGTTTTGAGCAATTACCCTCTCTTTGCTCCTACTTCTTCATCTTCTGAATTTTAGTCATATATGCATACACGTATATTTAATTTAAGCAGTCAATCAGGAATTACACCGTATCCTCATCCTATTTTCAAATATTGTTGTGTCCTTGCACATTGGAAGGTTGTATCTGTGTTCCATAATTATATCATTGCTTTGCACGAGAGAATCGAAAAGGTTGGAAGGTGTTATTTACTTTACGAAAATTGCTTTTGGATTTAATTTCCAATAGTGAATGTAGGAATGTAACTATGTAAGTTTATGTGATTATGTCACAAGGCATTAAGGCAAACGTATTACTGGATTCATAAACTACTTGGAGTGTAAATAGACTGAATATGGCTGTACTTTCCACAAGTGTTTTGATCTCTGATATACTTTCTCCAACTCTTTACTTCTTTTTAGCTGATCTAATTGTTGGTTCCTTTAGAGTCCATGAACCATATTTACTAGTTGATATTGATAATAAAAATATTCATGATTTATGACTTATATAAAGGGACTAATAATTGTGTGTTAGTGCTATTAGTTTGCCTTTTATACTTTAATTTTATTTTACAAAACTATATCCTTTCATATTTCTTTAATATGATGTGTTTTTTTTAGTTATCTAAAGTTAATTGATGCATTTTTCCCCCAGCAATTATTGATGATGGATGCTAGTTTGGCTGAATTATAGGCGCGAGTATATAGCAGATGGATATAATTGAATCCATCTTCAGTATTCCTGTGCAAAATCCAGAAGGTGAAGAGTTCTCTTCAACCGACTTAATTTGGACCAAGTTTGGAAGTGCCGAGCGTTATGATGATGTGGCAGTTATTCCTTATTCCCGAGTTGATACATTTATAATTGGAGAATGTTCTAAAGTAGAATGCCCAACACGGTTTCATATTGAGAGGGGAAGAAAACGATCCAAAGGCAGCTTAAAGGATAAGGAATACAAGACTGATGAATATCTGGAGTATAGGCTGTAAGTTCTTAAAGTTTGCATCGACTGTTTTATACATCTGACTCATCTCTTTTCATTGGTATTAGCATTCATTGGACTAGAGAAAATACATAGCATGTTAATTCTATAGAACAAATTAGCCGCTCCACTTATTTTCTGAAACTTTGTGTTTTGATTCCAGCTTTTGGGGGGCAAGATGTCTCAAGTTTGATTCTTAAAATCCCTTTTTTACTTATTTAAACAAACAGTTGAATATCAACATAACTTTCTTAATGAATAACCCTAGGATTGCTCCGGTGGTAGTGACCATAGTGATATATACCTCAATGAGGTATAGATCATGTGGTCAAAACTCATAGAGGCGCTTTGGGTCTAGGGGGTTCTCAACCTATCCCAAAGGAGGTAGTGGCTGCGAGTTTCTCCTTAAAAAAAATAAAATAATAATCATAAATGTTGAATGTTTTGATATCACTTGAGTAACTATAGCGAAATCGTTTGTTATGCAACATAAGACATTCAAAAATGGGGTTGAGAAACTAGTTGTCTGTTTTTGTTGATAAATTGGCTACTTGAACTCTAATTGATCTGAATGGACATTTGGTTTTCCTCTTGTAAAATAAACTTTGAATCATGTCTAACTCCTCTTGCCATCCCAATTTAGAATCCTGTCCTTTTTTGCATTTTCCAAAAAATGTATTTCTTTATAAAACTTGGATGTATTCCAAAGGAAACTGATATATATGGAGACAAAAACATGCTGACTTTTGTGCCTAGTAGACACAGTGTCTAAATGCCCCTGAACTTGCAATTATTTATGGACCATGTCATTGTGTCTACTTGGCACAAAAGTTGGCATTTATTTACAGGCCATGCTATTCCTTTTTTTTTTCTTTCGTTTTCTTTTCTTTTATTTATCTTTTAATTTGTTTTGTCTTTTCTTTTAATTTTATTTCTATGTTCCTTTTTCTTTTTACTCCCTCGCTTTCATATTGGGATTCATCGCAGCCTACTCCAACTAGTTTGGGTTAAAAGCTTTGTTGAGTTTAGCAGGACTCTATTCCAAATCCGCCATCTAATTTTATATTCTTATCAATATGTGCATGCGATAATTTGAAGTACTTTCTCGTTAATATGTAACACAAGATATTCCAAAAAAGCTTCAAACTGAAAAGCTGACAATTTTCTTTTGGATGGAGGCCGTATTTCCCTAAGGGTACCAAATTTGTTCTAAATCTCATATCGTCCTTTCTTCCCATTTTCCCCCTCTGAAGGTATTGGTGTTCTTTTGGTCCTGAGAATTATGGTGAAGGTGGGGATATATTACCAAGCCGAAGATATCGACTTAACACTAGAAACCGTGCTGCTAGACCTCAATCCATGCGGGGTTGTACATGCCATTTCATAGTGAAGCGTCTATATGCTCGTCCATCTCTTGCAGTTATAATATACAATGATAGGCGCCATGTAAACAAATCTGGATTTGTCTGCCATGGGCCACTTGACAGAGATGCGATTGGACCAGGGGCCAAAAAAATTCCATATATATGCAATGAGATTCAACAGCAAACTATGTCTATGATCTATCTTGGCATTCCTGAGGAGAATGTGTTAGAGAAGCACATTGAGGGGATTCAGCGATACTGTGGTTCAAATGCGAAAGTCGATAGCCTTGCTTCACAGTATGTTCATAAACTCGGGATGATTATAAGACGCTCTACCCATGAGTTGGATCTTGATGACAAAGCTAGCATTCGATTGTGGGTTGAACGTAATAAGAAATCTATTTTATTTTATCAAGATACTTCAGAAACAGATCCTTTTATTTTGGGGATTCAAACTGAATGGCAACTACAACAAATGATTCGTTTTGGGCATCGCAGTCTTATAGCAGCTGATTCCACATTTGGTATAAAAAAACTTAAGGTAATTATACTAATACAATTGCTTTAAAATTTTAATTGTGTTTATACCAATGATGTATTTGAATGGCAGTACCCCTTGTGCACACTTCTTGTATTTGATTCACGGCAACATGCACTCCCTGTTGCATGGATCATTACTCGTAGCATTGCCAAGCTAGATGTGTCTAAATGGATGAAAGCTCTACTAGATCGTGCTATTGCTGTTGACCCTGGTTGGAAGGTCAACGGGTTTTTGATTGATGATGCAGCAGCAGAGATTGATCCCATAAGGCAGGTGTTTGCCCTCTATAAATTTATGTTTAAAACTCGATTCTTATATAACTCTGTACTTTTCATTTATGAATCTGACTGACCTTTCAGGGAGACCTTTTCATGTCCCGTGTTGTTTTCCCTCTGGCGTGTTCGTAGATCATGGCTGAGAAATATTGTCAAAAAATGTAGTAACATTGAAGTTCAGCGAGAACTTTTTAAACGCTTGGGAGAGATGGTATACAGCATTTGGGGCGGAGTGGATTCTTTTGTTGCCCTTGAGAAATTAACCCAAGATTTTATTGATCAAACCAACTTTGTGCAGTACTTCAAGGCCGCTTGGGTGCCTAAGATTGGTTAGATCTCTCTCTCCACCCACCTCATTTATGTAATTTTCAAATTTCTATTGCTTGATTTTCATTAATTTTCTTTTTCATTTTGCATAGAAATGTGGCTTACCACAATCAGAAGGCTCCCACTTGCGAGCCAGGAGGCATCAGGTGCCATAGAAGCATATCATGTGAAGTTAAAAGTGAAACTGTATGATGATTCACATCTTGGTGCACTCAAGAGAGTTGATTGGTTGGTGCATAAGTTAACAACCGAATTGCACTCTAGCTACTGGCTTGACCGTTATGCAGATGAAAGTGATTCCTTTCAAAGTGTCAAGGAGGAATATATAGCTAATACATCTTGGCATCGTGCACTGCAAATTCCTGATACTGCTGTTACCTTGGATGATAAAGACCACCTCTTTGCCAACGTTTTGAGCCAGAAAGACAGCAGCTCGACAAATCTAGTGTGGAACCCTGGATCTGAATTTGCATTTTGTGATTGTGAGTGGTCGACACAAGGTAACCTTTGCAAGCATATTATTAAGGTCAATATGGTCTGTGAAAATCAACAAGGCTACCAAAATTCTATGTCGTTTCAATCATTTAGAGGGATGCTAACGGATCTGTTGAAGAAGCCAACAGATGATTCAATTTCAATGGATCTGTCAATGGCCTGGACACAACAGATGCTTGATCAAATTCAGAAACTTGTTCAACTTAACAATGCAAAAGATATTGGCAGTGTAGTAAATAATCTGCCATTGAGATGGGTTAGTAAGAAAGGTAGAACATCTATTGGCAAGCCACAATCCACTCTTGCCCTACCCTCCAACACAAGGACTGCAACTGCACCTAAAAAGAATCAAAAGAGGAAGAGATTGTCGCGATTAAGATAACTTTGATTTGCCAAATAAAGGATTGTTCCTTGAGTAGTAGATCTACTTCAACGTTAAACTGGTTTTAGTTAAAGATTCAGCCATTCTGATGATATTTTCACATGAAAAATGTCGCTATAGATATAAAGTGCCGTCGTTATAGTTTTTATAGTGTATTTTCTGTTGTTGAAATATCAGTTTCTAATATGAAAACATGTAACAATCATGAATCATCCAATCATCATAGGATACTAATTGTTTTATAAATTAACAAAGAAGAAGAAGAAGAAGGAACACAAACATATAGTACTATTACAGTGTAGTGATTCCAAAAATAGATTTCAACACAAGGGTCTAAAAGAAACTAGAGAAATTAAAGGGGTCATGAGGGGAGTTGGATAAAAACTTAGTAAAGAAAGATATTTTATCATTAGCCTATCACCTTTGGTCTATGGTCTATGTCATGTATAACAACTATAGTAATTCAAATTTGACTTTAAAACATACTTTGAAGAATTAATGAGAAGTAAACTTATGAATCTAAGATGTTTCCTTACTCAAGAAATTAAAAAGAAATACGAAATTATGAAAGAAATTAGTGCAGTTACTAATTCTAATCACACAATGATCAAATGCTAAAATTTTTATCATCTCAATCTTCAGTTAAAATGTTTCTTACATTGGTAGTTAATTATGTCACATATTTAACAAAATCGAAATTGTTTGTTAGTTGCGTGAATGATATATATTTATATATATATATATAAGAAAAATGTATGTATACAATTGTGTATTACATGACATATATTATAATGACGATTTATTTATATACATAATCAGATATATACATATAGTCATATATATATATATATATATATTAGTTTTATTTTATTACAAGATGTAACATAATAATAGCTGTTAACGCCAAGATCTTTCGTTACGTCCCAATCACCTAAAACGTCCTGATCCTGCAACGTAAACACGATAAACACCTCAAGCTTGGCGAATTCGTTCGAATCGGGGATAGCTTCGGTAGTGAGAGTCGATGACGTGAATTCACAAGGTTTATCGAAAACGGAGGCTATATCGCCTAGTGCATATAGAGAAAAATGATAATTCTCTGTGTGTATGTGATTCTAAATGAAGAAGTGTATGAGAACATACCTCTTGGTGGAGACTTCCTTGCCAAGTTATACCCTCCTTGCCTGAATTACCGTGCCACCCACTACTACCTGACACATTCCCCTTTACCCGATGGGTTCTGCCGACTGCATGTAGTTTATTCTCTGCTTTTGATCACTGTTACTACCGCCGACCGATTATAATCCCATCCACATTAATGCATGGCAGGTTTCTTTAGTCAACCGACATGCTTTTTCATCATTACAGGTCAAAGATTGTAGATATTTAAAATGTCTAAAGGATTGATCCATTGACCCGACCCGGTCTCATAAGTTTGAAATGAAAATAATATGATGATTGGGCTTAATGATTTTCATAATTCAATAATAAAGGCCCAATAGAATAAAAAAGAATAAGCCCAATATACTCGGCCCAAAGAGATAAAATATCACGACCCAACATTGCCCCCTAGTTTTTTGTTAAACAGAATGTTTAATAGAAAACTATAAACAATCCATGATATTTTACTGAGAATTAATAAATGATAAGATGTAATTAAAAACGTACCCATTTATCGCTCATGAAATGAAATGAAAGGAATTTAAGGGCCCAATTCAGAAAGACTTTATCCATTAAATACCCGGACCCGAAACCGGACGTTTCCCATTCAAATTCCAAATTATTACTAGCATTTAATGCACCTGCTCTTGAACAATAATATAACAAATCAATATAAAAGGATAACTTTACCAAATTTGGCGAGTTTTACTGTTCATTTGAAATTGAGCGCCTTCTAAACTTTCTCGATCTCTCTCTCTCTGCAAATCGTCACAAATGGCTTCCCAAAACCACGAATGAGTTCTCCCATACTTGTAACACCCATCACCGTGGTTCCACCAAACCCTAATCTTCATGAGGGACTTGATGTACGAATCCCAAACGAAAACCCGAAAACCCCCTCGAATACTACAGAGAGTGCGAGCGATTTTCGCGTGCCAACACTCCTTCTATCATAACGAGGGTTTGAATTAAAGAGGGTTCGAACTTCGGTTCCACATTCCGGATACCCGTGCTTTGTCGGGTACCCGATTCGTGAGAAGATGTATCAATCGGCTGAAGGATGGACGGTAGTCCAAAGGACTTCTTTGAGAGAAGGGGTTCGTTTCCCCCTTCACGTCTTTATAGTGACCCTACTGGGGTTCTTGGGTGTAGGATTTTCACAACTGGTGCCGAACTCCTACATCCATATTCTGGCCTTCGTGGCCTTCTGCCATGAATTGGGCGTCGAGCCCTCACTGGACTTTTTCTTCACTGTCTACAAGATAGTACAATCCAGGGAGAAGGGGTTCAAGGCCATCAGCAAACATTCTCCGAAGTCTGGAGAAAAATTTGACAGACGTTCGCTGGTGAACACCCCTTCAAGCAATAGGGGATGGCACGAGAAATGGTTTTTTTCGTCAAAGGCCACGAGATCTCTTCTCTCCGGAATCGGGCAACTGACGAAAAAATATCTGTGACTTTGGAGATGTTTACGAAGAACGGGAAGTGGAAATGATGGAGCTATTTGACAACTTTCCAAGGAAGAAGTGGAAATACGGACTCTCTCAAGCAAGCATGGTTATATGACCGTAAGTGTAAGTACCAACTTATTTCATATGTATATATTTTTGAAAATATTCCATAATATATAATTATAACATGGAATTGTTTGATTTGTGCGATTGTCTTTGATCGAATAGAGCTCTGTAGAAATAAAGGAGCTCGAAGATTTTTTATGCAGGATGTCTTCTGGAAGCAATTGAAGTTACACCACCCAAGCTACCCCAAGTTGGTCAACACCGAAATTCATACGGATGAATTTCAAATGGAAAAACAGAGGTCAAGAGGTTCTCATACCGAAGAGATCCTTGACCTCGACAAAAGAGAAGAGTCATCGGAAAACCCAGTCGGTCCCTCTCGTAAATCCTCCGAACCCACACGAAGCAGAACCAACCTCCAAAACCATTCCTCGATCAAAGTGACACTTGATCGTCTCCGATCGAAGGAGTATACTTAGGACCAAAAATTAAAACAAAATAACCCCTTTAATCGCCAGAAGAGCTCGGGGTTCCTCGGTCTTGGTCATTATTCCACCTTCGTGCCCCTCAGAAAAATACAGATCGAAGAGGATGGTGATCAGGACGAAGGGATTCCAACGTTATCCAGGAAGAGGAAACGTACCCCTGAGAGCCATCCAAGTTCCGCCTCTACCTCACCACCCAAAGAATCCACTCCAAACAAATCTCCCATAATTAAAAAACTATTAACGCAGACCTACACCTCCCGAGCATTACTCTTTCTCCCGAAAGGTCGAGACCCTCTCCCAAGCGGCGGTCCTTGAGTCAAAGTTATCATCTTGAGGCATGGGATCTCCGACTCTATGGCCCGGGTTTAACGCCAACTTTCCTTTTGACCTTTTCGAGCTTTTCGTTCGACTGCTTGGCGACCAGGTTCGATGATCATCTGGACGGAAATCTTCTCGACGAGGGATGAGTTATTTGGCCAAGGTAAACAATAATGAGTTCTTCCTCTACATCTCTATTTTCCTTGAGTATTTTATACATTTAACTTGAATATTTTGAAAATATGCGAGGCTAATCTTTGTCTTGGACGATCATTGCGTCAAGAGACACATAAATGGAAAGGCCGAGGAAGATTTCATGCGACAGAAATACATATCTTTGAAATCGACCTTGGGCCGAGAAATAGGCGATCGTGAAGATGCTTTCCATACCATCAACGGTCTTGAGATAGAACTGGATCGGGCTAAGATGGATTTGAAGACATCGATGATGAACTAAGGGTCACAGAGATGGGTTGCTTGCGCGTCAAAGCCACCAACAAACTTTAACCAATCTGAATCTTTGGTTTGGTTGAAGAGAACCTACTCTTGAAAGCGAAAAACGAGGAGTTTTCTTGACTAATCGAAGCTTAGTCTTACAACTTGGTGAAGTGAGGCGAAGATTAAAGATGAAGTCCGGCGTAAGGCCAAGCGTCGTCGCAAGCTCCGCCATAAAAATAAAGGACCTTGAGGGGCGAGGCCTATTCGGTGAAAGAGCTTCAAAAAGTTCAAGCGAGTATAGGGACTCGGATGAACTTAATGTAGAGATCGTGAAGGTTTATTCGGAGGATATGAGGATATCGAGAGCGAGGAAAGAGAAGCTATCGGTTTGCTTCATTGGACTCAGCTAAATTGCTTAATTCCGATGATGAAGCGGTGCACGAATATATATCGAATATATGTCATGTTTTTATGTAAATATTTGACTACTTTAAACTTTTTATGTTTATTGATAAATCTTTAACTGTCTTGATTATAACTTCGGTTCCGATCAGTATCTTGTCAATAATTTAGTGTTAATAAGTTAAACTAATGAATTAGATATGGCATATAACAGTTAACTTATGCAATGAAGTGAATTGAATTTTACGGACAGGATTCAAGTTAACTGAACTAATGAACTGAACTCAACACTTAAACAAAATAAATAACTTATACTCACCTGATGCAGAGAGTGAGATCAATCATCGTGAAGTAAATTTGGACGACAAACGAGATAAGAACCAAGACATAAGGATTAATAATGACCATTGACTTACCACCTGATAAGATCAATATAGGACCAAAAGGACTTGAGCTACCATCGAATGGCCAAATGAGTCCTACCATACCTCCTTACACCATAGTGACCATCGGACCAATAGTGACCATTGACTTACCACCACCGATAAGATCAATATAGGACCAAAAGGACACAGGGCTACCATCGAATGGCCAAATGAGTCCTACCATACCTCCTTACACCATAGTGACCATCGGACCAATAGTGACCATTGACTTACCACCTGATAAGATCAATATAGGACCAAAAGGACACAGGGGCTACCATCGAATGGCCAATGAGTCCTACCATACCTCCTTACACCATAGTGACCATCGGACCAATAGTGACCATTGACTTACCACCACGATAAGATCAATATAGGACCAAAAGGACACAGGGCTACCATCGAATGGCCAATGAGTCCTACCATACCTCCTTACACCATAGTGACCATCGGACCAATAGTGACCATTGACTTACCACCTGATAAGATCAATATAGGACCAAAAGGACACAGGGCTACCATCGAATGGCCAATGAGTCCTACCATACCTCCTTACACCATAGTGACCAAAGTGATAATTTGTGGAAAAGTGATCTTTATTGATATCAAACAACAGTGTATGCACTTAGATAATCGACTTAAACTTTATTGAAAATACTTTCAAGCTTCGCCAAAGATGCCATGTATTCTTGATCTCGGAACCATCAAGTGCCTTTAATCGATAAGTACACGGCTTTGGTACTTGATCACTTCATATAGCCCTTCCCAATTCGGCATTAGCTTTCCGTGTTTTGAGGTGTAGAAGCTTGACTTCTCTCGAGAACGAAAGTCTCCCACTTGATCTCTCTGAAGTTTACGCCCTTGTTATAATGTTTGGCCACCCTTCGTTGATAAGCAGCCAATTTGATTAAAGCTTCCTCTCTGACTTCGTCTAGCAGGTCCAAGTTAGCCTTCAGTCCTTCATCGTTGTAGATTTCTTTGAATTGACTTACCCGAAGACTTGGAGATCCGATTTCGACTGGGACTAAGGCATCAGTACCATAGGCCAATCGGAAGGGCGAATCCCCCGTAGTAGTCCTCGGCGTAGTTCGGTATGCCCACAGCACGCTCAGCAATTCTTCTGGCCATCTCCCCTTAGCTTCATCCAATCTACGCTTTATTCCGTTCAGCAGCGTCCTGTTGGTCACCTCAACTTGCCCATTCGACTGTGGATGAGCCACAGAAGTCTTCTTGTGCTGAATCCCCAAATCGTTCAAAAATTCTTCAAATTTTGAACCCACACGAATCAAGCGTCCCATTGTCAAATATTAATACCTTAGGGATCCGAAGCGAAACACCACAGACTCCTTCATAAACTTTAAGCACTCTGTTACATTATCGGCCAAGTGGTTTTACGCCTCTACCCACTTAGTCATATAATCAATAAGAAACTATAATGAAGCTAACGACCTTTAGCTTTGAGGTAATTGGTCCCAATATATCCACCCCCAGCGGCCATGAAGGGTATAGGAGATAGAATCGAGTATAACTCTTCCGGTGGCTGATGTGGGACCGGACTATTGAGTTGGCATTTTTCACATTTCTTGACATACTCTGTAGCTTCTTTGAAAATTGTCGGCCAATAGTAACCTTGTCAAAGTACTTTATGTGCCAAAGACTTGGCAGCCATATGATCACCGCAAATCCCTTCATGAACTTCCCGAAGAGCATACTCGGCTTCGGACGGAACCAAACATTTCAATAATGGTGAGGAAAATGCCAATCGATAAAGATCCCCATCAATAAGACTGAAATTAGTACTCTTGTACTTGATCTTCTTTGCCAGCATTTGATCCGAAGGAAGGATGCCATCCGCCAAATACTCGATGTGAGGGGTCATCCAGCAGTTTGTTAGATTCGATGCACATCAACATGTTTACGTCTTTGTACACTTCATTTCCGCTGCAAAATTTCCAAATACACCGATCCATGAAAGACATACGCATCCGTAGTGGCCAATTTAAACAAAGCATCGTGATGAGAATTGTCGTTAAGCTCTATACCACGAAATTCGTCTGACAAAAAAAATTGAAGTTGGTTTCTTAACTCAGCGGATATTTGATCATTCGGGTCCCACGAGCTTCATAATCTCCCGCAATTTGTTTAACGACCAACCGAGAATCACTATAGATAATCAATTGTTGGACTTGAAGACTCTTCGCTAATCGGACACTCTTAACACCGCCGTTTTCGACCTCATTGTTCATTGCTTTAAACCCGAATCGATGGCTCTTTGGACCTTAAATCCCTCCGGACTTATTAAAATAATTCCTGCTCCACTAACAGTCATCGTAGAGGATCCATCTGCATACAACGTCCACGCCTTCTGACCCTGTTGAAGAACGGCCACGGCTCGAACAGAAGATTCAGCTCCCAGTAACTCCGCATCTGCTTCGGTGAACGAGCATTCTACCATAAAGTCAGCCAGGGCTTGGCCTTTAATGGCAGTTCGGGGATGATACTCGATGAAAAACTGGGACAACTCCATAGTCCATGCTGCTAGTCTACCCGAGACCTCTGGCTTGCCCATCACCTTCTTGATGGGTCGATCCGTGTAGGCGACGAGAGTCGACCTTGAAAATCTTCGCCAAGCTTTCTCGGCAATTATTAAAGCAAAGGCAAATTTCTCAATGTTAGGATACCGGTTTCAAAGATCTCGTGGGGCGTGGGTGGCGTAATAGGCCAGGATCTTTGCTTCCTTTGATCTCCGAATCAAAAGCGCTCCAATCGCTAAGGCGGCCGCAAGGTACAAATATAAAGTCTCTGCTTTGGGACAAAGCTTGACCAATAAAGGAGCCAAGAAAGCAGATCGTCTTTATACTTTGGAAAGCGTCTTCACATTCGGAAGTCCATTGGAACGTCTTCGCATTCTTGGTCCCTTTAATGTGTCGAAGAAAGGAAGACATCTCTCTGCGGATCGAGGCGGCGAACCTCCTTAAAGCCGCAATCCTACCGGTCGGACCTTTGAGCGTCCTTGAATGGTGAGGAGTCTTCATGTCGAGGATGGCTCGGATCTTTTACTGGATTGGCCTCGATGCCCTTTGGTGACCGGATAACCTGAAACTTTCCGGCACCAAGGCCAAGAAAGTACATTTGGTCGGGTTGAGTCATGATTGTCGATGACTTAATAGTTTGAAAGCATTCCTCTAGATCGTCCAAATGTTTACGAATTTGCATACTCTTCACGATCATCATGTCATCTACATAAACCTCCATGTTCCTCCCCAAATTTGTCTATCGAATATAAAGTTCATCATCCTCGATAGGTAGCTCCGGCATTAATGAGGCCAAAAGTCATTTTTTGTATGCATACACGAGCGGTGTGTAATAAACGCCGCTTGTTTTTTGGAATGTCTTCTTTGCACATGGCTATTTGATGATAACCTTGAAAAAGCATCCATAAAACTTAATAATGCATACCGAAGTGGCATCGATGAAATTTGATCGATATGGGGCGGAGGATAAAGTCCTTCCAGACGAGCTTTATTAAGGTCGATGTAATCGATCTGCAAACTCGCCACTTTCCATTATGTACGCACTAATACTACATTTGCTATCCACTCCGGTAATCAATCTAGTAGATGAAGTCGTGACCGATAATTTTGCAACCTCTTCATCGATGATCCTTTGACGTTCTGGAGCAAATATCCGCCTCTTCTGACGAACTGGCTTCTTCGAAGGATCTATTTCCAGTTTATGCTCAGCAACCTTCCGGCTAACTCGAGGCATATCTTGTGGCTCCCATGCAAAAATATCAACATAGCATCGTAAGAGTTCCATAAGATTAAATCTCAGAGGTTACGCAAACCCGAACCAATCCTCACCGTCTTATCCGGCTTTCGACGACCAATTCAATTTCCTCCGTCCCCCAGTGAGAATTACGAAGGTTCGAAAGCTACTCTCGGTGAAGGGTTCAATTTCAATTGCCATCGTCTTTCTTTGTTCTCGACGCCCATTCCGGATGAAATGAGCGAATTAGATAACATCTCCTGCCGAGATCCAAGTCACCCATCACCTCTCTACTCCATGTCTTTGTAGAATTTGATTTTGAATGTGGGATGGAAGTTACAACTTGAAGAAGCGATCAACGTAGGTCTTCCCAAAATGGCGTTGTGGTAGAATCCACATGTACAACGTAAAATTTACAAGTTATCTCCACTTCTTTGGGGGTCGTCTTAAGAAGATGACGGGGAGTTCAATAGTGCTTCGCCACTTTGGACCGGATCGTTCTTAAACCATATAGAGAGCCTCTGTCCGACCTCCATTTTGTGCTCATCGAGATGCATTCTTTGATAAGCATGGGCATAAAGAATGTCCACCAAAGATCCGTTATCTATCGAGATACGTTTCACATCCACCGAACCCACTTCATATTGTGATCACCAAAGGCTCTCTTCACGCGGTTCAATGGGCTCCAAGGATAATCCGCATCCGTAAATGAAATAATAGTTCACAGGAACGGCCATCGACCTTCGTAGTAGCATCTGTTATTGACATAATCAATCAAGATAAGACCTCCTCTTCTTCCCTACTAATTTCCCAGCAGACCCACCAGGTTATTACATCAACGACTTGCCTCGGCGGTGGTGGAACATTTTGAACAAAGTGATACTTGAACCGTTTGAGCAGTCACGATTAATAACTTTCTTGATCTTGACGGTCTTTCTCTCACTACATATTGAATCAATGAAGCCACTTTTAATCTTGCTTTCTACAAAATCCTTTAAATTACAACACTCATTAGTGTATGCACACCAATGACTTGATGATAACCACAATATTTGCGAGGGTTGCCATGTCCCGTTTTATAATTATCACGAGGTGGTTCAAAGAAAGGTGGTTTGGATCGATCCAAAATTATCGACCTCTCAGTATTCAACTGGGTATAAACCTTATTAACCTTGGGTAGAACAGTGTCTGATTCTTTGCGCCATGCAGTTCTTGTATTTCTTGAACTACCTTCTGCCCTTTGGTTGTATCCTCCCCCTCTTCTCTGATCAACATCAGTCTTGGGAACCTCTACCTCCTTTAATTGGCTCAAAGAAGGATTCTTCAGATTTGTTAGTAGCCTCTTCCACAACAATATAGCCCTCTTGCCTTGTCGAAGGCTTCATAGAAACTTTTTCTTGATGGTGAAACATCAATTTCTTTACCAATTTCTCCGATTTAACTAGATCTAGCCCATTCTGGAACAATCCAACAGCTTGGAGATCATTAAGATCGGACACCTGTCCGACCGCTTCCCTAAACCTCTTTACATATTGGCCTAAAGATTCATTGGTGAAGCTACGGACTTGTCTTCAAAGAGCTGTAGGTTTACCCTTCTTGATTGCTTCCAAAATCAGGCATGGAACTTATCACAAAGTTCACCACCACGAGAGATAGAATCGATGGTAAAGTCCCCATCCACTGTCTGGCGTCTTTTCTCAAAGTAGTGACAAAAGTATGACATTTAGCAGCATCAGTAAAGTCATAGTAATCCATTAGTCGGTCAAACGCCTGACTATGGTCATAAGGATCTCCTGACCCATCATAGCTTTCCATGCGAGGTAACTTTTTGGTAGCATCTCGCTTTCTCCGGAGAATATCGAGAGGAAAAGGGGCCGCCTTCTTTCCGAAGTATCTTTCACCTGTTGGACCTCGGCCGATTGTTTTCGGAGTTCTTTTAACTCTCTTACGGAAAATCAACACCTTGGTTTGTGATGAGATCTCCTTCTCTGGCGATATTAGGCTTTGGAATGGATCGACCTTCCTGCCGATCTCACTGCCCTTGCGGGACTTCTTGATTTACTTAAGTCGTAAAATCTCATCCTCATGATGAGAACGATTGTGATGGTATTCTCCCTTCTTGGGTTTCGACATAATTTCTCTCGACACGCTTCTTCGTCTTTCATCGTTGTGATGAATTGATCTAACGATTGTCGATTGCCTTCTTGAGGTAGAAGGCGTTCGCTTCCTCGATCTCCTCTATTGTGAGAATGATCCTGGACACGTGCATAGAATGTTCCGGCTCCTTACCCTTCCGACGGGTACCTCCTTATACTCTACTTCGCCTTGAATGAAAATGGCTAGATGCTTCGTCTCTCGACTCATTCACCAAGCATCTGTTTTGGCTATATCTTCCTTTTGTCTTAACAGAACCTCCAAAGCCTTATCCGCTTCGTCCGCCATCCTCGCCAACTTGGTAGCTTTCGGTCTTCTTGACCACTTGACGATGAGTCTGGTTGGCGAACCGCTTATCCGCTTCGGATTGGGATCACGCCCTTGTCGGCGTTGAAAACTAACTTCCGTCTGCACCACCACGGATCTTGAGACGAAGTTCTTCGAATTGTGCTTAGAAGCCGTGCTCTCACGAGCACTTTTAGAAGGACCCAAGCGATCCTTTACTGAAATACGAGGCAGTGATGAACTAACAGCCATTGCCTGTCCTTCCGGTGTTCCATCTCTACTCCTCATCATCTTTCGAAGCAAATTTAAACAATTGTGATTGAAAAGAGAGCCCTCCTTCTAGCGCCAATGTTAACGCCAAGATCTTTCGTCACGTCCCAATCACCTAAAACGTCCTGATCCTGCAACGTAAACACGATAAACACCTCAAGCTTGACGGCGGTTCCCGTCGGGGATAGCTTCGAGCGAGAGTCGATCGTGAATTCACAAGGTTTATCGAAAGCGGAGGCTATATCGCTTTAATGCGTATAGAGAAAAATGATAATTCTCGTGTGTATGTGATTCTAAATGAAGAAGTGTATGAGCAACATACCTCTTGGTGGAGACTTCCTTGCCAAGTTATACCTCTCCTCACGAATTACTGCCTACACCCACTACTACGACACATTCCCTTTACCCGATGGGTTCTGCAAAATTGCGTATAGTTTATTCTCTGCTTTTGATCAACATTACTACTGGCCAAATAGATTATAATCCCATCCACATTAATGCATGGCGGGTTTCTTTAGTCAACCGACATGCTTTTTCATCATTACTGGTCAAAGATTGTAGATATTTAAAATGTAAAGGATTGATCCATTGACCAAATCTTTGGTCTCATAAGTTTGAAATGAAAATAATATGATGATTGAGCTTAATGATTTTCATAATTCAATAATAAAAGCCACGATAGAATAAAAAAATATAAGCCCAATATACTTTCTACTAAGAGAGATAAAATATCACGCACGTGACAATAGACTAACACTCTTGGCATACCATAAACACCAACACTCCTCCCTATACATAAAAAAGTTTTATTTATTAGAAGATGTTAAGCTAATGAGATATCCGATATTATTTATTTATTATTATTACTTAGAAAATAGAAGAAATTTTGAAATTTCTCATTTTCTTTTCATCAAGTTTAATAAATCACTTGTTTTTAAAACTTACCTTTTATTAGTATTTTTTTTATTAACTAATTATTTATATATTGGAATTAAAAAAAGAGTCGATCAAAAATGGTCGAGTGTGGAAAAATAAAATTTTAAAATAAATTTTATTATCCCGAATGTCCTTTTTTCCCCTCCACAATATTTTGTCATGTCTAGTGGTAAAATCAATTTTTGATTATGGAAGAATAAAAATCAGTCAGCATACTTGAGAAATTAAAATGTATCTTCTTTTTTCTTTTTTTTTCAGAAAAAAAAAAAACAAAAAAAAGATACATATATGGTAGGTCCAAACACAAAAACTCACCATACAAATTGGCACATAAAAGAAGAGCAGAACTTGCCAATGGGAGTGAGGAAATCTCACCTTATCCACACTCCCACCACAACATATAATCAATCAATCACACTACTAATCCACAACCCAAATAAACAAACCACCACAACCTCCCTCTTCACCTTATTCTGCACGCACTAAGCTTAATTGCTACCAAATGGCAGCCATGAACTCCAGTGTGTTGGCATGCAGCTATGCTATATCCGGTACCGGATCGTCGGAGCTAAGCTCCAAGCTTGTTTCATTGCCTTCAGTTGGATCCTCAGTTGTTAAAATGCCAGTTATCAGGGCTCAACAGGCTAGACTTTCTGATTCCAGAGAATCACGCCATGACGGTGTCCAAGGAAGAAGGGCTGCATTTCTTTGCCTCGGAGCTGCCCTTTTCGCCGCCGCCGCCACCACTTCTTCTGCCAATGCTGGAGTTATTGAAGATGCACTCGAGAAATCCAAAGCTAACAAGGTTTGTTTAGTGTTTGCTAATGTCATTTTTTTTTCTTTCTAGTAAAAAAGTAAAATAAAGTCTGTAAAATTGACCATTTTTTATAATTATGATAGGAATTGAATGATAAGAAAAGGTTGGCTACGAGTGGAGCAAACTTTGCTAGAGCATATACAGTTCAGTTTGGCACATGCACTTTCCCATATAACTTCACTGGCTGCCAAGATCTTGCCAAGCAAAAGGTTTGTTCCTTTTTGTCATATATTTGATTTGAATTTTTTTTTAAATAAAAAAATGTAATTGGTTTCTTGGTTAATTATGCAGAAAGTGCCATTTATTTCTGATGATTTGGAGTTGGAGTGCGAAGGAAAGGAAAAATACAAGTGTGGTTCCAATGTGTTCTGGAAATGGTGAAGAGTGTGAAAAATCTATGCTTCTTTACTCTCCTCCTCCACCCATCATGTATCTATTTTTTTTTCAATTTGACAACTTCTGATACATTTGTTCTGTAATTTCCTCCGTTCCTTTTCTGTTCTCTTGTTTTTTTCTTGCATACCTAGCTAGTAAAAAACATAAATGGATAGAATTGTATAACCAAACAGGGTTTAGCTAGGCTAAAGTAGAACAAAAATTAATAAATAAATACAATCCTTCGCTCCAAATTATAAGATCATGTTCTCTACCTCAGAATTGACATGATTTTTTTAAAAAATTTAATCAATAAAATAATAAATATTGTAAACCATCTAGGTACAAAGTACTATTCATTGTAAGCAAAACTAAAAACAAAAGGTAAAGGGAAATCAAGCTAGACTAAAAGAAGAGTATGCAACAGTCGTATTCATGACATAATCCCAGCAATCTGCAATTTTAATTTCAGTTTCCATTTTGAATGTAGTGCAGTTCTTTATATCCAGCAAGAAGATCAAGTAGGATTAAAACAACCTACTTGTACATCCTGAGATTCACAAAGGAACAAATAAAAATGGTGTTCCTTGAGGAAATTTGGCAAAAATTAACGAACAAAAAAGTGTTCAGTCCAGACTCTTTTAGTCGCTGGAGGTGCATAATCCTTCGCAATGGAAGGGTGCATCTCTCAACACGAGTAGTGACCACAAAAAGATTCAAGAATTTCGAGTTAAAACATTGACGCCAGCTGCACGCATGCCTCAATCCAGCTGTGGTTCCGTTGTGTTTCACTTTTGTTCGCAATAGACTTGGACATGGATACTCGGTGGAGTTAACTTTCAAGTGGTTTCTGAATTCAAACCATATTTGATTTCCCTAATACATTCACAGAAAGCTCAGGAATACGAACACCAAGATGAAGAACCATTGTTTTGTAACTCGGGACATGGTAGTGGAAAAACCCCATCTGTAAAACCGGAAACAAATTCACAATTCCACCTCACAGATGGTGCTAAGCCTAGTATGCTAACATTTTTCATGCATATCCCTTCAAACGGTGCATTCTCAATACCCGCCAACAATGGGGCTTTTAAGGTATCCAAACTAACCACATTGCTTATGGAGATGCCCTTTACCTTTGGGACAGATTTGGGATCCCATTTCTCATCAGGATGGTCATTGGCCCCTCTACTGAATCGTATAGGCACCTTAACTCTCTCCATTGTAATGTTGCTTATGGTGATATTTACAATATATCCACCTCTCCCTTTATCTGTTTTAATTCGAACCCCAGCTGCTGAATCTCTAACATGCAAATCCTCCACGATGACATTCGAAATACCACCAGACATTTCACTACCAATTCCAACTCCGGAACAAGTAGGAGTTGTGCCAGACACTCTGCGAACAATTATATTTGAACTTGGACGAGCCATGGTGATACCATATTGGTCCCAACCGCTCTTCACTGCCACAAGATCATCCCCACTCTCAATATAACAATCTTCTATGCACACATTCGTGCTTGAATCTGTGAATAGCAGTCATAGTCTCAGTTTCAAATTGATTTAGCAAATAAAAATATGTTCTAGGTCACACACACTGTGCAACAATGTCTAAAGACTAATGAGGAATAAATATCATACCTGGGTCTATACCATCTGTGTTTGGAGCCTTTAGAGGAGCCAAGATCGTCATATCTTTAATCACTACATTGCTGGAATAAAGAAAGCTACTGTTTCAGTTCCCGTGGAAAAACTTCATGAGAATGCATTTTAAAGAATAATAAAACATAAGCCTTCACAGTTTTATGCTCAGATTTTGTCACTGTTATGATCCAAGAAAAGTAAAAATAATCAAGGAAGGTTTACTTAGGCTTTGCTAAATCTTAAGAATTTCATATATGAGCTGTTCTTTAATTATGAGAATCAACATTTGATTACATCCTTAAGAGATACCATGTAATGATATTTTGAGTTTGTTAGGAAGACAAATAGGTTTTTTGGCCAATTCAGAGTGGAGTTAATCTCTCTTAAAGCTTGATGCATATATATATATATATATATATATATATATATATATATATATATATATATATTCCTCGTCCTAAAAATGAGAGTTCTATTTTCTTTGTAATATACAAAGAAAATGATACACTTTTTTTCAGGACAGTGAAATTATAAAGTTGAGACCATTTGTACTTTGATAGCTAACCAAGATCAGGGCCCATGTGCTATTGTTTAGTTTCTTTATATCAAGATGCTCATAACCCCACACTCAGTTATGTAACATCCTAAGGTGGTATTAAATTCTCAACAAGGATAAAAAAGTCATTTAAAGTTGATAGTACTCCTTTCATTTCAAAAATACAATCAGATCAAGATGCTATAGCCGTATACACACAGTTATGCATACTCCCAAAGGTGGTATCACATTGTCAACAAGGATTAAAGGTCATTTAAAGTTAATAGTATTTCCTTTCCATTTTTAAGGAAAAAAGTAATACAATCTAAATTAAAGTAGAAAGCACTAGGCTCCTTTCTGAATTCTAAATGCTACTAAATGATTATATATGTTAGAAATGATAACACTCAATTGGCGTGAACTTTAAATTCTAGCAAGAAGCAATTATTGTTCCCACAAATAGTGTAAAAAAAATTTCAAAACAAAAATGAGAGTGGAAGACAAGAAATCAGACCTGCAGTAAACAGGATGGATAGTCCAAAAAGGAGAATTCATAAAGGTAAGATTATAGATGAGTATGTTGTGTGAGTTCATCAATTCAAGGAGGTGGCCTCTGGTGTGCTCCAATGTCCTATTCCACCACAGCTCCCACCACATTTTCCCCTGACCGTCAATAGTGCCATTCTGCCCTGTGATTAACCAGAAAATCCTTATCAGACGGCCCTTAACAATCTGGTTGTAACCCATATGTGGATCACTCACCACCTTGTTATATTTTCTGACAAGGTAAATCATATATTTAATCCCCATCACATAAGGAAAATTGAACTAAAATTCTTGTTTTCGGGAAGCCCCAATGCAATGGGTATATTAAAGTTTACAGTTTGTTAAATATGAAGAAACAAGAGATCTCACAGGAAGCTTACGACAAAATATCTGGGTAATTCACTTTCTAATCTCCCTTGGCCACAGATAGTACTTGATTTAAGATATACTTTATAAAATTTACTTGAGCTAACTTTAGAACACTATAATGCTGTCCCCCCTTCCCCTAAGTTGAATTTTTTCACACTAGCTGTTCTTGCCAATGTAATAGTCCCAATAGCAAAATGTTGCTGACTTTGTAGATGGTCTAAAAAGGGGCCGACATTGATGAGCACGCAGAATAATTCAATTTGTCAATTTGAGCAGCTATTTGAGAATTTGTAGCTAAAGAACAGTGAGGAGCCAGAGATGTGTTTTAGTGGGTTTGACTAAAATATTCTTTTCTGATGTCCCAAAAAAAAACTAATAATTTTTATTGGTGATGCACTACGGAAGAAGAAATTCAAGAAGTTTATTATTAATTTTGTATTGTTATATAGAGATAAATGTTGGATTATTAATGTAATTATTTTCGTAAATATTCTAGAAATTTTAATTATGGTAGTAGATTTTAATTAGGAGATTTTTAATTATGGTAGTAGATTTTAATTAGGAGAGTTTTATTGTAGTAATAGATTTTAGTTAAGAGATTTTTTTTTGAATTAGGGTTTTTACTTGGTCCCCAAGTATTGAGTTTTCTATTTAAGCATTATAATATTTCATTATTTGGGAGATTATTGAATGAATTGATTTGAGATTAAAGTTGTGTTTTTGTGTGTGTTTCTTTATCGATTCTCTGCGGGGATATGTACTATTATTCCTTCTTTCCTACCCTGTCCTACATCATAATGGTATTAGAGCCAAAATTCCTGATATAATTTGATTTCACCCAATTCCTTCCTACCTTATTTTTCTGGCCTTCATCAAATTGACGAAGTTCGCTAGAAAATCAACAACAATTTTTTGAGATGAAAGCACAATCAACAGCAGAAATCGCCGTCTATGTTGTCTCCATATATCCCAAAAAATCAATTTAACGTTACTGTTCATCGCTACAGTGCGCGAAATGCATGACATTATTCGTCAAAGGGGGCTGGTGTTTCTTCTGCCAAGTTACAGTTTCATACCCCAAGTAGATTTTAATTAGGAGAGTTTTATTGTAGTACTAGATTTTAGTTAGCAGAGATTGTTTTCTTTTTGAATGAAGGTTTTTTCTTAGCCCACAAGTGTTGGATTTTCTATTTGAGCATTGTAATATTTCATTATTTGGGAGATTATTGAATGAATTGATTTGAGATTAAAGTTGTGTGTGTTTCGATTGGAAGATTATTGAATGAGTTGATTTGACATTAAAATTGTGTACTTTTGTCTTTCTTTACCGATTCTCTGCGGGGATAAGTACTATTATTCCTTCTTTTCTCCCCGTCCTACATCATAATGGTATCAAAGCCAAAATTTCTGATATCTTTTTATTTCACCCAATTCTTTCGTACCTTATTTTTTTGACCTTCATCAAATTGACAAAGTTCGCTAGAAAATCGACAACAATTTTTTGAGACAAAGGAATGATCTGCAGCAGGAATTGTCGTCGTCGTATATATCCCAAAAATAAAACAGTTCAACGTTATTGTTTCGCTACAGTGCACGAAGTGCGTGACATTGTTCGTCAAAGGGGGCTGGTGTTTCTTCTGCCAAATTACAGTTTCATGCCCCAGGTCGATTTTAATTAGAAGAGTTTTATTGTAGTAGTAAATTTTAGTTAGGAGATAATGTTTTTTTTTTGAATTAGGGTTTTTACTTACTCCCCAAGTATTGAGTTTTGTATTTAAGCATTGCAATATTTCATTATTTGAGAGATTATTGAATGAATTGATTTGAGATTAAAGTTGTGTGCTTTTGTGTATGTTTCGGTTGGGAGATTATTGAATGAATTGATTTGACATTAAAGTTATGTACTTTTGTGTATGTTTCTTTACCGATTCTCTGCGGGGATAAGTACTACTATTCCTTCTTTCCTACCCCGTCCAACATCATAATGGTATCAGAGTCAAAATTCATGATATTTTTTTATTTCACCAAATTCCTTCCTACCTTATTTTTTTAGCCTTCATCAAATTGACGAAGTTCGCTAGAAAATCGACAACAGTTTTCCGAGACGAAAGCACGATTTGCAGCAAAAATCGTCGTCATTGTAGTCTCCATATATCCCAAAAAAAATAGTTCACCGTTACTATTCATCGTTATAGTGCGCGAAGTGAGCGATATTGTTCGTCAAAGGGTTGGTGTTTCTTTGCCAAATTACAGTTTTATACCTCCAAGTTTTTGAAATTTTCAATTAAGCCTCCTTAAGTTTTTAAAACTTTCAATTTAGCCCCTAAAGTTTTTGAATATTCAATTTAACCCCCGGAGTTTCAAAATTTTTTAATTAAACCCCTCTACATATATACAATGTCTTCCAGGTTTAATAATCTGGAATTTTTTTGGGTTAAAATAAAGCAACTTGAGCATCAAATTTTTGTCATATACGAGCAACTTACAAGGTCTTGTGTCCCGATTAGTGATGAGTATTGAAAATTATGCAATGAGCTTGCATTTTTTGAAACAAGTCTTGCAAATTTAAAAGCACATTATGAGTACATAACCACATGCTATGTTCGTTCATATTTAATTTGTTCAAATAGAAAAAAAGGTTCGCCCTAATCGTGTTTGTTCAACTAAAGCTACGTGTTCACAAGGAGATCCGCAAATTAAATTCTTACAAGACAATTGAAGTACTTAAACATATCAACAACTAAAATGAAATTAGTGAAGATAAAGGAAAACAAGTATTCTCACACATTAATGCTTGTGAAAAATATGAAGCGGAAGTTAAGTGTATTAAACAACTTTTAGAGATGGAATTAAGTGTATTGAATAACTTTCAGAGATGGTTTGTAGTGGGGAAATTGAAGTTAAGTTTGACCCCAAATGCGAAAATATCAAAGAAGATAAAGTTGAAGTTAGTCATGTTGATTTTCTCTTTTCGGTTGATACATTTGAGTCCCAAGCTACTTCAAAATTTTATATTATGCCATTGTTATTCCTGAAAATTCTGCTCATGACATTAAAACATCAAATGCTAATGTTTTGTTGGAAGGAATCTCTCGAACTATGATTTTATTATTCTTTGATATTTCAAAACTCGAGGACGAGTTTTTTTCAAAGGTGGGGAGAATGATGCGACTGAAGAAGAAATTAAGAAGTTTATTATTAATTTTGCATTGTTATTTAGAGTTTAATGTTGGATTATTAATGTAATTATTTTAGTAGGATATTCTAGAAATTTTAATCATGGTAGTAGATTTTAGTTAGGAAATTTTTAATTATGGTAGTAGATTTTAATTATGAGAGTTTTATTGCAGTAGTATATTTTAGTTAGGAGATTGTTTCCTTTTTGAATTAGGTTTTTTACTTGGTCCCCAAGTATTGAGTTTTCTATTTAAGTATTGTAATATTTTATTATTTGGGAGATTATTGAATGAATTGATTTGAGATTAAAACTATGTGCTTTTGTGTGTGTTTCTTTACCGATTCTCTGTGGAGTTAGGTACTATTATTCCTTCTTTTCTACCCCGTCCTGCATCAATTGTAGCAGCATCACTGTGAATCCATGCTTCCCTTTTGACAAGTAGGCCTAACATTTAGAGATATAATTACCTTTATCAGGATTATGCTTAAGATCTTATCTTCCTTCCCACCACCATCTAACAATAATTAAATAGTCAGGATAAGCTATAGAAAGCACCTCCTGTTTTGTTGACTAATATAATCTTTAAAAAGAAGAAGGCGTATAACCCACTTCCATATAGGTTCTTTGTATATATATTTATATATACATATATATAATTATCTTGATGATGAGGGAAATCTTATCATAATGATACTATTCTAATTTAATACTGTAAGTAAACACTTGAGACTGTTTGGATATAATTTTCCGTTTTCAAGTTCATGACTTCAATTAGTCTTTATCCAGCCATTCCTAAAACAGGACAACGAAAGTAATTTGATACATTTGCAAACAAATGATAAACTCATTAGCAAGATTTGAGAGTTGATGTCATTTGAGATTTTAGTAAAAATGAACTTCACGTACCAGTAATGACAACATTGGAGAGAGCATTTCCATGGATGAGGCTTATATGTCTCCCTCCCAACCTTTCTCTCCCTCTCCCATAAGAAGGCAATGGCTCGATAATAGGCCATTCCTCTGGGTCCTACAGTTGAACAGATACAAATATCATAAAAATTGATCCTACCATGCCCTTGTCTTGAACAAGCATCAAAGCAACATAACTATTCCTTAACCTTGTTAAATTTTCCAATAATGGTACTTCAAATCGCGGCTCTTTTCTTAGGGAGTACCGAGGTGCTACTCTCATTCAATAAAATTTTTGCAAGCAAGACGAGGTGTTATGCTCAGAAATATGAAGAATAGAAAGTTCTCTAATTTTTAGGATGCGGTTTGATTATGGCCAAAGTATCATCCGAGAGGAAAATACAGCTTTATTAACAGTACATCACCCATGCCAGCAAATCTTTTTTCTATCCATTAAAAATTTTTCATTCTTTGATTTAATCTTTTGTTTGGTACATTGTTCTTTTGATTTGCAAACAAGTGGGTAACACTTGGGGATAGAAAACATCAACACTGATATTCACAATCTACAAAGAATCAAACCTTTTTTGCTTAGAATGATTTGGGGATTAATTTATACTTGTAATTTGCTCCATACGGCACACTACCATATAGTACTACTTTTTTTTTGGCATGCTATGATACTTTCATGCCAATGACCATGACTGGCATTCAAGTCTAACATTCATAAATTTTAAATGGATAGATTATGAACCAACCTTTCCGATGCACTGTACCAATAATAGCCACTTTCTTTCCCAGAAATTAGAAAACCCAGGCAAAGTAGCAACAAAAAACTTAGCTTCATTATCAGTTGGTAACAAAATAAATATAGATTTTTTTGGGTGATAAAATATACACTTCCACCAAGAAAATTACTTGATATTCCCCTACCAAAAACATTAAAAACTAATAAAAAGGTCATTATCAAATCTCAAAACAAAAAACAAAAACCCAACACAGTTTTTACCCACTACAAAACTTATACGTTTATATCAATATGCATACATTTTTACCCATTCTATAACACAAATATCCCCATTTCTTCTTTAAAACACCTTTGATTAAATTATGGGCTTCTGCTTTGGATCACATAAATAATGACAATCATTTTGGGACAATGGGTAAGAGAAACGTACCTGAGAACCCAATATGACTGCACCTTCCTCAAGAAAAAGAGTGAAGTTACTGGTTAAATTAAAACTCCCTGTAACCCATCTCCCCTTTGGAACATTCAGCTGGGACCCACCTCTCTCCCTGTAACTCTCCATATATTTCATCGCCCTCCAAAACGCCGCCGTATTCGACGTTTTCCCATCCCCCACCCCTCCGAAATCCCTTATCGATTTCACCACCTTCCTCGGCGGCACCTCCCGGAAGAACCCGACGCAGCTGGGCCGCGCATCGGTATCCAATAACCTGATTCCCGGACCCGAAACAGCCCATATCAGAGAAACCGTTTCTTTGTTGATTTGTAGGCTCAAAATTGCTAGAACTGTAAATAGGATCAGTAGAAATGCCCATGAAGGCCTTTTAAATCCTCCCAAAATTCTTTTCAATAATGGGTTTTCACTATCCATCATTTTCACATATATAAATGCATAAAACACACACACACACACACATATATATATATAGCTCTGTATTACTGTATATGATCAATGAATTTCAGAGCAGAGAAAACCAGTGTATTATATATGTGGGTATGTGTGTGTATATATATATATATATGTGTGTGTGTGTGTGTGAATTAAAATTTCTATACATCTATATAAATGAAGAGAGAGGAATTTGATTGGGGATTGAAGAAATGAAACAGAGCATATTAGCAATGGTTTTTATGGGTTTATGAAAGAAAGGCCGGACGTGAAGAGGGGGCTGTGCGTAGTGCGCACAGGGGTGCACGTTAGTGTGGTCACATGACGGGTAAGAAAGTTTTTAAGGAAATGTGATCTTCCATTTGTTCCGTTGTGAAGTTCGAATCTGGTGTGGTTGTGAATTGTTTAGATGATAATAGGTGTTGTCCACGTCAGATTTATTGAAAGTAATTTGTTGAGTCATGTCGGTGGCGGAAGACTATTGGTGGGTTGCAGTGTGGGTTTGTGAGGGTTTCTGCAGGGGATTAGAACTGCGAAAGCGTGTAAGGTTGTGATTTGTAAGTGTGGACAAGGTAGAGCATTCCACCTAAGGTGGGGTGAATAAACCGTCCTTCACGGGACAAATTTGAGAATATTTGTTAGGGGAATAAAGCCTAACGGTTAGGGGAAATTGATATTTCATTCCATAATAATAATCGTTTTAATTTTATACATATAAATTAAAAATTTTATTTAATAAATAAAATTTCATCCCTATACTTTATGAAAATTTGAAAATTATTAATATAAGAGAGAATTTCTTGAGATATTGAAAAAAGTTATGAGTGATATAAGAAAATAAATAATTTATTCTCTTAGAAAGTTGTAAACGACAAATAAATTGAAACACATTTTTCTTTTAAAAAGACAGTTATTATGAAATTGAGGTAATATTTTCACATGAGCCTTTTTCATATAGAGGTGGAATCTACTCATTATTTATATGAGAAGGATCATGTGAAAATATCAATTTTTATGTGATTTTTAGTAATTGTGTTAATATGGTTTCTTACTGTTGTTCTTGTAGCTGAGGTGTGATTGATGATAGGGGTGAGCATGGTGCGTTTTGGTGCGGTTTGAAATCTAAACCGTACTCGAAACTGCTTAAGTGCAGTTTGACAAATTCAAAACCGCACACGAAAACGCTTGTGATTGGTGCGGTGCGGTTTTAAACTGTGCGGATCGGTTTCAATTGGTGCGGTTTCGGTTCCAAAATCGATTGAAACAACAAAAAGTCTAAGCCTTCAATAGAATTTAACACAGAGCTTACATCGAGCAATTAACTTAGTGACAGAATCGATAATGGAAATTATATCAAGTATAGAAACAAAGTTTCTTCTGCCAAACATGTCAAATTCACCATCAAATCATAGAATAGTGAGACACATAAAATAATTTTAGTTTATAATAAAGGAATAATGCTTTAAAACTAAAATATACGCTATATAAAACAACGGAGACCATATATTTGATAACAAGCAAGAAGATTTATCTAGTTCTCCAAAAATTAAAAGTATATACTGGAGATAGAATGAAATCCTAACTGTACCTAATTTAAAAAATAATCTATTAGACTATTACTACTATAGCATAGACCTTAACCAATGCATTAAGTGCTTGAACTAACGAATTTGGCCCCTCGGCTATAAGCCCTTCCAGTAACGCATCAAACAAAGCCGAATTTCCAAAATTCAAATGCTTAATTTTTGACTTTATAACCTCTAACCATTTTCTTTCAATTGGTGAAAAAATGACAATACAAGACTGGAATTTTCTCTGAGCGTGTTCAAGTGAAAATTAACTTTAGAATTTACTAGAGATAATACATACATACACTTGGTGCAATTTCGGTTTTATGCTTGCGGTTTTGGCTAGTAATCAAATCGGAACCGTAAATTTGGTTATTCAACCCACCTAAAACCGCCATATACGCCAAACAGATTGAGTGCGATTAAATGCGATTTTTGGTGTGGTTTTTGTTTTCAATTTGGTTACTTACTGTCAAATTTCTAATTGTGGGTACAAAATCACACTTAGGCAAGAAAATATATATATATATATATATTACACAAATAAAAAATATTAATTAATATTAATTTTATTCAAATTAAATTAATACTAAATTAATATTTTCTTAACAATAATTAGAATGTTTCAAATAAAAAAATAACAATTAACAACATAGTTTATAAAACATTGCTTTTTGAAGTCTTTTACTTCTATTTTCTTTCTTCTAAAATTTTCAAATATAAAATAAAAAATTGAATAAGTCATGAATGAATTATATTTGTTTTACATTTAAAAAAATTAAAATATCTATATAAATAAGATAATTGTATTTCTAAACTTTGGAATGAAATTAATTTCTCAAAAAATATTAATTTTAGAATATTAAATATAAAAAGATCTATTGTATTACATATATTTGTATTTATTTAGTAATATGTTTGTTAGTATGTATAAAAATTTATATATTTACATATATGTAAATATAATTATATATAATTTAATTATATAAAGTTATATATATTGCGATTCTATCGGTGCGCTTGAGGTGCGGTTTTTGGATGTCACCGCAACCGCAAATGTGCGGTTCCTAATTTTAAAGATCGCACCTCACCTCACCTCACCTCACTGCGTGTACGGGTTTTGCCGGTGGCTGTGCGGTTGTAATCTGATTTGCATTTTTCTTCTCTCTCATAATATTGTACTTAATAAATATTACTCCATCTATTTTTAAATTTGTTATATTTTTTTTAATTTGTTGTAAAATTAGATAATAAATTTCTAATTTAAGGTTATGAGAAAATAATATTTTATTTTTTATTATCATTTCTAACGTTATACATGAGTACAAATTTTATTTATACATTGTATTTTTACATGACCTACAAATATGAATAGAACTTTGAAATTTAACTTTAATAATTGTAATTTAGTTATGACACTAAGTCAGTAAATAATTATTAGTATTTCTTAACTAAATTTACAACTAATATTAATATCATAATATTTTGAGTTTTAACAATTTAAGTTTAATTATGACACTATTTTAGTAAAGGCTTCAAATATAATGAATTTTACAGTAAGACAAGCGTTCAATCAAGTTTATAGATTTGTGAAATACTAAAGTTCAAGATTAATATGACTTAATTTGTTTTTTTACAAATAAATTCGAGATTATTATAAATTAATATTCACAAAGTTAATGACTTGTTTTTTTTAAGAGTAAATGAAACACTACATTTAAAATTTTAAAATTTGAATGTTACTAAAAGCTTAGATATTATCGGTGACAACTTGATTCATTGATATGGCTCACTTTTATTAATATAAATATAAAGGATGTAAATGAATCGAGTCGAACTGAGTATTGAGTTGTTCAGATTTAATTCACAAAATTTATCGAGTATAAAATAAGGTTTGATTGAAGCTCGTTTAGCTACCGAGTCGAGCACAATCTTGAATCGTGCCCGAGCAGTTTGAACTTTTCGAACAGATATGATCTGAGTATCAATAGAAAATTACAATTTGAGGATGTTCGAGTAAATTATCGAACTTTAAAATTTGATAATATTGACTCATTTATATTTCGAGTCGAGCTCGAATCGAATTTTTTGCCGAGCGGGTACGAATCGAGCCCGAACTATTTACTCATTTTACAACCTTTCATATGAGAGTTCGATTTTTGTTGACAATAAATTATGAAGATAGTAGGTTAGATTATGTATTCTTGTTGATTAGGACATTAAAAAAAAAACTACTCCCTCCGTCCCAAATTAATTGCTCAGTTTTGACTTTTTAAAGTCAAATTGACTATTTTTAAAACTAATCTTTTTACTATTTTTGCTAAAATATAGGTGAAGAGATTATAACCAAAAGAAAGTATATACAATTTATTACTAATCCCAATTTTTATAATTTTAGAAATATATTTATATATGCTTAATTATTAATTCTAAAAATAGTCAATTTGACTTTAAAAAGTCAAAACTGAGCAATTAATTTGGGACGGAGAGAGTATTATATTAATAACCTAATTATAGATGTCGAGAGATCCATTCACACCATAACATATTACTCCTTCCGTCTAAGTTTAGTAGTCCTACTTTTTTTAGTTTGTTCAAATGTATTTATCCTCTTCTCATTTTAATACAATTTTAAACCTTATTTTTTCAATATTATTCTCATTTAACTTTATAAAAAGAATTCATTTAAAAAAAATGATAATAGAATAGTTAGTGGGATATATCTATGTACACACCTAAATTGTACATCTAAAGACATACTCAAGTATAAAATAGCAGTAAATGAGGAGAGAGAAAGTATTGTGGAGGGAGGAGAGAAATATTTTAATATTACTATCTCCGTTCCAAAAAGATTATCGTTTGAGATTTTTGCATATGGATTAAGAAAGTCATTAAAATTTGTTTAAAATTTCATCACTATCCCTTTATAAAAAGTATAGGAAGTTAAAAACTATTAATACAAGAGAGAGAATTTCTTGGGACAGTGAGAGAAGGTAGGGGTGATATAAGAAAGTAAATAATTTATTCTGTTAGAAAGTTGTAAACGACAAATAAATTGGAACCAATTTTTTCTTCTAAAACGATAATCTTTTAAGAACGGAGAGAGTATCATTTTATATTTGGGTGTATCTTTGGGGATGTACAATTTGAGTGTATATATAAATATATCCTAGTTGAGACGGGTAATTTGGAGATAATTTTTTTTTTTTAATAAACATGTATTTTTAAATTAGGACAAATAAAATTAGACGGAGGAGTATGATTTACAAATAAAAGCATAAACTTTACACAATGAAAATTTCATATATATATATATATATATATATATATATATGTGTGTGTGTGTGTGTGTGTGTGTGTGTGTGTGTGTGTGTGTGTGTGTGTGTGTTACGCCAAGACGCCATATATGTGTGATATAAATGTTAGTCATAAATATCTAAAGTGGATCTAAGGGCGGATCCAAATTTTTTTTCAGTAGGGGCGGATTTTAGCTAATTTTAATGTTTTAAATAAAATTTTTTTGAACTAATCATAATATTATTTAATCATAAGAATGTTTACAAATTTCAATAAATATTCATAACTCAAACTAAAAAAGGAATTTAAATAAAAATATTTAGATACAATTTAGAAATTTACTTAGGTTACATATCATAGTTCAATTTAAATTATTTCTCAAATGCTCAAAGTCTTAAACCAAATTTGCTTTCTATATTCAAACAAAATCATGAATTAATTTCAAAGTATAAACTAGTTTTGATATCTTTTTATAAGTTTAAAATAAGTTCTACTTTAAATAAGTTTTACTTGAAATAAGAAAAATAAACTATCCAAAATTTATACTCAGAACACCAAAAATTATATAGGATCCATTATGTGACGCCCCCAAAATAGGTATACATCACCCATTCTGAGTCACCAAATACATGGTACATAACTTAAATACGAACTTAATTAATACAACTGTCGTGCAAAATACGACAACACAATAACTGAGTTTTAACACGAATATTGTCTTCTAGACAATATCCAAACTCAAATTCAATCCTCATTATAATTATTAGCACACTATTTCACAGAATAGTGATGACTACTAAATTAACCATCTGGACCGTCACTCCATTCCCTGACTAGTCCCAGCTATATTTTCATTTCTTGAAGAAAACAGTGAAAGAAAAGGGTGAGCTTAACTAACCCAGTAAGAAATATTATGACTAAGATAATGCATAATAAATTATTGTTAGCCTTCAACAGTACAACAACTGATAGAATACAATAGACAACAAATTTTAGATCAACAATTGTAGCGGAATAAGCAATCCATTAGAAGAGTCAAGTAGAGCATAATATCTACTATCTTCTATGATTTAAAAGTTTATCATCAATTTTATCGCTGAGACTAAACTTAATAAATATTCCACATCACTGAATTATCCATGCACTACGAGCCAATGATATTCATTAGTATCACAGCCACGAATTATCCATGCACTACGGGCCAATGATATTCATGTTTTCACCCTTGGCCGAAGAGAACGCATGGTTATGATCATACCAACATATGTCGCTGAGACTCAGCTCAATAAATAATCCACATCACTTGTAATATTACAAGTCATGATTATACCGAATAGTCCCTAGTCATAATCATACCAATCAACAATTCATCTATGCACTACGGGCCAAAGATGACTTTCATCACAATATAAAAATGAGGATGATGACAATGATATAAACATTAATCAAACGAAATAAATGATAAATATTAAAGACTTTAAATTTAACCAGAGTTTAAAAATGTCCAAATTGTCAATATGATAACTGCTTTGTGGAGTAAAATTCAAGAATAATATTGTATCAAAAATGATTTGGACAGAAAAAAAATTAATTTTTTTTGTCATGAATAGTACCGGTGAATAGTACTAGAGTAAATAGTACCAGAGTGTATAGTACTTAAGTGAATAGTACCCATCATGCATTATGAATAATGTCGCAAATACGATATGAATAGTCTTTGTAAAATGAATAGTACCCATGAATAGTACTCCGACATGAAAAGCTTAAAAATGAATAAGAATGTTCAGAAAAATATCCTTGTGAAACAATACTAGATGAAGCGCAAATTTTAAAGATATTCTACTAATTAATTTTACGGAGTATAGAAGCAATACTCTAACAAAATGAGTGTAGAATTCATAATCTAAAACGAAATAATATTACTTACATACTACAGAGTATGGAAGAAAATATTATTTATTACGAATATTGAACAAAAATAATATCCCTTACAACTGTTGAACGAAAATAATATTCCTTATGAATATTTAACGAAGATAATATTTCTTACGAATATTAAACGAAGATAATATTTCTTGCGAATATTGAACGAAATAAAATTTCTTACGAATACGAAAAATAATATCGTAAGCGAATATGAAATAAATAATACCCCTTATCTCAAAAAGAGAGCAATTCCGACTGGTATAGCGGATATATTCTTGAAAAAAACTTGCACTGTTTTCTACACTCAAAGCTTCCTTAAACTCTAAAGAAATACGCTCAATATTATAGAAGAAGAATTCTCTGATTCTGGTGTGATTTTTAATTCTAAACTGAGCATCCTATTTATAGAAAAAAAGAAGGATACTATTTGGATGCACAGTAAAGGAAAAATCACGGACTGCACAGTAAAATTCAGACGATTTTCTAAAAATTCACATGATTTACTATGTTATCACTATGCAAAATAAAATATAATATATTCTATTTTTCATAAAAAAACAAAACTTATATATATACAGTCCGGTACTCTTAAGTCGCATACTTTTGTTAAATGACATTCCTACTTAAATAGGTATGAGTTGGGTACTTTTCTCTCTCCTCACTTGACCCGCTACTCCCTCCTCTGAAAAACCTCTTCCAAATTCTCCGCCCACACTCTCCTCCCAACTCATCCAGACTCCTCTTAGATTTTAACTCTCATCCAAACTCGTCCTCCCAACTCATCTAAACTGTCCTAACTCTCCTCCAAACACGACAATTCGGTAAACCCAGACACCAGAGTCGCGACGAAATTCTAAACGGGATATCTAAACGAGATTCGGTAAACCCTCAACTATTTTTTCGATTTCGTTAAGATTTAAACAGGTTTTTTGATTTCATGTTTTGATTCGATTTGGGAATTTCTCATATGGGAATTTTTTAATTTCTCATTATGTGACGCCCCCAAAATAGGTATATATCACCCATTCTGAGTTGTCAATACATGGTACAGAAATAACTACAACTTTATTATTACAACAGTAAAACTGTGAGTTTGAATACAAATATTATCTTCTAGACAATATCTATACTCAAATAAATCCTCATCACATTTATTGATATATTATTTTATAAAAATGGTGAGGACTACTAAACAACTCTCTCTAGAACCTTCATTCCATACCCCGACTTGCATACTTCGCTATATTCTCGCCTCCCGAGAAGAAAAATGGAACAAAAAGGAAAAGGGTGAGCTCAACTAGCCCGATAAAAAGAATATTATGACTAAGATAATATACAACAAATTATTATTAGTCTTCAACAGGAAAAAAAATTCTAATAGAATACAATAGACAACAAGTTTTAAATCAATATTCGCAATGAAATAATAATTCATTAGAAGAGTTAAGTAGAGAATGCAAACTACTATCTTCTATGTATAAATTTAAAAGTTCATCGCTCTATCTTTTATCCCTCGTAACATCAATCAATATACATCCGGAATCAAATATTCATCTTTACACTACGAGCGAAAGATATTCATCACCGGTCATGTTCATCTAAACACTGTTCATCTTTTGCACTACTACGCCAAAGATATTCATCAAAATCATTCATCTTTGCACTCTGAGCCAAAGATATTCCATAATATCATCATTTAAGGCGAGGATGATGAAAAATATTTTAAAGAAACGAATCCAATGAAACAAAATGACAAGGATTAAGGATTAAGGATTCGTACTTTGTTTTATCCACGTCCAAAAATACCTCAAAAATAATCATAGTGGTGTAAAATTCAAGAATGATCAAAACATGGATACAATCAAAGTTAGTATCCGAATAGATATTTTGGACGAAAAAGAAAAATTTTCATTTTTCGATGAATAGTCTTAAATATTCGTGAATAATTCAGTAAGTATCGTGAATAGTCTGATATCGTGAATAAGTAACTCAGACACCAAAAGTTCCAAATTTGATAAAAACTTCAGATCAATATTTCAACATAATGATATTGAAGAAATAATATCATTCTGAAAAAATAATATCCCTAGCTCGAAAGATCGGTCTTACTAAATTTGAAACACCTGGATATAGGCTATGACTTGAACTTGCAATATATAGCAATACTCAAAATATACTCAAAATACTCACAAGAATACGCTCGATAATATAGAGAGAAAACTTGATTTTAAAGTGTGATTTTCAATTCTAACCTAAGCACCTTATTTATAGAAATTGCTTAGAACACAAAAGCGTAAAATTTAATAAAATATTAATAAATTTATATAAATCATACACAAACTTGGAAATTACGATTTCAGCATATTTTTCAACACACATGCCTACCTAACCAACCACAAAAACGTTTTTGTTATTTTAAACAATTAAAACTTCCAAAAATCAATTATTTGAACTTGAACTTCAATTATTCACAATAAATAGCCCTTTGTCGTCAAAAATTCAAAACTCGCAACTTTTTATAGGAAATTCAATTCTCTACAACTTTGCGAAAGAAAGTTTTTCCAAATTTTAAACAAAAATTGGTGAAAATTCACAAACGAAGCGATTTTACTGTTTATAATCAAATTTCATCGATAAATGGGGTCCATCGACATGTTTAACATGTTTTAAACATTTATTGTAACAAAAATACTCTTCCTCCTCGTATACTCATATATCCCACATTAGATTGTAAAAATATCACCATTATTATATTATTAAAATATAATAATATATTTAAATAATTATTTTATCGAAAAAGATAAAATTTCAATTTTCAACAATTGTCACATTAAAAATTTTCTCCATCTATATCCACATAAAATCAATATTTTTCTCATCATATGAATCAATAATTAATTATTCACAAATAATATTACGAATCACAATATTGATGACGAGCGGTTCCCGAAGAGGGGCTTTCCAATAAGAATTTCTCTAATCGGCCGCCTTGATTAGGTGACCAAACCTCTCCTTAGATGAACTTTCTAGACATTGCCAATAATGTTATCTAATAATATTATTCGAGATAATTTGAATTATTACTTGATAATGAAAAATCTTGTGTAAATGACAATTATTGAAACAATGATAATATAAAATATCAACGCAACAATTATTAAATCAATAAAATCTTTGAGCGATAATTCTCGTAACCATTATTGAGTAGTAGCGCCTTCTTACGTAAGAATCAATAATTGATGCAATACTGGTAATCTTCTTGTGTTTTAACCATAGAGTATTTTAACGATTAACAGTAACAACTACTGTTGTTATTTTTAAACAACTTATATTTGTCATTTTCTTCATCCAATCGCTTTCGTTATGGGGCCCACACATGGGCATATTGCGTCAGTCGTGCGAATATTCTCCGACAATGACGCGAATATTCCACGACCAAACGAATATTCCCCGACAACAATGAATATTTTATAACCACTTGCTTATTTTGAAATATTTGCGTATTTTACCCTAAATATCCACATTAATCATATCAACCCTTACTATTTCAAAATAATAAATAGAAAATTAAATTTCATTAATAATAAGTTGGGGTCTTACAACCTCCCTCCTTGTGAAATTTCGTCCTCGAAATTGACGTCGTACGTACTAGTGTTTGAAAAGGTGAAGATACCTCGCTTTCATTTCCGTTTCCAATTCCCGGGTCATTTCCTCTATAACATGATTCCTCCACGAACTTTAACTTGTGGTATGACCTTTTCTTGGCGTGGGACATGCTCCTTCCTATCCAAGATCTTGACAGTACCTCCTCATACGTTAAGTCTTGGGCTATCTTGTCCTGTTCTAACTCTATAACGTGGTTGGGTCTTTCACATATTTACGAAATACGAGATATGAAACACATTATGAACACGAGACATACTTTCGAGGTAACGCGAGTTTATAGGCTACATTTTCTACTCGGTCAAGAATTTGAAATGGACCAATAAATCGTGGATTGAGCTTTCCTCTCTTCCCAAATCTTGTAACTCCCTCCCATGGAGAAACTCGCAACAATACATGATCCCCTATACTAAATTCCACGTCCTTTCGATGAAGATCCGCATAACTCTTTTTGTCGATCTTGTGCGGTTTGTATCGTTGTCGAATCATTTGGATCTTTTAAGTAGTCATACGTACCAACTCGGGTCCCAACAATGTTGCTTCACCCACCTCATCCCAACATCTTTGGAAGCGACACTTTCGTCCATATAATGCTTCAAATGGAGTCACACCTATACTTGCTCGATAAGCATTGTTGTAGGAGAATTCCACCAATGGTAAATACTTATCCCAACCGCCCTTGAAGTGTAGGACACGAGTCTTAATAAATCTTCAAGAGTTTGAATAGTCCTTTCGATTGTCCGTCCGGTTTGAGGATGGTATGCTTAAAGCAATCGTAAATCCGTGCCCATAGCTTTTTGCAAGCTAACCCAAAATCTTGAAGTGAATCTTGGGTCACGATCCGAAACTATGGATACGAGCATGCCATACAACCTCACAATCTCATTCACGTATATCTAGCAAGAGCGTTCAAGGAATAAGTCTCCGTGTCGGCAAGAAATGAAGCGGACTTGGTTAATCTATCAACAATAACCCAAATAGCATTGATGCCTTGAGAAACCGTAGGAAGAGACGTAACTTGAAATCCATGGTAATGTGTTCCCACTTCCATTTCGAGAATCTCAAGTGGTTTCAACGGACCCTTAGGTACTAGATGCTCCGCTTTTACACGTTGACAAGTTAAACACATCGAGATAAACTTTGCAATCTCTCTCTTCATATTGTTCCACCAAAATGTATGTCGAAGATCACGATATATTTTGGTACTTCCGAGATGGATTGCAAATGGTGTATTGTGTGCCTCCATCATAATCTTGTACTTCAAATCAGAGTCGTTAGGGACACAAAGTCTAGAGTGGACTCGAAGTATTCCTTCTTCATCAATTCTCGCTTAGGAATAGCTCCTTCTTGTACTTTCTTCTTCATACGCGCATCGACTCCGGCCTGGTGGCTTGAGCAACCTTAACTTTTTCTATTAAAGTTGGCTCTATGTCGTATACTTGACATCATCGCACTCATTCTCTCATATGATCTTCTACTCAACGTTTCAGCTACCACGTTCACTTTTACAAGATGGTATTGAATAGTGTGGTCGTAGTCTTTCAATAGCTCGAGCCAACGTCATTGCCGCGTGTTGAGTTCGTTTTGAGTGAAGAAATATTTAAGGCTTTTATGGTGCGAATATATCTCCACTTTCTCCCCATATAGATAGTGCCTCCATATCTTTAAGCAGCAAAACGATCGCGCTGACTCTAGATCATGAGTAGGATAATTCCTCTCATACTCTTTAAGTTGTCATGAGGCATAAAGCTATGACTTTCCCACGTTGCATGAGAACAAATCCTAACCCTTTGCACGAAGCATCATTTGTAGATAACAAATCCATCCAAACCGGATGGTATTGTTAGAACAGTCTTAAAATAAGTCTCCTCTTAAGCTCTTGGAAACTCTTCTCGCATTCTTCGCTCCAAACGAATTTTGTATCCTTAGGAGTTAATTTGAGTTAATGGAGTAGCGATTAGAAAACCTTCCACGAATCTCCGATAATAACCATTGAACCCGAAAGCTACGTACTTGATCCACCGACTTTGGTTGCTCCCAACTTTGTATTGCTTCAATCTTGGCACGGTCCACGGATACTCCATGTTTTGACACCGTGCCCAAGAAATGCTACTTGCTCGAAGCGAAACTCGCATTTCTTCAATTTGGCATATAGTTTATTTTCACGAAGCCTTTGAGTACCAAATTCAAATGGTGCTCATGATCTTCACGACTTTTGGAATATATGAGGATGTCATCAATAAAACAACAACAAACCGATCCAAATATTCCTTGAATACTCGGTTCATCATATCCATGAAAGCCGTAGGAGCATTAGTTAATCCGAAAGACATGACTAAGAATTTATAATGCCCATACCGAGTTCTGAAGGCGGTCTTTGGAATATCCTCGATTCTAATCTTGGTGATGATATCCGAATCGAAGATCGATTTTTGAAAAGAATTGTGCCCCTTGCAATTTGGTCAAACAAGTCATCAATACGGTGTAGAGGATACCTATTCTTGATGGTGACATGGTTCAATTCCGATAGTCGATACAAAATCGCATACTCGCCTCTTTCTTCTTTACTGAATAAAACAGAGAGCACCCAGGAGATGTACTAGGGCCGAATGAAACCGATGTCCAACAATTCTGTAGTTGGACCTTTAACTCTGAAGTTCAATAGGAGCCATTCGATATGGGGTTTTAGAAATGGGCTTTGTACGGTGTTCAAGATCAATAAAGAATTCAACTTCACGTTAAAGGGTAGGCCGGAAGTTCTTGAAAAATACATCGGAAAGTCAATAACAACAGAATATTATTCAAATTTGGCGTGTCTTTATTCAAATCCATAACATGGGCTAAGAAAGCTTGACATCCGTTTTTCAATAAGCGAATAGCTTTATGATTAGATATGACGATGATTGATTTTAATGGTTTAGTTGCTTGAATTAAATACAACGAGTTGGTTAGGAATATGAAAACTAACAACCATACGAAAACAATCAATTTTGGCATGATGAGTAGTTAACCATCAATCCTAAAATCACATCAAAAGCAAGTATCTTTAAAGAGATAAGGTTAACGGTAAGGTGATGGTGCCAACTTGAATCAAACAAGATTTATAAGCGAGTGGATGTGATGAAAGTTTCTCTAACGGAGTTTCCACAGATAGGTCAAAGTCTAATTTCTCCTGAGTCAGTTTAAACGTTGAGTACATGCATGAGAGATAAATGAATGGGTAGCCCCAGATCAAGTAAGGTATAAACTGCAAGAAATTTATAAATAGCTTACCGTGATCACCTCGTTTGGGTTCCTCGCATTTTGACCATCCACAACAAACGCTTCTTCCGGAATCGTTGACTTTGACTTTTCCGGGACGATCTTTTGAGTCACCGTCCCCATTGAACTAGGTTTCGCTTCTGTCTAATCTCGAGAGATATGTCCTTCCTTTCCATAATTATAGCATACCTTGAATCGTTGTGGGCGGTTTGGTTTGATATGTCCCTCTTTTCCGCATTTGTAGCATATATGGCCGGTGGTCGTTTCTCCTCCCTTAGAACCGATTCTTTCTTAAACCTTTGTCGTCTTCACATAGTCGTTGTTAAATCTCCTCTTTTTAAAATCTCCTCTGACTTCGCTTCTTCTATTTTTTGGTGGCCATGATTACCACCAGTGGTTACCATTTTTGTCCGTCTTTTTTCTTTCTCCGCCGGTTATCGTTGTTTTGTTGACTACCATCTCCTAGATGATCCTGGTTGTGGTCCTCGGTTGACCGTTACTAGTATTATCTCACTCTAATAATTGAGCCTGTTTACAACATCTGAATAGAGAAAAATTTATGAGAAATGAGATATTTTGATGTATCTTAGGGTTTCAAACCTCTAAGAAACATCCGCGTCATATATCTCCTCATTCTCCACCAAATGAGGTGCAAACACGGATAACTTTGCAAACTTTGCCTCGTCTTTGAGACACCGCCATGTTGTTACTCGCTCGGTCTAATAAACTCCACTTCCTTCATATGACGAACACTTTCGGAAAGTATTTGTCATTAAATAGTTTTTGAAATGTCTCCCAAGACATCTTTGAGTCTGTGGTTGGATGGAGTACGCTTCACGACTCCCCAAGATGGTCTGCCTCGCCACGGAACATAAAGGTGGCGAATGGAACCTTCTGTTCCTCCGTGCATCCCAAGACATCGAATATCTTGGTAATTTGCTTGACCCATGTTTCCGCCATGATCGGATCGGCTTTCCCTTAAATTCGGTGGTCCCAATTCTTTGAATCGCTTGTTGTGACAACTTGGTGAATTGCTATCATTTCCTCCTGTAATTTGAACACGAGTCTCCTCGTGCGATTTTGCATGAATCGCAAAAGCTTCTAAACATCCCTTGTTCATCATCTGCTTTCGGTGGTGTTGTTCACGGTAGGAACATTGCCGACTTTGTTGCGTTCTCCTCGTTGGTGAGTACAGAGGTCTCCACGGTCTCATTTCCATTGTTAATATTCTCGATCGACATTCTCAAATCTTCGTCATAAAACAAGGGTTAATTAAGGAAATCAATATATCACATAATATCCCTATATCTTGATCAACTAACAAATAAGCTTAGGTAGGACACACTAGCGAAGGATTTACTCGTGTCTCCCTCCTGATTCTATTCCCGATCTCATGAGATCATATCCTAAGCTCGATACCAACTATGGCGCCCCCAAAATAGGTATACATCACCCATTCCGAGTTGTCAATACATGATGCAAAACAACTACAACTTTATTATTACAACAATAAAGCGTGAGTTTGAATACAAATATTATCTTCAGACAATATCTATACTCAAATAAATCCTCATCACATTTATTGATACATTATTTTATAAAAATGGTAAGGACTACTAAACAACTCTCTCTAGAACCTTCATTCCATACTCAGGCTAAATCTTTCGCTATATTCTAGCCTCTAAGAAGAAAAATGGAACAAAAGGAAAAGGTGAGCTCAACTAGCCCGATAAAGAATATTATGACTAAGATAATATACAACAAATTATCATTAGTCTTGAACGGGGAAAAAAAATCTAATAGAATCTGATAGACAACAAGTTTTAAATCAATATTCGCAATGAAATAATAATTCATTAGAAGAGTTAAGTAGAGAATGCAAACTACTATCTTACATGTATAAATTTAAAAGTTCATCGCTCTATCTTTTATCCTGTAACATCAATCGATATACATCCGGAATCAAATATTCATCTCTTTACTACTGGGCCAAAGATATTCATCGATTAATTCATGTTCATCTAAACACTGTTCATCTTTGCACTACGGGCAAAGATATTCATCGAAATCATTCATCTTTTTGCTTTCTACAGGCCAAAGATATTCCATAATATCATCATTTAAGGCCGAGGATGATGAAAATATTTTTAAAAAAGCGAATCCAAATTGAAACAAAATGACAAGGATTAAGGATTAAGGATTCGTACTTTGTTTTATCCACGTCCAAAATACCTCAAAAATAATCATAGTGGTGTAAAATTCAAGAATGATCAAAACATGGATACAATCAAAGTTAGTATCCGAATAGATATTTTGAGACGAAAAAGAAAATTTTTCATTTTTCGATGAATAGTCTTGATATTAAATGAATAGTGTCGATATCGTGAATAGTCTTAGTATCGTGAATAGTAACTCAGAATTCCAAAAGTTCCAAATTTGATAAAAACTTGAGATCAATATTTCAACATAATGATATTGAAGAAATAATATCATTCTGAAAAAATAATATCCCTTACCTCGAAGATCGATCTTACAATTTGAAACACCGGGATATAAAGGCTATGACTTGAACTTGCACCGTAGCAATACTCAAAATATACTCAAAATACTCACAAGAATAAACTCGATAATATAGAGAGAAAACTTGATTTAAATTGTGATTTTTAATTCTAACCTAAGCACCTTATTTATAGAAATTGCTTAGAACACCCAAAGCAGAAAATTTAATAAAATATTAATAAATTTATATAAATCATACATAAACTTGGAAATTCTGATTTCAGCATATTTTGCAACACATGTGCCTACCAACCAACCACAAAAAACGTTTTTGTTATTTTAAACAATTAAAACTTCCAAAAATTAATTATTTCGGAACTCCGGAACTTCAATAATTCACAATAAATAGCCCTTTTGTTAGAAAATTAGAAACTCGCATCTTTTAATAGGAAATTCAATTCTCTACAACTTTGTAGAAGAAAGTTTTTCCAAATTCCAAACAAAAATGGTAAAAAAATCCACAAGCAGGCGATTTTACAAAATTATAATCAAATTTCGATCGATAAATGGGGTCCACCGACATGTTTAACATGTTTTAAACATTTATTGCAACAAAAATACTCTTCCTCCTCGTATACTCATATATCCCACATTACGTTGTAAAAATATCACCATTATTATATTATTAAAATATAATAATATATTTAAATGAATTATTTTATCGAGGAAAAGATAAAATTTCAATTTTTACAATTGTCACATTAAAAATTTTCTCCATCTATATCCACATAAAATCAATATTTTTCTCATCATATGAATCAATAATTAATTATGCACAAATAATATTACAGAATCACAATATTGACAACCAGTAGATTCTGAAGGAAGAGGGGCTTTCGATAAGAATTTCTCTAATTGGCGGCATGATTAGGTGACCAAACCTCTCCTTAAGGCAGAACTTTCTAGACATTGCCAATAATGTTATCTAATAATATTATTCGAGATAATATGAATTATTACTTGATAATGAAAATCTTGTGTAATGAAAATTATTGAAACAACAACAATATAAAATATCAACGCAGTGAATTATTAAATCAATAAAATCTTTGAGCGATAATTACATAACCATTATTGAGTAGTGCCTTCTTACGTAAGAATCAATAATTGGTGCAATCTGGTATATTCTTGTGTTTTAACCACCGAGTATTTTAACAAGATTAATTGATAACAACTTCTGTTTATTATTTTTAAACAACTTATATTTGTTGTTTTCTTCATCCAATCGCTTTCCGTTATGGGGCTCACACATGGCTGCGCCGTCGTACGAATATTCTACGACCAAACGAATATTCCCCGACAACAATGAATATTTTATAACCACTTGCTTATTTTGAAATATTTGCGTATTTTACCCCTAACTATCCACATTAATCAAATCAACCCTTACTATTTCAAAATAATAAATAGAGAAAATTAAATTTCATTAATAATAAGTTGGGGTCTTACACTTTGGCGTCACCATCCCAACTGGACTTGACTTTACTACACGAAAAAATTAAGCTAGGTGACCTTCTCTTCTGCAATTAAAACACACTTTGGGTTGCTGCGTATAGTTTGGACGGATGTGTCCCTCATGTCTACATTTAAAACATATGACCGGTGGTCGTTCTCCTTTCTGCTGCCGATGTCTTTTCGTCATTTTTGAATCTTCTTTTCTTGAAGTTGTTCTCACTTAGTCCACCTTTCCTATTATCTTCGTCATGATTACCACCGAAGTGGTTACCATTTTTGGCATGATAATTTCCTCCACAATGGTTATTATTGTTCCGATGGCCGTTGCCACCGGTATGATTATTATCGTGTTGTTGGTCGTTGTCTTTTGGTTGGGCTGACTCATTATTGCGCTCCAATAACTGAGCCCTGTTCACAATATCTGAATATAAACAAAGTTTGTGAGAAATGAGGTATTGACGTATTTTGGGTTTCAAACCTCTTAGAAACATTCGCGTCATTCGCTCATCATTATCGACCAAATGGGATGTAAACCGAGATAACTCGGCAAACTTTACCTCGTATTGCGATACGGTCATATTATTTTGTTCCAGCTTGATAAATTCTACCTCTTTCATGTGACGAATACTTTCGGGAAAGTACTCGTCGTTGAACAATTCTTAGAACTTCTCCCAAGACATCTTTAGTGCGGAAAGATGAGTACGTTTTACAGATTCCCACCAGTAATCTGCTTCTTCACGCAACATAAAGGTGGTGAAGGGAACCTTTTACTCCTCTGAGCATTCCAAGACATAAAATATCTTGGTGATATGCTTTATTCACGTCTCTGCCTTAAGTGGTTCTAGCTTTCCCAAAAACTCTGGTGGTCCCAGCTCCTTGAACTGCTTAGCAGTGACCAACCGTGAGTTGCCAGTATTTCCACCTACATTATGAACATGAGTCTTTTTCGTTTGGTTTTGCATAAATTCTAGAAAGCTCCTAAACGTACCATCGTTCGTCATTTGGTCGGTGTTGTTGTTTACAGGAGGATTATTGCCTTCCTGATGCACATTATCCTGGTTATTGATCGTCGGTGACTCAACGGTCTCATGTGCTCCATTGCTTATTTCAACATTTTCAGATGCCATTTTCAAACACTTTCACAAAACAAGGGTTAATTAATATGCCACATATTATCCCTATATTCTGACCGACCAATTAAATAACAATAAACTTAGGTAGGTCATACTAGCGAAAGATTTACCCGTCTCTCCCCTCCTAGTTCTAGTTTCACATCTCAGTCAGGGATCATATCCCTAAGCTTTGATACCAACTGTGACGCCCCCAAAATAGGTATACATCACTCATTCTGAGTCGCCAAATACATGGTACATAACTTAAATATAAACTTAATTATTACATCTGTCGTGCAAAATACGACAACACAATTGCTTTGTTTTAACACGAATATTGTCTTTTAGATAATATCCAAACTCAAATTCAATCCTCATTACAATTATTATCACACTATTTCACAGAATAGTGAGGACTACTAAAGCAACCATCTGGACCGTCACTCCATTCCCTAACTAGTCCCAACTATATTCTCATTTCCTGAAGAGAACAGTGAAAGAAAAGGGTGAGCTCATCTAGCCCAGTAAGAAATATTATGACTAAGATAATGCAGAATAAATTATCGTTAGCCTTCAATAGTATAACAACTAATAGAATACAATAGACAACAAGTTTTAGATCAACAATTGCAGCGGAATAAGTAATCCATCAGAAGAGTCAAGTAGAGCATAATATGTACTATCTTCTATTATTTAAAAGTTTGTCATCAATTTTATCGCTGAGACTCAGCTTAATAAATATTCCACATCACTGAATTATCCATGCATTACGGGCCAAAGATATTCATTAGTATCACAACCACGAATTATCCATGCACTACGGGCCAAGAATATTCATGTTTTCACTAATGGTCATGATCATGCCAAACAACAATTCATCTTTGCACCATTGGCCGAAGAGAACGCATGGTTATGATCATACCAACATATGTCGCTGAGACTCAGCACAATAAATAATCCACATCACTTGTAACATTACAGGTCATGATTATACCAAATAATCCCTAGTCATAATCATACCAATCAACAGTCCATCTATGCACTACGGGTCAAAGATGACTTTCATCACAATATAAGCACGAGGATGATGACAATGATATAAACATTAATCAAACGAAATCAAGGATAAATATTAAAGACTTTAAATTTATCTAGAGTTTAAAAATGTCCAAATTGTCAATATGATAATTCCTTTGTGGACTAAAATTCAAGAATAATATTGTATCAAAAATAATTTGGATAGAAAAGAAATCAATTTTTTTTGTCATGAATAGTACCCTGAGTGAATAGTACCATATGAATAGTACTTCGTGAATAGTGTCGTACGTATAAATAGTGTCATACGTATGAATAGTGCCGTATAAATGAATAGTACCAATGCATAGTACTCTGACATGAAAAGCTTAAAAATGAACAAGAATGTTCAGAAAAATATCCTTGTGAAACAATACTAGATGAAGCGCAAATTTTAAGGATATTCTACTAATTTTACGAAGTATAGAAGCAATACTCTAACAAAATGAGTGTAGAATCCGGAATTTGAAACGAAATAATATTACTTACATACTACAGAGTATGGAAGAAAATATTATTTCTTACGAATATTGAACAAAAATAATATCCCTTACAACTGGTAAACGAAAATAATATTCCTTACGAATATTGAGCGAAGATACTATTCCTTACGAATATTAAACGAATATAATATTTCTTGCAAATATTGAACGAAATAAAATTTCTTACGAATACGAAAAAATAATATCGTAAGCGAATATGAAATAAATAATACCCCTTACCTCAAAAAGAGAGCAATTCCGATAGGTATATCGAATATATTCTTGAAGAAAACTTGCACTGTTTTCTACACTCAAAGCTTCCTTAAACTCTAAAGAAATACGCTCAATATTATAGAAGAAGAATTCTCTGATTTTGGTGTGATTTTTAATTCTAAACTGAGCATCCTATTTATAGGAGAATGGAAGGATACTATTTGGATGCACAGTAAAGGAAAAATCAGGGACTGCACAGTAAAATTCGGACAATTATCTAAAAATTCACATGATTTACTATGATGTCACTATGCAAATACTATGCATAATAAAATATAATATATTTTATTTTTCATAAAAAAACAAAACTTATTATAATATATATACTCCCACCATTTCACCAAATTCACGGGTGGAATTCCCCCCACCAAAAAAATCCCACTAGTGGTATGCTATATATATATATATATATATATATATATATATATATATATATATATCTTAATAATTTTCTATCGATTATTTTAAAAAATAGGTAAGTGGGGTCCATATAGTAAGCAAAATTTATAACAAATATTTCATAAAAATCCCTTCAATATTTTTAACAACATTTATTCATCAATAATATAACTTGTAATATTAACAACCCAATAATTTCCAGGAAAGTGGGGGCTTTTCGATAAGGATTTCTCCCCATTGGCGCGCTTCGACAGAACTTTTTAGACATTGTCAATAATTCAAATAATAATATGAATAACTTGCCATCTCAATTATTGATTAATAATATAAAATATTGTGACAATAATTGAATTAATAACATGAGATACTATGCAACAATTACTGTGTCAATAATTAAAATAAAATTGAGTGACTTCTCACGTAAGTATCAATAATCAATACCGTGTGCTACTATGCCATCATGCGTATTACTGTACTTTTATCACCGGGAATTTCAACAGTTAATGGTAAAACTTTTGCCGTTATTTTTATAAAAAGTTATTTACATAGTTTTCTAACTCCGATGCGATGAATTCCGTTAATGGGATCCACCAATGATTGCGTCGTTGTACGAATATTCCCTGATAAAACGAATATTTTCCGACCAATCGAATATTTTATAACAACTTGCTTACTTTGCAAAATTTATAAATATTACCCATAACTATAATATTATATAAAATCCACATCTTAATACTCAAAAAAATATTTCGAGAAAATTAATATTTATTCATAAAATTTGGGGTCTTGCACATTAGTTATATGCAGGGAAGTAATGTTATTATACCAACTAGAAATGAGGGGTTGTTAAATGCTCATAATCATTTTCTATTTTTCATTTCCCATTATAAAATAAGGCAAAAGCATTGTAAGCTATCACAATAAAAGACATAAACTACTTAACAAAAATGATCCCATTTTCAATTTAATATCAAACAACCCAAAAATAAAAACACAATAAGATCAAATAAAAATTAACCATATTCAACCATATCAATAACAACCCAAAAAAAGAAGTCAAACTTGAATCAAACAATCTCTCACAGTTCACACGCTTACATTCAAAATAAAAAATTATATAAAAAATACTTCTAAGATTTCACCAAACTTTAAAATAAGAAGATTTTTATATTTTTATTTAGAATTGGTTTATAATTTTTTTTTTACCCCTTCCAAATTTAATTCTTTCATTAATATGCTCTCTTGAATTTATTAATTTATATATTTGCTTATGATGCCCCCAATACAGATCTGCCACTGAGTGGCTCATTAAAGCTTCTCGGATAAAATGCTTTGACTTGATTTCATATCATGCGCATATTTATTCATTCATAAATTTATTTGTTTCTGCATGTGAAATGGATTACTCATTAAACATATTTATTGAGGAATTAAAGTAGACTTTCGTTCTTTAATTTGCACATGGAAGGCCACTTTATTTATCGATCACCAAGTCAAAGAGGCACAACGGGACCACCCCTTGTGACTAGCACCCTGATTTTGTTGTACCCAACTACCTATACATAAAAATTAAATAAAAATAAAAAAAGAAGATGAGGGACTTAGTTTTCAATTATGTTGTCATTTTGTTTGAAAATTAATTTGATAGTGCAAAAAATGTTGGTGCATTGACAATTAAATCCATTAGATAAATACTCGATTTGTCTCATAATTATTTAAATACTCATTTTGTTCTAAAATTAGAGATATAATTTGACATTTTAATCAAACAACAACATATTAAATTGATGTGAATTTATTTAATTTTAATTGATATAATAATTATAATTGTATCTTTATAACAAAAACTATCAATCATGAAATTTATTTCATTAAATTATTATGAGTCATACTAATTTTGAAGTTTAATATATCTTGTTTGACCTTAAAAGTCAAATTGTATATCTAATTTTAAAATGGAGGAAATACAATAATTGTATTGAGGAATTAATGTGTGTATTATCCTCCTATACATTGTAATTTAATAATAACAAAAAAGGGAATTTAGGGTTAATTAGAAGAGCCTACCACAGGCGAGTCTACCAGTCTGGTGAAGAGGCCCAAATTTTTAAAAAAATGATATATATATATATATATGTATAAAAAATTAAAAAATTAATTATAAAATATAATATAAAACAAATCAATAAATATGGAGAATCAAAATAGACTCTTAGCCACAAAAAGAAGGGAAAACCCTTCAACCCTCTCAGTTCACAAGGCAACAATTTTTTTTTTTCCTGATGATTCTCCTCTTTTTCAACAAAGTTGAAAAATAAATCATCCACTAGCTAGACCAGTGTCTTTCTTTGAAGGAATTTTTTTTAAAGATACATATAGAATCTAGATAAGTAAATTTTGTAAATTGTAATATATATTTTTGTTAACTTTTTCTTATTTATTATTTGATTCAACAGAAAACTTGGCTGAGATTCTTGTTCTTCATTTTTAATGCAATGTTTACAATTCGGGGAACTCTTTTTCCTTCGTTTGGGGTTTTGTCCCAATAAATTTTCTCCAAACAAATTTTTTAACGAGGCCTCAAGGTGTTCTTACTTATCTTTTGTAAATTCTTATAATTTTAATAAAATTTAATTAGTTGATAATTTATTTATTTTTCTTGTTTAATTTGTATAAAGGGGTACACTTGAATTTTTTTGTCCCGAGCCTTACAAAAATCAGGACCGACTCTGGTTAATTATAAATTCAACCTCGAAGTATACACCTTTTTTACCATTCGTACCCTGATGTTTAAACGATCCCATCTCGCTAACACATAAGTAACCATAATGGACCCTAGTGGAACAGTCCGGTCAATTTGTTTGCTAGAAAATCGTCACGTGTCACAATTTAATATTTAAATATTGTTTATGTATAAATATCGTACTTGACTCGTATTTGGTGTTTTAAATTTCTATAAACGCATATATATCTAACCCAAATTATTTATTCAATTAAATAACTCAATTATCTCAAATAAACAATTAACCCATTGATTCAGAAGAATTAAATAATTAATTTCACTAATTAATCAAAATTAAATAATTAATTCTACTAATTAATTATAATAAAGTAATTAAATCCACCCCACAAATCATTTTCTTATATTCCGCCATTGAACTCTTCTCTTCCAAACACCCCATCACGTTATGTAAGTCCTCCGCCGAAATCGACCCGTTTTTGTCAATATCAAACACCTTAAAAGCATCTCTAGCTCAAATTCTCCAATACCTCGTCGTAACTGATGTCTTTCGTGTTTAATTCGTTGAATTCGTGGAGGTTGATGAACCCATTACCATCGGAATCCACCTCTTTGATCATGCTCTGTAGCTCATCCTTGGTGGCGGAGTGACCGAGCTAGGTTGCCCATTATGAACCTCAGCTCGGTGGCAGAGATCTTGTCGTCGCCAATAACGTCGAATTTCTTGAAGACTTGTTCCAGTTCTTCTGCGATTTGGGCGCTTGATTTTAGGGATGGGGTTCGCGATACCATATGCGTTGGATTCAGAGATGGAATGCTCCATTTCTTTTTTCGGTTAAACAGAGATTTCAAACCCATGATTATATGATATTAAAAATAAATGGATTTGAGTTTTTTGATTTGATCGATTTTGAATGAACGAGTGAATACCCATAAAAAAATTACAGAGAATATGACATTTATGAGTTTATAGGGATTAAATAGAAAATTGTTGCGTTTTGGGAGTTTTGATAGAACATAGTTTTTAGATTTAGGTTTCATGTTTTAGAGAGAACATGCTTTAGATTTAGATTTTTTTCCCAATTTGTGTTTCAGATTTGGGTTTCATGAATGATTTGGGTTTGGGAGTTTTGATATTACATAGTTTTCTAGAGAGAACATGCTTGATATTTAGATTTCTTCCTCAATTTGTGATTAAAATTTGGGTTTCATGAATGATTTGGGTATTTTGGATTTTGAAATTTTTGAGTTTAATGGTAGATGGGCAAGATGATGAAGAAGAGAAAAAAGAAATTATTTTATTTTTGGGTATTTGAAGGATGATTGGTATTTTATTTGAATAAAATTAATTTAAAATTATTTTTAAGTTGATTTTATATGGTCAAATGTAAAAATATACTGTCAAATCGTACTTATATTCTCTCTCTAGGAACACGTGACAGTTTCGGTCACTTTTTTTGGCTGAAAATTACAAAAGGGTCATTTATGCTTACTTATGTGTACTTTAGGTAGCGGGATGTGATCATTTAAATATCGGGGTGTGAATGGTAAAAGAGTGTATACTTCGGGGTATAATTTGCAATTAACCCGAGAATTTATGTATGTTGTTTGTATTTTGGGCACTAAAATTGGGTTGTGTAGGCCCGAATTTGGGGGCATCACAACCACGTAACCACCTCAATATCGCTTGAAAACTTGCAAAAGGCCTATCGGAGTTGGGGGCTCCGGGAGGATTATTCGATACTTAAATAAGAACACTGATATGGAGACACAAAATTATTATGGGTTTCAGATTTTGTACCTTGAATGTGTTGGAACATCCCTTTATGCTTTGAATTAGAATCCTAATTGGCTTTAATACCTTCTAGGTCGTTAATCCTTAGTTGGTTAAACTTCATGGAACTTTTTTCCTTTATTGGATTTAATATACTTCTAGAATATTGCGCGAGGAAAATTATTATATTGTCCTTCACTAATAGGAACTAAAAATAACACGTGACAACTCGCCATCGGTGAGTTATTTTTACCCACATCATTTGCCCCCTACTCTTTTAAATTTTTTTAAAGGAGCACTACCAAAAAAGGACATTCGACAACGATTTTTTGTGCAACGACTTATAAAGTCGTTGGAAAAAAAATATGCATGTATAGCAATTCGCTTTAGTTTCTGAAACTTTTATTTTTTGTAACTATAGAAATGCACATGTCGTTGCAAAATTTCATTACTAATTTGTTGGCAAAAAAAAATAATTTTCTGCGTATTTTTGTTGTTGCTGATGTGATTTCTCCTCATCGCGAGCAATGAAAAGTTTTTTGTTGCTATATTTCACAGCCAAATATGGGCTACATTCATTGTCAACAATTTCTTTTCGTTGTGTATTTTGTACAATTTTTTGCCAAAATTAAGATAAACTCAATAAACATCTTTTGACCTTGTTTTTTTTCTTCCCAAAATGCATTATTTTGTATTTTAAAATTATTATTTATTTGAACGCAAATTTATACAGTCAAATGTTTCACTCCTTCCGTCTCAAAATAAATGCCCATTTTTTTGGTCAGAGTTATAATTTTTGAAATTAAAATTAAGCACATATAGATATATTTTAGATTTTTTTAAAAAAAAATTGTAGTAAATTTAATGTAGTTTAAAATGATCATATTCGTTCACTTATAATTTTGGAAAAAATATAATTAATTTCTAAAATAATTTATATGAATTTTTTCTTGTAACTCGTTATTTTACATATATATGTTTTGACAAGGGTTGAGCAAGCAATCGAAATCGCCCTCAAAATCGTACCAAAAACTGACCAAACCACACCGATTAAGGAGTAATGGTTATGGCGTAGACACTTCCTCTTCTATTAATCCATTAACGATTATCTCTTCATTATTTCTATTAATCTATTAATATTAACTCTTTCTTATACAAATTATTTCTGTAGTTTTTCAGAGGCACACTAGAGATCTAGAATGGGGGTTGAATAGATCTTTAAAACTTTTCGATTAATTGAAGATATATTACAAGATAATCAATTAATCAAGATTGATTATGCACATTGGAATATACTTTGAGAAACCCCCTTAAAGATTAAGAAAAATCTCAGTTCTAAATTTAGTCTTGTGGTGTTCAGTCACACAAACATGATAAATAATATGACAGAAAGTAAGTATCGAAAAGTAAATAATAAAAAATATTTTAAGTGATTCAGAGACTGAATAACTCCTAGTCCACTCTTCTACTTCAATAAGTAGGATATCCACTAAGGTGGTCACTAAGACCAGATCACACAAATCTCTTACAACTGAACCCTTCGAGTCACTAAATCTCGACAATGGTCAATCAGACCACTACAAGTCACTAAGACTTAAACGAAAGTTACTAAGAAAATCAATTTCCTGTTGGATTATAGATGTTTGGATTGCTGCTAAGATAGCAATTAAGCTTCTTCTTCTTCTCAAGTTCTTAGCAACTTGAACATGTTGATTGATGTGCTGCAAAGATGATATTTTAAGCTTCTTCTTCTTCTTTTTCTTCTAGTACTTATCAACTTTGATCAATTATCTTTGAGGTGTTGCTAAGCTTTGCAATGTGGCTTGACTTCTTCTGGTACTTAGCAGTTTTGAACGATCATCCTTGAGGTGCTTTTAAGCTTTGCAATGAGGCTTGACTTCTTCTGTTACTTAGCAGAGTTGAACACATCTTGAGTCGTAGAGTCGAGCTTGCTCTACTTCTGCATCAGTTTAGCTTTATGTTCTTGGTGATTCGTATAGTGAGTTCTTGACTCTTTAGAGTTTTTCCTTTTTTGATTAGTCTATCTACATTTTACCAACATCACCAACCTTCTTAAATTTGAATTCTTGAAGTCTCTTATAGTCTGTCAGAAGACTTCCCGTTGTAAAGTGTCCGTTGGAGCATTTAATGATCAAATACATTAGAATCCTTGATGTTGACATTTTGAATTGTGTCAGCTTGCTCTGCGGCTTGGACTTGTCACATCAGTCTGCAGCTTTACCTACCAACTGATAGTTATCTTTTTTTAACAAACTAGCTAATAGACACAATCTTCTGAACTTTGATTCTGATCAAGAATGTTTTGTTGAATGCCTCAGGACCTTCAATTAGCAACGTTACATTGTCAAACTTCTTTTCAGACATGACTTGCTCTACGTTCTTTGTTATTAGTTGAGTGATGAGAATCATAGAGTTAAGCTCTTCGCTTTGCTCTATAATTAAGATTCAACAAACTGCTCTACGAATGAATACTCTACTATACTTAATTAATCAGAATTTGCAGACTTCTCTTTATTTTTTGAGTACTTCAACAACTCTACTATACCGAAGACAGTTCTACGACTTTGCTGTCTCTTTGTAGCTTTACCACTTAGCTACTACTCTATGAAATCTAGGTTACTCTGCGAACTGACTTATCATTTATGAACAAGCATAGTAACTCTACGAATTAGTCTTTTAGAGATATTTTTGAGATTCTTTACAATTAGGTCTATACTCATCATCTTTAGAGTATACTCTACGATCAACCTTCACTTGTTTAATTTTTAACCTAACTTCACGACTTATGAGAGCTCTACGATCAATCATCTGATGCACTGCAACAGATGAGTTAACTGTTATTCATGATGATACTACAAATAGGTAGGGTAACTCACCGATCAGTTGAACCTATAAACTATACATCAAAAGCCTTGAATTAGATCAACCTAATAACCTTGATCTTTCCATTCTATGTGCTTGTACATATGTTTCTCAGATAAGGACTTTTACAAAACTTATTGGTACACATATACTCTAATTATATTCATCATCAGATAAAGCTAATTCCATAAGATCATCCTAATAACCTTAATCTTTCTATTCTAAGTCCCTGTGCAATCATCGCATTATTAAGGACTTTACAAAACTTACCGGTACAAATATACATTAATCATCAAACCACATATTAACAATTAACTAGATCAACTTAATAAGATCAACCTAACATATTTGATCTGTCTATTCTAAGTCCTTGTACATTCATCACATTATTAAGGACTTCACAAAACTTATTTATACAAATATAAATTAATCATATTCCTTACAATCTCCATTTCTCTATCCTCTTCAATGTATCATCCTCTTCAGGCCAACCAACCTTGGCAAAATATTCATTCTACAATCCAAAATATTTAAAAGAGTTAAAAATGTACATTAAATACTTTTGCAAGCCATAAAAATGCATGATATATTATTAAAAAATTATTTACATATGTAAGGTATACATCTTGGCATACTAATAATGATTTTACATCAACTTATAAAAAATAACTTAGAAGGCTCAATGTTCTTACATCAATCTAATATGAAAAATGATACACATGTCGACAAATATTTGACGAAAGTTAGATTGCGACCAATATGGAAGTGTATGCGATAAGATAGAATAAACTAAAGTTGGAGTCTTCTTAATTCTTACATATCCCATTTATATACATACGTCGCAATCATAATTCTACTGAAAAATATTTGCAATGTATATCAGGACTCATCTAATATTTACAAATTAGCAAACCACCAATGTATCAACTTACTAACATCTCATCTCCTTTTAGAAATATTGTACTTAGTAGATAAATAATATCAATAATGAACTCTTAAATATTTTTTCTTAAACAAGTTATCAAGAACCAAATATAATTATAATAATTCAATATAGTTAGTTATCATTACCTCGTTATTTAAAAAGAACAATGAAGTAATAATAATAAGGATTAGCTGCAACTCAAAAGTAAATTGATGAAAAAAGGACAATGTAATCTCCCCAGAACGAGCGTTTATATAAATTCCATTACCCTGTTTCTTCTTGTGGGTCCTATCACATACCTCCATCAAATTTGGAGTTTTTTTCTTAGCTGTTGTCGAATCCACCTTATTCTTGGAAAATGGGGCAGAACCAGTAGTGTGTTGGTCGAGATCTTGAGTTGAATTAGGCGTAGACATGCCATTTCTTAATCCTAATTGATTAGACATCCAACAAGGTTGCCTAAGAATTTCCTAATGTAGAACTTAAAAGGGTTGGTGCCTTAACATTATTTGTTAAGTGATGAGTGAGTTTTATACCTATAAATTGAGTACTTTTGATTTGATGATTTTTGAGTTTTGGAGTATTTTTCTTTCCTTTTTTATGTATTTTATGCTTTTCTGTAGGAAATAAAGTTAGAAGCTATTTGGTTGCATTTTAGTTAAATTGGAGCTATTTGGTCGCGTTTTAGTTAAATGGGTGTATATTGCAAATTTTTAGCTTTTGGGCAGATTCGACCTTTGGAGTTTTAATAGAGGTTTGGATGGTGTTATAGTTTTAGAATGAGAAAATGCTCTTCACGAAGTTTTTAGAGGACGTCTCAAGCTTTTTATAAAGGTTTGATTTGAAAAAAATCCAAGTTCGTTTGGGCCTCCAAACATTGTTTCAAAGTGATTGGATTCTTGTTCGGACAATTAAACTTAAATGGGTTATAAATTAGGTTTTCTAAGTCCAAATCAGGAGATTCAAAAGTCTAAATTCATTTACACTTCCATGGCTATAACTTTCATGAAGATCCCAAGTTAAGATTCAGTCTTTATCTAATAGAAAAACAACTAACAAGTTCCAAAACGAAATCAAAATTAAGAAAATTAGAATGCCCGGCTTAGCTGCGCTGGGGAAGAGTGGAATAAAGCTATACATGCTGAAAACGAGCGCAACTACATTGTTTTGGGTGTCGCGGCGCTTGGGGACGTGCAAGGCTTGTGTGGCTGACTTGTTTTACTTTCCTGCTCAACTTGGAATGTCTTAAATGACCTGGGATTGTTTTGTTAAGTTCTAAATTGATGCAAATTTTATTAAGACAAGACCTTATAAATATATACTCAAGGTTGATAATTGGAGGAGCTAGCAATCCAAAATCTAACTTAATACCATCAAAGCTTGGGGTTCTCATCAGATTTCAAAGAGCAAGAAAAAGTACAAGGATTGAAGGCAGAATTAGAAAGCAAGGCTTCGTGACACATTTTTTTTTTTCTTTCCTCTTCCCTTTATTTCTTTAATCTAAGATATTACTTGGTTTATTGATGATGTTTTATTCCTACACTATAACTTCACTTTTTATTGAGATTGCAATTGAACCCAATGATTAGCTTAAATTGATTTATTCTCGTTTTGATTATTATTGATCATATTTGGATCGCTTAACATATTTTGTGCTTATTGATGATTGTCTAGCTAACAATTATAGTGATATTACCTAGAAGAAATCGAAAGATGAATCGATGACATGTGAAAGTTTATTCTTCTTAGGGTGATTAAAGATATTTGCATATAGGATATATAGGAATATACCTATATCGTGACATATGTCAAGTTAATTGTTCATAAGACTTAGAAGCTTGCTTGTGTATAGGATAGGCATATACCTATATGCCACTTGTAACTTTTATGATAATTAATGCTTAATGAATCTACTCTTGATTATTTTACATAGGAATATTGTGAATATTTAAGATAGGTATTTTTATCTAATTACTTGCAAAAGGGTTATACGAATAATTATGAATTCTCAGTTGACGATTTATTATGATTAATTAGTTGAAAAGAGAGTAATGAAATTTAAATGAAGAATTGGGGGAAATTGTAACCTTAACCTTATAATTTGATATTCATCCTAGTTTAGTAATTTAGTTTTAGTTTAATTAATTTCATAATCTTTTAATTGATTGTTTAAATAAGATTGAATTTATATAAAGTTAGTATACTTTGTTAAAATTATTAGCATATTTTTCGTAGGATCGACACTCTACTTACTACTATATTATTTTTTGATCGTGTATACTTGCACGTATTTGTCAATTACCAAATTGCACAACAATTTGATCTTAATTTAAATGTTATTTTCTGTTTTAATTATTTTGTTTTAATTTTTTTTTTTCCATAGGTACACCATGACTATCCATAATTTTCAGTGGCCTTATAAGAGAATGACTTAGCAAATAGAGGCAGGAATTTATGGACTCGATGCATTGTCAGCACAGATGAACACACTTTCGAGGAAGATTGAAGCTTTAGCGGCGTAACCTATTCAAAGTGTAGCGTTGATATGTGATTATTTTGGTAGAAACCATCCGGGTCATCAATGCGCCTTTAGTTTCGAGTCGGTACAATATGGTGGCAACTACCCCAACGATTATCATCATGATTGATGAGATCAACCGAACTTTATATGGAGTGATGATAATCAAGCCCTTCCACAAGAGGAAAAGAAGTTAAACTTGGAGAAACTTCTCTCCAAGTACATAGTTCTAAATGAGTAGAGGATGAATAGCTTGCACGTGTCAATTCAGAATCTTGTGAATCAGGTGGGACAACTAGCCGACTCCATCAACAACTTTCCGCAAGAGACGTTGTGAAGTGACATGGTTCTTGAAACTGAAGGAGTACCCGTGCCAAAAGATGTGGATGTTGAAAAGGAGGAGAAGAGTGGGGACCAGGAAGAGAAGGTAAGAAAAGCTCTAACTTTGAGTTCCAACATCGATAAGCCGATTTCGATAGTGCCCCATGTGTCTTTTCCACAAAACTTAATGATCCAGTTAGCTTGACGATCCCCTACTCAATTAGTAGTCATTTCATTGACAGAGCTTTATGTGACAATGGAGTCATTTTAAAGTTGAAGTCGTTGTGGGATGAGAGAGGCAAACATGTCAATCTACAGTTAGTTTTGAAGGAATCTAGAAATGTTAAATTGCAGCTGGCGGACATGTTTGTCAATTATTAAAGAGGAATTGGATAGAAGATAAAGGAGTTGGACTGACAACTATAAACCAAATTAAATGCTTATTAGGAGGCAACCCAAGTTTAATTTTTAGTTATTGCTATTTAGTTCTATAGGAATATTATTTATTTTAGTTTATTTCATTTTAAACTTATGTTTGGAGGTGTGTTCTTATTTTTGTTTATCTATTTAGCTAGTTGAGGCTTGGGAAAGATTTATATGATTGAATGTTAATGGAAAATATTATTGAAACGCTGTAAACTTGAAAATTTATTTGAGCATCATTTGAGCGAAATTGAGGAATTAATATAAGTTTGGGTGATATCTTGGATTGCATGTTTGATAAATTGGAAATTTTGAACCTTCCCGAGTAGAAAGAATGGATCATGTGGTGGGTTGAGATAGAGCGTAAAACGCACTCGTTTAATGGGAAGTGAGATGGAGCGTAAAACACACTCATTAAAAATGAGGGGAAAAAATGTGTATGAAATACTTGGGAGGAATTCATGCGACGCCCCCAAATCTGGGTTCCTCAAACCACGAATTCAGTGATCACGTTACATCAAACATATCACATTTAACTACCCATTCATTATAAATTACATCATTCATTACATTTTCATAATAAAAACATACCTTAAATACATAATTGTAACATCATCCCAGGTTAACTAACCTTAACATTACACTCCCTAATATACAACAGGCTTAAACCAAAAATATAATATAATAATCATCATTACACAATTGATTCTACTCGGTCACCTTCGCTTTGTCTTTATCCTTTTTAGACCCTTCGGCTACCTCGACTTTAGCTGAAATGTTTTATTTAAGCAAGGGTGAACAACTATTTTGCTAAACAAGTTAAAGTATACAATAAAGGATCAGGATCAGAAGAGTCTAACTTTATAGAACTTCAATAATAATCAAAAGATTGAAATAGCTGAACAATATATCATTTTTCAATAACAAGAATTTTCTTGAATCCCAAGCTGAATAACATATTAAGAATAAAAGATTACAACTCTTTCGATGGTTCAATAATATTCAATTGATTAAGAAAAATTAGTAATATTGAAACAATATTCAATAAAATGGGATACTCCCAGATTTAATGCTGAGTGATCACAAATGGATCAAGAATTACTAGAGGAATCATCAGTTATAAAAACGAATTACCTCAAGAATATAAGTTAGTTATATAAAAATTAATTATACTCTTCTGTGAGTACATGAGGTGATTAGTCCTATTGTATCCTATATTATGAATAATACTCAAAAAAAGCGCAAGGATCGAATGTCCGACAATAAAGGTCCCCTTTTTATAAGGGTTGTTCATCTCAGTCTTACATCATGAGTCCGTATCGCAACAATATGGTTTGAATTGCTTTCAAAGAAATGTTATGATTTTAACATATAATATTAATATTGATCTAGCCGAAATAAATGACATAAATCTTTCAATAACAACTTAGTTCAAATAATAGAACGATTCATCAATTATTAGTCTAGCCGAAACGAATAGTTGAGACATGACTCATAAACAGTTCATGAATAAAAGAAATTTAAATTTATTTCACAGTTCAAATAATAGAACAAGAAATCAAATACACTATATACGAATAACAATAATCATTATAGATGTGAATAACCAACAATAATTATCTACTAATCATGCTTTGCAATTAATAAGTCAAGTTGAGTTAGAAAACTTGTCTTGGTCGTTGAACTACTGCTACACAATTTAATTTAACTTCGTTTGAAAGACCTATCATTAATAATATTGATATCTTAATTAGCATAACATGATATTATAACTCATAACACCACTATTCTTATAATAAATTATCTAACATGTAATCATGTAATCAAACATTCAATAATACCTTACTCATTAGGAATATTATCATCCTTGGTAATATTATTATCATATAATCAACGTCTTAAACTCTTGTCTAATATTATTAATCATTTAATAATATTTTATTCACTTTCTAATATTATTGACCATTTAATAATATTTTAATTCTTTATTAATATTATTAATCATTTAATAATATTTTAGTCACTTAATAATATTACGTACATTAATCACATTTTATCCAATTACTAATATTATTAATCAATTAATAATATTTTAATCAATCTTTAATATCTTAACCATTCATAAATATTATTAACTATTTAATAATATTTTAATCAATTAATAATATTTTAATCAATTAATAATATTATTAATTATTTAATAATATTATTAATCATTTAATAATATTTTAATATAATTGTAATCTAATATTATTAATTATTTAATAATATTTTAAATCATTATCTAATATTATTAGTTATTTAATAATATTTTAATTTAACTTTAATCTAATATTATTAATCATTTAAGAATATTTTAAATTATTATTTAATATTATTTATTATTTAATAATATTTTAATTTAACTTTAATATAATATTATTAATCATTTAATAATATTTTAATCTAAATATTATTAATAATATTATTAAGCTCTTACTAATATTTTGATCATTTATTAAACTAATAAACAATTAATTCTAATTGTTTACCCTTTACTAATTGATTCATTTAATAAACCTATAGTGCTATAAATATAAATTTTTATCAAAAATGACCAAACTAACCTCTTAAAATCTAATTACCTTATATCAAGGGTCTTTGATCAAAAAAAATTATATTTTTACCCTTTATAACATCACATTACTTATTTTATTCATTTATTCATAACTCAATCATTTATATGAAAAATACCAAATCAACTCCAAAAATATTTATTTTCTGAAAAATATCAGTATATGGTATCATGATTTACATATAATTGTTTTGGAATTTTTCGATTTCACTATTTTAAAAATGACCAAAACAGCCGGATCTTGCAATATTTTTCATAAATCGAAACTTTGTCCAAAAATTCTGAACTTTTCAGAGTATGCTCCTGCCATGATACTTTACATTCAGTAAAAATTTCACAAGTTTTGGAGTTACACGCAAAAAGTTATTTTAGCTCTCTTTTTAAATTGTCATTTCTTGTAAAATCCATAATTCTCATTCTACACATCCAACAATTACCATCTTTGGACTGGATCTAGATAACTTATCATATTATCCTATCAAAATTTTCCAGAATTTGTAAATCAAAAAAAAATGACAAAATTGCCCCTGGGATGAACTGTTCCAAAACAATCTATTTCCCCCTTTTGAAAAATCTGGACTATTTTCACCAAAATAGCTCCCAAGGCTTGTAATTTGAGTTCTACCACTTGGGTTTAAAAGATAACTTACACATCTATCACCCCTCTTTGACGGATCACAAATAGGTGGTGTATATTTTAAATGGTGGATTTTTAAAGTAACAAAATGTTAGGGTTTTTCTCAAACCTAAAACATAGTTTTCTTTTCTTTTCTTTTGATCAAATTTTTGATACCCAAAATGATTAGATCTAAACATAAAATACTTATTAACATGTAGATCTAAGATTTTTAGGCTCAAGAATATAAACTCATGATTTGCTTTAAAACAACTCAAATAAACTACATAAAATTAGTTAAGGTTTTTATACCTTTATTTTATGTGTACCCTTTCTTCCTCTTCCAAGGTTGGTTATGAAATTGAGTAGCAATAAATCTCTTCTCTCTTCTACTCTTGTAGCTGCCGAAATGGCATTCTCTCTCTCTCTCTCTCTCTGGGCATACTGCATGCATGCATCTCTCTCTCTCTCTCTCTATATATATATATATATATATATATATATATATATATATTTTTGTTTTGTTTAGCCAATTTTAGGAAGTGAGATGAACGAGAAATGAAATGGGTTTTTGTGCGGAGCGGATGTGACGCCCCAAAATTAGGTATACATCACCCATCTTGGGTTGCCGATACATAGTGCGTAATTCAAATACAACTTACTTAATCTGTTTATGTAAGTATAATACGACAAAACATAAACTGTGAGTTTGAATACAAATATTATCTACTAGAGATTATACAAACTCAAAAGAGTCCTCATTACAATTATTATCACACTATTTCACGAGAATAGTGAGGACTACTAATGTTATCCTCTCGACCATCACTCCGTTCCCCGACTCGTCCCAGCTATATTCTCATTTCCTGAAGAGAACAGTGAAAGAAAGGGTGAGCTCAACTAGCCCAGTAAGAAATATTATGACTAAGATAATGCAGAATAATTTATCGTTAGCCTCCAACAATGTTAAATTGATAAAATACAATAGATATCAAGTTTAACTGCAGCGGAACAAACAATCCATTAATAGAGTCAAGTAGAGAATGAAATCTACAATCTTTTATGATTTAAAAAGTTTTTCATCACTTTTATCGCTGAGACTCAGCTCAATAAATAATCCACAACATTAAATCATCCTTGCACTACAGGCCAATGATATTCTTTAGTATCACGACCACGAATTATCCATGCACTACGGGCCAAAGATAATCGTGTTTTCATCAACCATCCCCGATCATGCCATAAAACAATTCATCTTTGCTCCCTTGGTAGAGAGAATCCATAGCCATAATCATACCAAAATTGTCCATCAATGCACTTTATGGGCCAATGAGGACTTTTAATTTTTCACATCATTTGTAACATTACTATTAAGTGTGATTACATTTGCATAATCCCTGGTCATAATCATACCAAGTCCATCTATTCACTAAAGGCCACAGACGACTTTCAACATAATATAAACATGAGGATGATGAAAATGATATAAGAATTCAATAAAACAAGTTCAAGAATTAATTTATCCATGAACCAATAACGTCCAAATTGTCAACATGATACTGTTTTGTAGAGTAAAATTCAAGAATGCTCAGAAGAATATTTCCATGGAAAGATACTGGATGAAGCGCAAATATTAAGGATATTCCACTAATTTCATGGAGAATAGAAGTCAAAATTTTAATCAACTGAGTATAATACCAAATGGAATAACAAAAGATATCACCATGCATGCGGTACTTCGCATAGACGGTTATTCCAACATAATAATAATAACGGAACGGTCGTCGTGAAATTCACAATCGATGGATGTTCCAATGAGAATAATAAATGAGGAATAATAAATGATGAAACCAGGTCCGGCGTATAGCACAGACAGGATATTCCGACAGAATAATAAAGACAGAATAATAGAAGAATGTCACCAAGTATAGGGTAGCTTGCATATATACGAGTTATTCCAATAGAACAATAAAGAAATGGAATAACAGAAGTTCTCTTCTTGAATACAAAAGAATAATATCCCTTACCGTAAAATAATACTTGATATAAGAGTAGTGAAGTAGCGAAAAACTTTTCTTCTCTCTCTCTATAGTTTCTCTCTGTAGTTTAGTGAATTATAAAGAAAATAATGAAGGAATGAGCTTCTATTTATAGGAAAATGGAATGCGTAGTAACTAATCCATGAGCGGTCCAGATTAATTTACTTTAATCGACGGTCCATATTTAAAGAAAAATCTTTTAAATAAAATATAATATATTCTATTTATATAAAAAGATTTTTACTATCACAAATACTATCTGAGCACTATGCAAACACTATATATGCATAATAAAATATAATATATTCTATTTATAGAATAACTTTAATAAAGTATTACATTTTTATATAAAAAGATTTTACTATGCAAAACTATGCATAATAGAATATAATATATTCTATTTATAGAATAACTTTAATAAAGTATTACATTTTTATATAAAAGATGTTTTTATTTTATTACAAATAAAACAAAACTTCTAAATCAACAATAATTGAATCAAATAATGTGAGATCTTATCACGAACTATTGTAGCAATAATTGGACAAAAGCCGGTGACTTCTCACATAAATATAAATAATCAATATCGTGTCTTACTACGCAACCACGCCAGACATCGTATTCTTTATCTTTTACTACCGAGGTAGTTCAACAAGATTATCAGCAGTAAAACTTCCATTTGTTATTTTCAATAAAATATTTTTGTCGTTTTCTCAATCCGATGATAATTCCGTTGTCAGTCCACTAATGATTATGTAAATCGCATTTGATATTCCCTGACAAAAAGAATATTTCCCGACCAATCGAATATAATATGACAACTTGCATAATTTGCAAAATTAGTAAATACTACCCACAACTATAACATTATATCAAATCCACATCATAATATAAAAAAATTATTTCGAGAAATTTAAATCTTGATCTATAAAATCTGGGATTTTACAGCAGATCCTCTGTCCCCAAATTCCCTGTCCCCTTTGTATCCCTCTACTTAAATCTTGACACATATTCTTTTATTTAATTTTAGAATTAATTAGTGTTAAGTAAGAGAATAGATGTCAAGATTTAAGTGGAAGGAAACAAAGGGACAGAGAATTTGGGGACAGAGGATATGCTCTCGTTTTTGTGTGTTAGTAAAATATGTAGATATATTTTGTATATCTAAATGTTATCTCCCAATACATCTCTTCTTCTGTCTCTCACTTATCATTTTACGTTGCTTGCAAGATTGGAGAAATAAGGTGGCTAAATTAGATAGGTGACACATGTGCTTGAGTGTAGGTTTTAACTTTGAAAAAAATTAGCCCACATGTTCAATTCTCTCTTGCTATAGCCGGGTACTTCCCCCCTTTCTTGCTCCAATTTTGCTTTTAATTTAATTAATTTAAGGGTTCTTTACATAAGTATACAACAAATAAAAAGTAATTACAAGAAAAGTGCATCAACCAAATAATTACAAAAAGAGAACTCATATTACAAAAATAGTACAATTCACATTAATAAGGAAACCTAAAATCAAGGACAAATAACTGCCATAATTAATAATTTAAATTCAAATATTTGGATCTAACAACAAATTCAAATTCAAATTCAAAAATAATAATTAAAATTCAAATATTCAAAGTTTAGCAACGTCATCTTCCTCATCCCTTTCACTCTCATCTTCCTCCTCCCTTCATATACCGCTTGACACCATGGATCTTAGATCTCCTCATCCATTCTGACTACCACAACCCACATCATGACGAAGGTTGATTTAGTCAGTAAATTAAAAGGAGAAAAGATAAATTTTAGTGCGATTGGTATCCAAATATTTATACAAAAATGTAACCATTTTAGTTTTGTGGGTATCGAGAGAAATTTCGGTGCGGTTGGTAACCAAAACTTTCAAAGGTAACAATTTTAGTTTTGTTGTTTATTACATTTGTATTAAGTTTAAATACCAATCAGCAAAGATGAAAAAAAATCTATAATAAATTTTTTATAATTAATTGATAACCCAATAAAACTGCATTGGTTACCTTTATATTAAGGTCTGGTTACCAACTGCATTATAAAAAAAATAATCTACATATAGATTTTTTTTAATTAATTGATAACCCAATAAAACTGAATTGGTTACATTTGTATAAAGTGTTAGCTACCAACTGCACTATTAAATAAAAAAATCTATAATAAATTTTTTAAAAATAAATTAGAAACCTAATAACCCTGAATTGGTTACCTTGGTATGAATGTTTAGCTACCAACTGTACTATAAAAAATTGCAGCAACATGAAGACGACGCCGTGTTGCAGCGAGGTGGGGAGTTTGAGAGAGGCAGACACAATTGGTGCGTGTGGGTTTTCTTTTGTCAATTTAGGGCTCGTAGCAAACAAACACACAACTGGTGCGATGGAAAGTGAACGACCGACGCCGTATGGTGGAGGAGAGAGAGGCGCAGACCGCAAATTCAGGAAGTCGTTGTCGAGGAAGCCACCGTTGACTCCTTACGATCGTCCGGTGGTCAATCAATCCGCCCAAGCTCGCCACGGTGGTTGGTTATCCAAGCTCGTTGATCCGGCCTAACGTCAAGCGATGCAATATTTCTTCCGATGATGAGGATCTCATCCTTCGTCTCCACCGTCTCCTTGGCAACCGTCTCCTTTGTTGCCCAAATATATATATATATATATATAGAGAGAGAGAGAGAGAAAGAATATGTTGAATGAAGAAGAAGGGCAGGGCCGGCCCTGGGCATAGGCCTAAGAGGCATGGGCCTAGAGCCCCAAAAATTTTGGAGCCCCAATTTTTTTTTTTAATATGTATATGATCATCGGCCATCGCACTTCTCCTGCTGGCTGCTGCATATGATCATCGGCCATCGCACTGACTGAGACGCACACACATCTGACATCTATTGAGTATTGACTATCATCTCTTCTTCATCCGGTCCAATTCTCAGAATAATTTTGTTTTACCAGGTAACTAATTTCTCCATTCTTTCTTACTTTTAATACTTTTGTTCCATAAGATTGGTTCTTGCTGCTCAGTTGCTCCAATTGAAATTGTATACAGTAAAACCCTAAGTCCCTAATATAGTAATATGTTTTCTGAAAGTTTGTGCATCTGGAAGAATGGTTATTAAGTTTGCATAATTGGTAAACCATAAACCCCTAATAGACCTGCTATGGAAAAATCTACATGGTTCTTGAGATTGTCTTATTGAGTTATTAATCTTATTGAGTTATTGTCTTATTGCATAATTGGATCAGATTGTCATATAAATATATAATGCCTCCAAATAGAATTAGAATTCAACCATCAGGGGCTCAAAAGAAAAAACAGAGGCAACAAAGAGATGCACTAGTTCAAAGTCAATCCGGATCTCTTAATAAGTACTTTAAGAGAAATACAAAACAAGTACAGATTGGTACTAATGTGAATGTACATGAGAATGAGAACGAACAGGAGAACAATGAGAATCAGAATGTTGATTATAGTGGTAACATGGATGAGCCAAATCTTATAGAAAATGAGGAAGAAAGAATTATAGCTGAAGATGATCAACAAAATGCAGGAGATAATGGTAGTATGGAAGATGTAGGTGAAAATATTGATATGCAAGAGGAAGATGATCAACATGGTTCAAGAGCAGCATTTGATTTTCCATTCGACATTGATGATCCAGGAAATTGGGAGAAGATGAAACAAAATTCTAGAGACTTTTTAGTTGAAAGAGGTCCTAAAAGAGAGATTAATTTCACATTTCCAGATGATCACAAAGGGAGACGATTCAGTTCTAATAATTATTGTCGTGTCTTATCTAATGGTGAAAAGAAGAACAGGAGGTGGTTAGTGTACTCAATTTCTTTGGATAAGGTATTTTGCTTCTGTTGTAGATTGTTTAGGCAAGATCATGACAAGAATTTGTTGGGTCAACTTGGTAATGAAGGACTGAATGACTGGAAAAATGTAAGTGCAAGACTTGCAAGTCATGAAAAAAATAAGCATCACCTCAGTTGCTTTACTAGCTGGATTGAATTGGAAACAAGATTGAAAAATAATGCAACAATTGATCAGGGGTTGGAAGAACAGATCAAGAAGGAGAGAGAGCATTGGAGACAAGTACTACAGAGGATCCTAGCTGTTGTCAAAAGTCTTACAAAAAATAATTTGCCATTTCGTGGGAATAATGAGAAATTGTGTGAAGAGAACAATGGAGTTTTCTTACAAGTGATTGAGATGATCTCTGAGTTTGATCCAGTAATGCATGAACATGTTCGACGTGTTTTGAAGAAAGAAACTCATTACCATTACTTGAGTCACAAGATCCAAAACGAAATGATTCAGCTCCTAGCAAATGAGGTTAAAGCTTCTATTGTTGCAACTATTAAAGAGGCAAAATATTTTTCTGTTATACTTGACTGCACTCCAGATGCTAGTCATGAGGAGCAAATGTCTCTTATTGGCCGATGTGTAGATGTTACAACAAGTCATATTGTGGTGAGAGAATTCTTTTTGGGATTTTTAAAGGTGGATGATACAACGGGACTTGGATTATTTAATGAGCTTACAAATGCACTTGACAGTCATACACTTAATATTGGTGATATACGTGGACAAGGATATGACAACGAATCTAACATGAGAGGAAAGCACAAGGGTGTCCAGAATAGACTTCTAGAGGTAAATTCTAGACCATTTTTTACACCTTGTGGTTGTCATAGCTTGAACCTTGCAATATGTGATATGGTTAACTGTAATCCTAAAGCTGATTATTTTTTTGGAGTGGTACAACGGATATATTCATTCTTCTCATCTTCAACAAAGCGATGGAAAGTTTTTAGGGATTATGTGGACTGGCTCAGTCTTAAACCGTTGTCTGAAATACGATAGGAGAGTCGTGTGGATAGTGTAAAAGCTTTTAGATATCAAGCTCCCAAAATAAGAGATGCTTTAAATTGCTTGGCAAAAGATGGTGATGATTCTAAAACAAGGTCTGCTGCTCAATGCATGGCAACATATGAAATGGATTTTGAATTCTTGTTGGGGATGGTTATTTGGTATGATTTGTTGCATGCTATCAATATTGTGAGTAAAGTTCTCCAAACCGAAGACATGCATATTGATATTGCTATTGAAGAATTGGAAACGCTTATGTCATTTATCCAAAAGTATAGAGAAACTGGATTTGATGAGGCCTGGATCATAGCTAAAGAAATTGCAAGTGAGATGGAAATTGAAGCTACATTTCGTGAAAAAAGAAATACTCGGAAAAGAAGGCATTTTGATGACAGTGATAGTGAAGATGAGGTGACACCATCAGCTTTGGAATCATTCAAGGTCAGTTACTTTCTCTGTATAATTGATCAAGCACTTTCTTCACTTCAAAGTAGGTTTGAGCAATTTAAAAATATGAAGATGATTTTGGATTTTTGTTTAAGTTGGAGAAATTGAAGTCTATAGATAATAATAGTTTGATGGACTATTGTAAGAATCTTGAAACTTTGTTAAAAGATGATGATGTCTTTGATGTTAATGGAAGTGACCTATTCCATGAGTTGAGCTACTTGAAAGGTGCTATACCAAAAAGGCAAAGAGGGCAGTGGATGTATTGCACTATTTGAAGCAAATGGAAGAGTGTTACCCAAATGCTTGGGTTGCTTATAGAATTCTATTAACCATACCAGTTACTGTTGCCTCTGCTGAGAGAAGCTTTTCAAAATTAAAGTTGATCAAATCTTATCTTCGATCCACAATGTCACAGGAAAGATTGAACGGTTTAGCTTTGTTGTCGATTGAAAAAGAGTTGGTTCATAAGCTTGACTATTCAAGCTTAATTGAAACTTTTATGCCAAAAAATGCAAGAAGGGTAGTTTTTCAAGAATCAGTGCACTTGATCTTTGTAATTGTAACATTTTATTTGAACTCAATAGTATCCTATTAAGTGATATTGAAAATTGAAGTCTTTTTTTTATCATTTGTTGCTCTTGAAGAAGTGACTTTTTTTAAAATGTAAGGGGCCCCAAATTTTATCTTCGCCTATAGCCTTGAAAATGTCAGGGCCGGCCCTGAAGAAGGGTGATGACTAACTGCAGTTGTTATAGATAAGGAGAGAGAGAAGAAGCCATGCGTATAACTAATCCTTAAATTAAGGAATTTTAATTGAATACTAATTCCCTAAATTAAGGAATCATAATTGCACTAGTATTGTAAATAAATATGGAAGTGTATTAGTTGTGTAAAGATTTTATGAGGGCACTATTGTTGTAATTATTTTTAAAAATGTAATAGAATATGTAATTTACCCTTAATTTAATTGTTTAATTTGCTTAATCAAATGACCAAAAAGCTCTCTTCAATTGGGCTAAGTTTGTGCTATCTAATAATTCATCTGGGCTCTCTATTTAATTTGATTAGGCCATGAAAAATAGCATGGTCCAATGCCTAAATTTAATCTTACCCTAATTATTTAATTAGGATTTTTAATCCACTCATTTTAAATTTATCTGAGTTATTACTAGCTAGTTTTAACATTTTGATGCAAACACGCACGTAAATGATCATGAGTAGTTGTGGAATTGATGAATATGTCGAAATTCTAGGTTTTATACGTTCTTGAAAAATTTGCTTGTGTTATTGTTTTAATAAAACCTTTGAGGTCATTATTCAAATTCGTATTGATTCATCGCTCTAGTTAGTAGTTAGTTAGTTGTTTTAGTTTTGCTCTGTGTTTTGATTGAGGACAAACACAGATTTAAGTTTGGAGGTATTTGATGAGTGATTTTTATATTTATAAATTGAGTACTTTTTTGACTTGATGATTTGTGAGTTTTCAAATATTTTTCGTTTCTTTTTATGTATTTTTATGCTTTTATGTAGGAAATGAATTTGGAAGCTATTTTGTAGCATTTTAGTTAAATTGGAGTTATATGGTTGCATTTTAGTTAAATTTGAATATATTGCAATTTTCAATTTTGGACAGATTCGACTTCTGGAGCTTTAATGGAGGTTTGGATGGTGTTAAAGTTTTAGAATGAGAAAGTGGTCTTCATGAAATTTTTAGAGGACGTCTCAAGCTTTTCATAAAGGTCTGATTTGAAAAAATCCGAGTTCGTTTGGGCCTCCAAATATTATTTCTAAGTAAGCTGATCTGAACCCTGCTTGGATTAGATTCCTGTTCGCACCAGTAAGCTTAAATGGGTCATAACTAAAAATTTTGAAGTCCAAATTAGATGATTCAAAAGCCTAAATTCATTTACACTTCCTGGGATACAACTTTAATGAAGATCCCAAGTCGAGATTCAGTCGTTATCTAATTGGAAAAAAATTCACAAGTTCCGGCATAAAATAAGAATTAAGCAAATCAGAATGCCCAGCGCAGCTGCGCTGGGGGCAGAGCACAACAACCCTATACATGCTAAAAATGAGCGCAATTGCAATGTTTTGGGCGCGGCGAAACTTGGGGGTGTGTTGGGCTTGCGTGGCTGATCTGTTTTGCTTTCCTGCTTGACTTGGGATGTCTTAATTAATTGACTTGGCCGGGATTGCTTTTTGAGTTCCAAATTGATGCAAATTCTATTAAGCCAAGGATTAGCGCTTATAAATATATAATGAAGGTTAATAATTGGAGGAGCTAACAATCCAACATCTAACTTAACACCATTAAAGGTAGGGTTTCTCATCAGATTTTAAGGAGCAAGAAGGGGTGCGAGGATTGAAGGCGGAATTAGAGAGCGAGGTTGCATGACACAATTTTTGGTTTCTTTCCTCTTCATTTATTTTTCTAATCTAAGATGTTACTTGGTTTATTTTTGATGTTTTATTTCTACGCTATGACTTAACTTTTTATTGAGATTGTAATTAAACCCAATGATTAACTTAAATTGATTTATTCTCGTTTTGATTATTATTTATCATATTTGGACCATTTATCATATTTTGTGCTTATTGATTATTGTCTACCAAACAATTATTGTGTTCATCTAGAAGATGAAATCTAGAGTTAGATCTGAATATGATGATATGTGAAAGTTTATTCTTCTTAGGGTGATTAATGAGATTGCCTATAGGATAGGAATATACCTATATAAGATTCAGTAGTTTGCTTGTGTATAGGATAGACATATACGAATACGCCACTTGCAATTTTATGAGAATTAATGCTTAATGAAAACTTTTCTTCCTTTTCAATTCACTCCAACAAAATCCATATACATAGCACACATGCAAATTTAATTACAAAAATGATCAACAAATTAAAAATATGAAGAAGAAAAAACTTGCAAATTGCTGGCAATTTTTAACCTTGTCAATCCTAGGACATTCATAACTTCAACTATTTTCTTGTGAACAACCTCTGTATCCATTCAAGTAAAAAATTCATAAAAAATTTAAAAAAACCAATAAAAGAATTTTTTAAAAATAACCTTTTGATAAGAAATTGAGTCATAAATAAATCATTTTTTTTATAAAAAAAATCCTTACTTTCATAGCCAACGTGTTCAATAGCATCCATGAACTTTTTATGCATACCATCATTCCAAACAATTCTTGGTTTTTTTCTCCACTGAAGAATTATAGCTAGTATCATCATCTTGTTCTTTCCTTTTTTTGCATATTAGTCCCCCAACTTTCCTCATCACTAGACGATGTACCCACTTTATTTTCCCTAGCTACATATATACTCAGAAATTAGTGATCTTTGTAAACTGTCCACAAGTTCAATATATTCCCTCTATTTGACCCTTCATTTCCATTAAAGAGTTTATATAGAGGTTCTTAATGACATTTTTACTAATATTTTTCATATAGTACACTGTTGCACCACCTGCTAGGCCTTTTGAATCAATTTTGTCAATCCCATCAGGAGACATCACTGCATTATATCAAGGGAAAAAAAACCTTAGAAACATGTTTTGGATGAACAATTTGTGTAATTTTTTTAACAAGACTTGATGATTGAAAAATTCATTCAACTCTTGTCAAGTAAATTAGCAAACAACAACATATAAACTATTTATTTTGTACCATAACCATTAAAAGAAAAGAATGTCTACATAGAGAAAACAAGATCTCATAAATGAAACTCTATCACAAAGAGAATTAATCAATTATCTCACTACAACCGTCATCTATACTTTTAGCGACGGACAACATATAGCGTCGCTAAAAGTATAGACGACGGTTGTATGACCGAAACCGTCGCCTAAAGAGGGGTGAGCACGGGTGAGTAAGATAAGGGGTATGCACTTGATCCTTGCTATATATATGTGTTTGTGTGTGTGTGTGTGTTTTAGTGAGGGAGAAAGTACTTTTTAATCGGTGTGGGCAAAACATTCCTAATTACCTTAAACCTTTTTTGATTTATAATAGATTTTGCGTGGTAATGAAATGACAAATGGAAAGGATGAATATATTTTTGGAGAAGCTATTTTATTACAATTAGATTCTACATATACATTTATCCTAAGGCTCAAAGGAGAACTTGAGGGAGGTGTCAAGAAGATTCTACATATACATTTATTCTACATATACATTTTATAAACTTTAATGATCTCACGAAGATTATATCATTTTCTATATAATAATAAAACTAAGTTGGATACCTAATCCCTTAATATTAATTTTTGAAAAAAATAAAATGTGGAGAACACTAGTAAATATAGAAAATTAAAGAAAATTAAAAGTGCGTTTCTACACTTATTTATTTATTTTTTTTTTGCCTCAAAACTTGTTATTACATGGTTGGAATTCCAACTTTAATACCGAGATTGGTAATTCCGGCATGTCTTAATTATATTACCTAATCCTTTTATCCTATTAAGTTTATAATCTTATGGATATTATATCATTTTAAAAAAATATTATCTCAATATATTATTCTATACATATTTTAAGAACTGACCATGCATATTATAATTACAAAATTTAAAAGGTTTTACACGTGTATCTTCTCACATACTTGACAGTAAATTTTGAAAAACAAGGAATTGATGCAGAAAACAGCAAGTATAAATTAAAGATCAAGAAGTAGACAACAAAAAAAAAGATATATATGGTATAGTTTGACAAAAGTTTACCTCTGAGATGAGCAACATTATTCCTATTTCCTAGTAATGAAATGCCATGAACATCGACCATATCCTGTAAAATAGGAGCATAAAATTTGTCGATGTAGATAAACACATTGATTGACATATGAAATATATATATATATATATAAATTTAATAAAGGTAATTAAAGGGACAAAAAAATATGATGTTTTTGTATCTAATTATTACCTCTAAATTTACAAATTTCATACATTGCAAGAGCTCAAATAGGACTGACATAATATATATATATATGTATATATATATATATATAATGGATCAGGTCCGGACCGGGAGTCCGGATCTAATCAAAAACGAACTATTTTATTTTTAAATAACTAAAAAAAAATTTAATATTTTATGGAACTGAAATTTTTCCATAATACAATGTTTTTTGCGTGATTTGGATACCTATACCAAAAAATTGTGGTACAGTCTGCACAAATTGTACATACATATTTTGTTATACGTACCCAAATCACGCCCAAAACACTGCATTATGAAAAAAATTTCAATTCCATAATTTTTTTTTAGTTGTTTTAAAAAAAGCAAAAAAAGGTCCGGATTTTGGTCCGGTCCGGTCCGGGAGTCCGGACCTGATCCGGCCTCTCTCTCTCTCTCTATATATATATATATATATATCGATCAGGATCAGTCATCTATCTTTATCTTACTCTCGCGTGCTTACCCCCCTTTAGCGGCGGTTTTGATCATCTGGCAATCGTCTATACATCTTTAGAGATGTTATATGTTGTCATCCATCGCTAAAAGTATAGAACAACGAGTATATATGACCAAAATCGTCGCCTAAAAAGGGTAAGTATGAGTAAAAAGAATAAGTATATGACTGATCCTCATATATATATATATATATGTAGGGTTCCATCCACATCAATCAACCTCTTTGGAAGCAACCCTTTTTTACTGTGTGAAATTTCTATGAGCAAAAAAAATAAAATAATTTATCGGCCAAAAAGGGTTTGCTTCACAAAGACAGGTTCTTTATAGATGGAACCCCATATATATATATATATATATATATATATATATATATATATATATATATATATATGGCCAAATTATTATATGATCGATGACATAATTGAGGCAAACATATTTGTGAGCGTTTAAAAGAGATTGGACAGTTTAAATATGGACTTTTTTATTTTATTTTATTAAATCTAGTCTACACATTTATCTTATGTACGGAGATAGACAGTTTTGATATAAACATTTATTTTTAACATTTTGTTAAACTTAGTCTACACATTCCTTCTATATTCGATCAAAGATGTGTTCACCTAAATTGTGTAAATAGCAAACTTGCGCAAAATCCTAAAATAATTTAATACAAATTACTATTTTGTTTACAATTAAATTGCTTGAATTGAACAATAATATCACTAATTGTTAAACCAAAATTTCAAAAAATAAATTAAGCTCTAACAATTAAACAGGTAATGTACATTATTTTACATAATTAAACTAATATAATTTATTACATAGTTAAATCTCAATCAATTAAAGAAAATGATTTGATTATATTAGATCCACATCATTCAAGAATATAAATGATCGAATAAGATCGAAATTGTCAAAGTCTATAGAAATAATTTGTCGGGTAATGTACAAACCTTTATATCAGAACACAAACTTGTCACCTGCAATTGTTACTGTTTGATCAGATATAAAAATAAAAGATCTAGAGAGAAATGTAGATATGAAAATGTATACACAATGAAATTAGCTAAAGAGGAATATAGAATGAAAGAGAAGAAATCTTTACCATGTCGTTAATGGACGGCGATGCACCATAATCTCAATGTTTTTTAGGGTTCGAGATACTAGAAAAGAGATTTTATAAATTGAGACTTGATATTTTCACAAGTACAATTTGATATTTTCACAAAATCTCTTATATGGAGTATGGGAAAGATGATTTTTTGTGAAACTATAACTTTTATTTTTAATTGTGAAAATATCAATTCTCAATAATTTTTTATAATTTATGGTTAAGCCTTAGTAAATTGGGCAAGACTGCTCAACCTCGGCCCATATTATGATTTATCTTCCCAAGCACGAGAAAAATCCACTCAACTTAATAAACCTCACCTCATTGATTGGCTTTGGGCCTTTAATGAAAAAACTTGAATATCTAGTTTATAACTTTTCATTTATAAGCCCTCTAAAGATGAAATCGTTATAAATCCAACTTTTTCTCTAATGTGAAATGATAGATAAAATAAATTAAGAAGAGAACAAAATATACATATATTAATAATCTCTTGCATTCAAGTGGTCATCTATAATTCTTTTGATATCAAATAAAATTGTCGTATGTGGTGTGTCACTTAAACTTATCTCCACAGCTATATATATATATATACCACAAAATAACTTAAGTTGCATTAAAGCAACTTAAAGCCTTTTAAAGGCTCCACCATTTATTGTAGTGGTTACCTTCCAATTAATTGATTTCTAACACTCACCCTTGGATGACCCTTCCTAAGAATATGCCTCGTTAAAAACCTTACCAAAGAAAAATCCAGTGGAAAAAAATTTGGCTAAGGAAAAGAGTACAATATTCTTGTATAACTTCTAGTGCCATAGGATTACCTCATTAAAACCTTGCAAAGGAAAAACCAACGGGAAAAAAAACCTTAGCGAAGGAAAAAGAGTATAATTAGCACATATCCTTCAGAAAATTTACTCCCCCTCATGAGTACCATTGTTCATGGTAAAAATATCTTTAAGTCGACGCATGCCAATATTGTGCACCATCTTCTTAAAAGTCGCAGTTGGTAATGGCTTAGTGAACATATAAACCAGATTATCACATGATCGTATCTGTTTGACATTAATATCACCACTCTTCTGGAGCTCATGTGTATAAATGAATTTTGGTGCAATATGCTTGGTTCTATCACCTTTGATATAGCCTCCCCTTATTTGAGTCATGTTACAAGTGACATTGCCTTCATATACTATTGTTGGTCTGTTTATGATTGATGATAATCAATAATTCTCACAAACAAACCTTTATATCAGAACACAAACTTGTCATTTTTAGGAGAACATTAAATAAGAACGAAACCTGCAATTGTTAATGTTTGATCAGATATAAAAATGAAAGATCTAGAGAGAGCTGTAGGTAGATATGAAAATGTATACGCAATGAAATTAGCTAAAGAGGAATATAGAATGAAAGAGAAGAAATCTTTACTGTGACGACCCCAAAATAGGTCCATTCCACCCAACCCATTCTGAGTCGCCAAATACATGGTACAGAAAACAACTACAACTTTATTACAACAATTGTCATACAAAATACAACGACACATATGCTGTGAGTTTTGATACAAATATATACCAACTGTGACTCACATCCCAACCTTGGATAGCACGTCACAATGGCACCTTACATAAAGGTATAGTCAAAAACTGTTTTAGAAATTAGAATATTTGGGAAGTGCTCAAGAAAACCTTCGTACATGGGAGGCCATGCGTACAGGTTATGATAGATATCATATGGCCACGTAATTATCCTTGGTTGACCTAATAGACCCCTAAAGAAAAATGAGAAGATTACTATCATCTTCTTTCCAATGGTGAGTCTTCTCTTGACATATAATTATCTCCATTGTCTCTAATTGAGAATTATACTCCAAACAAACACCAAGATTATATAGGTAGTGCTCGTAGATATACTCCGCAAGTGGATGTGCACAACCTTGTCTTATGATGACACAAGGTTGTATGTCATTAGACATCTTGTATGATAGTGGCAAAACACCCTTCCAACGTTGGGTTCGCCTCACCCTAGTTGATTCACCAAATATAACTACTAATTGATGACCACCGTTCTATTCCCTGTTACCCCATTTCAACCCAAATACACTTTTATTACACGAAAAGGAATTGTGAAGCAAAAGGGTGAGCACAACTACTTCGATAAAGAATATCATGACTAAAGATAATTAAATTATCAATAGCCTTCATCAAGATAAATAAATCGTAGATTTAGAACATATGGTAGATGATAAAATTTTTCAACCATAGTTGCAGCGGAACGAGCAATCCATTAGAAGAGTCAAATAGACCATAAAGTCTATTATCGTCTCCATGTTAAAAATCCACCAACAATGTTTTATCCCTGTAACACCACTCAACAGTTCCTTTCCAGAATCATATGAATAACTCATAATCATAATTGTGGTTTTAAATTCCTCTTCTCATCCAGGACGAAGATAATTTTCATAACCTATCTTCACCTGAAACATCAAAGATCATGGTTATACCAAATCACATTTCTTGTTCATAATCATACTGATAAATTCATCTTTGCACTACGGGCCAAAGATATTCGTCAACAGTTCATCTTTGTATTACTGGCCAAAGATATTCAACCACAGATCATCTTTGCACTACAGGCCAAAGATATTCATCAACAATTCAACTTTGCACTACAGGCCAAAGATATTCCTCAACAGTTCATATTTGCACTACAGGCCAAATATATTCATCAACAGTTCATATTTGCACTACAGGCCAAATATATTAATATCTCAAAGAAATATATAATCATTTCGAAATTTATATAAACAATAATTATAACCATGTTGATTATTTCACCTTTGCACTTAAGCTAAAGATATTCAATTATAAATTCAATGGTCAGCGATCATACCAAATCAAATTCAACTTTTCACTTCTTCGCCAAAGAGAACCCTAGTCATGATCATACCAATAATCTACCCATCTTTATACTTAAGTGAAAGAGAATTTCAACATCAGGGTTATAAAAATGTTATATATGATAATTAAAAATAATATGATCAACAACTGCATTTATTTTCAAGAGCAACAATCATAAATCAACGATAATTTGGTCAGAAAAAGAAACCAATTTTTTTTTGTGAATAGTACCCGTGAATAGTAACTCGTGAATAGTAACTCGTGATTATTAACACATAAATAGTAACTCGTGAATAGTAAGTAATGAACAGTAACTCGTGAATAGTAATTCATGAATAGTAACTCGTGAATAGTAACTCATGAATAGTAACTCGTGAATAGTACTCCATATTCGCACATTGTACCGTATACCTAAATAATGTCATATACGTAAATAATGCCATATACATGAATTGTGTTGTATACGTGAATAGTGCTGTATACGTGAATAATAACTCCGACTCAAAAAGGTTGAAATTCCACAATAAGATCCATACCAATATGTCAGTATAATGATATTAAAAGAATAACATCATTATAAAGAATATAACATCCCTTAATATCTCTTACTATCCCTTACAATCCCTTAATATCCCTTACAATCCCTTACCTCAAAAGAGCAGCACTTCTGACTGGATATCGGATATGACGCTGAAGAAAACTTGCACTGAAGAATAGCAACTCACCAAGTATCTAGAGAGAGAAAGAGAGAAAGCTTATGTTTCTGGTGTGATTTTCAATTCTAACTTAGCCCTCTATTTATATGAAAATGTTAAGACGTCAAGCGGACTTAACTCGCAACTCATGGCTTTTTACTCCGCTACTATTTCCACCCACCACATTTGAAAATTTAATTGAGCACATTTCTCACAAACCAAAAGTGGGGCCCACCAATTCTAGAATTTTCCACTAAAATCATTTATAACCTAATTTCTGAATCAGTCACCTCTTAAAATTCATAACAAATTATACACTCATTTTTAACAGTTCCAAATTTGTGGACATATACTCAACTTATATATGTATAACATATTCAAAAATTACAATGATCCAACGGTCGGATTAAAAATTATAACTCACACAATAAAGCTGTAAGAACACTGATTTGATCTTTTATTACCTCCAATCCGACAAAATACTGATAAAACACCTCAACATTAATTCCTTCATTTATAACCACATAAATAAACCCATCATCAAATAAATATTTCCTTATCATATAAATCAATAATTAATTATTCACAAATAATATTACAGAATCACAATTATGACAACCAGGCCGTTCCCAGGAAAGAGGGGGCTTTCCGATAAGGATTTCTCCTTACTGGCGCGCAATTAGGTGACCAAACCTCTCCTTGACAGAACTTTCTAGACATTGCCAATAATGATATCTCATAATAATATTCAAATAATATGAATTATTGATCCGATAATGGGAAATACTGTGCAGTGACAATTATTAAAACAACAATAATATAAAATATCAATGCAGCAATTATTGATTCAATAAAATAAAATATTGAATAATAATTATCGTAACAATTATTGAGTAGTGCCTTCTCAATGTAAAGAATCAATAATTGAAAAAATATCTTAATCTTACCGCGAATGCTTATCATACTTATGTCTTACGCCAGACATCGTATTTTAACCACCGTATTCCAACAAAGTGTTAATTGAGTAATAACTACTGCCAGATTATTTATAAAAACTCAAATTTATCATTTTCTTCATCCAATGTTATTCTCACATGGGGCCCATAAATGATCAACTGGCAGTAAATTTGGATATTCCTACAAAAAAGAATATTCCACGACCAAACGAATATTCCCCGACAACAATAAGTATTTTATAGCCACTTGCGTATTTTGAAAAAATTTCATATCTCACCCTTAACTTTAAAATTTTATCAATATAATCATTTCCTGAATAATAATTATAAGAAAAATTGCATACTTTTATTTCATAAAATTCGGGGTCTTACATTTACCATGTCGTTAATGGACGGCGGTGCACCATAATCTCAATATTTTTTAGGGTTCGAGATACTAGAAGAGATGTTTTATAAATTGGGACTTGATATTTTCACAAGTACAATTTGATATTTTCACAAAATCTCTTATATGGAGTATGAGAAATTATTATTTATTATTCTTGAAAGATGAATTTTTGTGAAACTATAACTTTTACTTTTAATTGTGAAAATATCAATTCTCAATAAATTTTTATAATTTAAGGTTGGGCCTTAATTAATAAATTGGGCACGATTACTCAACCTCGACCCATATTCTGATTTATCTTTCCATGCACGAGAAAAGCCCACTCAACTTAATAAACCTCAGCTCATTGATTGGCTTTGAGCCTTTAATAAAAAGACTTGAATATGTAAGGAACAATTACATATTCTATTATATTTTTAAAAATAATTACAACAATAGTGCACTCATAAAATCTTTACACAATTAATACACTTCCATATTTATTTACAATATTTGTGCAATTAGAATCCTTAATTTAGAGAATTAGTATTCAATTAGGATTCCTTAATTTAGAGGATTAGTATTAATTTACTAATTAAATTAAGTAATTAATATATCTACATATTAAAAAATCAACTCTAAGTAATTACTAATTACGGAACCAGGCAATGGAGAGAAGTGTGTCTGGTTGTGCGTCACCGTCCTCGACGGCAGCGGAGGAGGGAACAAGGTTGGCAAGGCAATCGACGATGAGTTTTTGGAAGATTTCAAGGTCTTTTTGCTCTTGGTCGTGGTTGTTTTCCATGGAAGTCACCTGGTTCCGGCGGATACTGATCCGATTTAAGAACGAACCACAGTGATCATCACGCAAGATGGTGTAGTTTAAAGAGAGAAAGACAAAAATGTAGATAGAGAGAGAAGATGGATAGTGAGAGAGAGAAAGATGAAGGTTTGGTGATCTGTTGCCGTCATGGTGATCTTCTTCGTTGTTGATTTGGCATTTTTCAAGTTCCATGGAAAACATTGATTAGAGTCTCCACGTGCGATTTTTTCATAGTACAGTTGCTGCGATTTTTTTATAGTACAGTTGGTAGCCAAACATTCATACCAAGGTAACCAATTCAGTGTTATTAGATTTCTAATTTATTTTTAAAAAATCTATTATATATTTTTTTATTTAATAGTGCAGTTAATTAGTAGCTAACACTTTATACAAATGTAACCAATTCAGTTTTATTGGGTTACCAATTAATTAAAAAAAATCTCTTGTAGATTTTTTTTTATAATGCAGTTGGTAGCCAAACCTTAATACAAAGGTAACCAATTCAGTTTTATTGGGTTACTAATTAATTATAAAAAATCTATTATAGATTATTTTTTCATAGTGCAGTTGGTAGCCATACTTTAATACAAATGTAACCAACAAAAACTAACATTATTACCTTTGAAATTTTTGGTTACCAACTGCACTGAAATTTCTCTTGGTTACCCACAAAAACTAAAATGGTTACCTTTTTATAAATATTTGGATACCAACTGCACTAAAATTTATCTTTTTCTCTTTTTAATTTCTGGACTAAATCAACATTCGTCATAATGCCAGCTGTGGCCGTAATGGATGAGGAGATCGGCGTCCATGGCGGCTACACCTTCAAGATCTACAGATCTACATCTTCATGGTGTTGAAGCGGCAATGAAGGGAGGAGGAAGATGGCCGTGAAGGGAGGAGGAAGATAATGTGACGACCCCAAAATAGGTCCATTCCACCCAAACAATTCTGAGTCGCCAAATACATGGTACAGAAAACAACTACAACTTTATTACAACAATTGTCGTGCAAAATACAACGACACATATGCTGTGAGTTTTGATACAAATATATACCAACTGTGACTCACATCCCAACCTTGGATAGCACGTCACAATGACACCTTACATAAAGGTATAGTCAAAAACTATTTTAGAAATTAGAATATTTGGGAAGTGCTCAAAAAAACCTTCGTACATGGGAGGCCATGCGTCTAGGTTATGATAGATATCATATGGCCACAGAATTATCCTTGGTTGACCCAATAGACCCCAAAGAAAAACGAGAAGATTACTATCATCTTCTTTCCAATGGTGAGTCTTCTCTTGACATATAATTATCTCCACTGTCTCTAATTGAGAATTTTACTCCAAACAAACACCAAGATTATATAGGTAGTGCTCGTAGATATACTCCGCAAGTGGATGTGCACAACCCTGTCTTATGATGACACGAGGTTGTATGTCATTAGACATCTTGTATGATAGTGGCAAAACACCCTTCCAACATTGGGTTCGCCTCACCCTAGTTGATTCACCAAATATAACTACTAAATGATAACCACCGCTCTATTCCCTGTTACTCCCTTTCACCCACCTACACTTTTATTACACCGAAAGGAATTGTGAAAGCAAAAGGGTGAGCACAACTAGCTCAGTAAAGAATATCATGACTAAAGATAATTAAATTATCAATAGCCTTCATCAGTAATAAATCAGAGATTTAGAACATATGGTAGATGATAAAATTTTTCAACTATAGTTGCAGCGGAACGAGCAATCCATTAGAAGAGTCAAATAGACCATAAAGTCTATTATCGTCTCCATGTTAAAAATTCACCAACAATGTTTTATCCCTGTAACATCACTCAATAGTTCCTTTCCACAATCATATGAATAACTCATAATCATAATTGTGGTTCTATATTCCTCTTCTCATCCAGGACGAAGATATTTTCATAACCTATCTTCACCTGAAACATCAAAGATCATGGTTATACCAAATCACACTTCTTGTTCATAATCATACTGATAAATTCATCTTTGTACTACGGGCCGAAGATATTCGTCAACAGTTAATCTTTGCACTACTGGCCAAAGATATTCAACCACAGATCATCTTTGCACTACAGGCCAAAGATATTCATTAACAATTCATCTTTTCACTACAGGCCAAATATATTCATCAACAGCTTCATATTTGCACTACACAGCCAAAATATATTAATATCTCAAAGAAATATATAATCATTTTAGAATTTATATAAACAATAATTATAACCATGTTGATTATTTCACCTTTGCACTTAAGCTAAAGATATTCAATTATAAATTCAATGGTCATGATCATACAACTTTTCACTACTGGCCAAAGAGAACCTTAGTCATGATCATACCAATAATCTACCCATCTTTATACTCAAGTGAAAGAGAATTTCAACATCAGGGTTATAAAAATGTTATATATGATAATAAAAAATAATATGATCAACAACTGCATTTATTTTCAAGAGCAACTATCATAAATCAACGATAATTTGGTTAGAAAAAGAAACCAATTTTTTTTTCCGTGAATAGTACCCGTGAATAGTAACTCGTGAATAGTAACTCATGAATAGTAACTCGTGAATAGTAACTCATGAATAGTAACTCGTGAATAGTAACTTATGAATAGTAACTCATGAATAGTACTCCGTATTCATACATAGTACCGTATACGTAAATAATGTCATATACGTAAATAGTGCCATATACATGAATAAAGGTATATCGTGAATAGTCTTGATATCGTGAATAAGAACCCCGACTCAAAAGGTAGAAATTCCACAATAAGATCCATACCAATATGTCAGTATAATGATATTAAAAGAATAACATCATTATGAAGAATATAACATCCCTTAATATCCCTTACTATCCCTTACAATCCCCTACCTCAAAAAAAAAAAAAGACTTGGATTGGATATCTGGATATATTATTGAAGAAAACTTGCACTGAAGAATAGCAACTCACCAAGTATCTAAATACTCACAAAATACACTCGATAATCTAGAGAGAGAAAGAGAGAAAGCTTATGTTTCTGGTGTGATTTTCAATTCTAACTTAGCCTCTATTTATAGGAAAATGTTAAGACGTCAAGCGGACTTAACTCCGCAACCTGATGGCTTTACCTGCTACTATTCCCACCCACCACATTTAAAAATTCAATTGAGCACATTTCTCACCAACCAAAAGTGGGGCCCACCAATTCTAGAATTTTCCACAAAAATCATTTATAATCTAATTTCTGAATCAGTCACCTCTTAAAATTCATAACAAATTATACGCTCATTTTTAACGGTTCCAAATTTGTGGACATATACTCAACTTATATATGTATAACATATTCAAAAATTACAACGATCTAACGGTCGGATTAAAAATTATAACTCACACAATAAAGCTGTAAGAACACTGATTTGATCTTTTAATACCTCCAATCCGACAAAATACTGATAAAACACCTCAACATTAATTCCTTCATTTATAACCACATAAATAAACCCATCATCAAATAAATATTTCCTTATCATATAAATCAATAATTAATTATTCACAAATAATATTACAGAATCACAATTATGAGAACCAGTAGTTCCTGTGAAAGAGGGGCTTTAGATAAGGATTTCTCCTTACTGGCGCGCAATTAGGTGACCAAACCTCTCCTTGACAGAACTTTCTAGACATTGCCAATAATGATATCTCATAATAATATTCAAATAATGTGAATTATTTATCCGATAATGGGAAATACTGTGCAGTGACAATTATTGAAACAACAATAATATAAAATATCAACGCAACAATTATTGATTCAATAAAATAAAATATTGAATAAAGAATTACTCGTAATAATTATTGAGTAGTGCCTTCTCACGTAAGAATCAATAATTGAAAAAATATCGCATAATACCGTATTATTCTTTGTAACTTCACGCCAGACATCGTATTTTTAACCACCAGTATTCCAACAATGTTAATTGAGAATAACTACGCTGTTATTTATAAAAACTCAAATTTGTCGTTTTTTTCATCCGACAGATTATTCTCATTATGGGGCCCATAAATGATCGCTAGGCAGGGTCGCATTTGGATATTCCCCAAAAAAGAATATTCCACGACCAAACGAATATTCCCCGACAACAATAAGTATTTTATAGCCACTTACGTATTTTGAAAAAATTTCATATCTCACCCTTAACTTTAAACTTTTATCAATATAATCATTTCCTGAATAATAATTATAAGAAAAATTGCATACTTTTATTTCATAAAATTCGGGGTCTTACATTTACCATGTCGTTAATGGACGGCGGTGCACCATAATCTCAATATTTTTTAGGGTTCGAGATACTAGAAGAGATGTTTTATAAATTGGGACTTGATATTTTCACAAGTACAATTTGATATTTTCACAAAATCTCTTATATGGAGTATGAGAAATTATTATTTATTATTCTTGAAAGATGAATTTTTGTGAAACTATAACTTTTACTTTTAATTGTGAAAATATCAATTCTCAATAAATTTTTATAATTAAGGTTAGGCCTTAATTAATAAATTGGGCACGATTGCTCAACCTCGACCCATATTATGATTTATCTTTCCATGCACGAGAAAAGCCCACTCAACTTAATAAACCTCACCTCATTGATTGGCTTTGAGCCTTTAATAAAAAGACTTGAATATGTAAGGAACAATTACATATTCTATTACATTTTTAAAAATAATTACAACAATAGTGCACTCATAAAATCTTTACACAATTAATACACTTCCATATTTATTTACAATATTTGTGCAATTAGGATTCCTTAATTTAGGGAATTAGTATTCAATTAGGATTCCTTAATTTAGGGGATTAGTATTAATTTACTAATTAAATTAAGTAATTAATATATCTACATATTAAAAATCAACTCTAAGTAATTACTAATTACGGAACCGTGCAATGGAGAAGTGTGTGCAGTGTCAGACGTCACCGCCCCTCGACAAAGAATGGAGGAGGGAACAAGGTTGGCAAGGCAATCGGCGACGAGTTTTTGGAAGATTTCAAGGTCTTCTTGCTCTTGGTCGTGGTTGTTTTCCATGGAAGTCACCTGGTTCCGGCGGATACTGATCCGATTTAGGAACGAACCCTGGTGATCTGTCGTCGGCATGGTGTAGTTTAAAGAGAGAAAGACACAAATGTAGATAGAGAGAGAAGATGGATAGTGAGAGAGAGAAAGATGAAGGTTTGGTGATCTGTCGCCGTCATGGTGATCTTCTTCGTTGCTGATTTGGCATTTTTCAAGTTCCATGGAAAACATTGATTAGAGTCTCCACCTGCGATTTTTTCATAGTACAGTTGCTGCGATTTTTTTATAGTACAGTTGGTAGCCAAACATTCATACCAAGGTAACCAATTCAGTGTTATTAGGTTTCTAATTTATTTTTAAAAAATCTATTCTAGATTTTTTTTATTTAATAGTGCAGTTAATTGGTAGCTAACACTTTATACAAATGTAACCAATTCAGTTTTATTGGGTTACCAATTCATTAAAAAAAATGTATTGTAGATTTCTTTATATAATGCAGTTGGTAGCTAAACCTTAATACAAAGGTAACCAATTCAGTTTTATTGGGTTACCAATTAATTATAAAAAATCTATTATAGATTTTTTTTTTCATAGTGCAGTTGGTAGCCAAACCTTAATACAAATGTAACCAACAAAAACTAACATTGTTACCTTTGAAAGTTTTGGTTACCAACTGCACTGAAATTTCTCTTGGTTACCCACAAAAACTAAAATGGTTACCTTTATATAAATATTTGGATACCAACTGCACTAAAATTTATCTTTTTCTCCTTTTAATTTCTGGACTAAATCAACATTCGTCATAATGCCAGCTGTGGCCGTAATGGATGAGGAGATCGGCGTCCATGGCGGCTACACCTTCAAGATCTACAGATCTACATCTTCAAGGTGTTGAAGCGGCGACGAAGGGGAGGAGGAAGATGACCGGCGAAGGGGAGGAGGAAGATAATGTGACGACCCCAAAATGGGTCCATTCCACCCAACCCATTCTGAGTCGCCAAATACATGGTACAGAAAACAACTACAACTTTATTACAACAATTGTCGTGCAAAATACAACGACACATATGCTGTGAGTTTTGATACAAATATATAACAACTGTGACTCACATCCCTACCTTGGATAGCACGTCACAATGGCACCTTACATAAAGGTATAGTCAAAAACTGTTTTAGAAATTAGAATATTTTGGAAGTGCTCAAGAAAACCTTCGTACATGGTAGGCCATGCGTTTAGGTTATGATAGATATCATATGGCCACAGAATTATCCTTGGTTGACCCAATAGACCCCAAAGAAAAACGAGAAGATTACTATCATCTTCTTTCCAATGGTGAGTCTTCTCTTGACATATAATTATCTCCACTGTCTCTAATTGAGAATTATACTCCAAACAAACACCAAGATTATATAGGTAGTGCTCGTAGATATACTCCGCAAGTGGATGTGCACAACCCTGTCTTATGATGACACGAGGTTGTATATCATTAGACATCTTGTATGATAGTGGCAAAACACCCTTCCAACATTGGGTTCGCTTTACCCTAGTTGATTCACCAAATATAACTACTAAATGATAACCACCGTTCTATTCCCCTGTTACCCCCGCTTGACCCAGCTACACTTTTATTACTTGAAAGGAATTGTGAAGCAAAAGGGTGAGCACAACTAGCTCAGTAAAGAATATCATGACTAAAGATAATTAAATTATCAATAGCCTTCATCAAGAATAAATCGTAGATTTAGAACATATGGTAGATGATAAAAATTTCAACCATAGTTGCGGTTTAACGAGCAATCCATTAGAAGAGTCAAATAGACTATAAAGTCTATTATCTTCTCCATGTTAAAATCCACCAACAATGTTTTATCCCTATAACATCAATCAAACAGTTCCTTTCCACAATTATATGAATAACTCATAATCATAATTGTAATTCTAAATTTCTCTTCGCATCCAGGATGAAGATAATTTTCATCACATGTCTTTACCTGAAACATCAAAGATCATAGTTATACCAAATCACAGTTCCTGTTTATAATCATACCAACAATTTCATTTTTTGCACTACGGCCAAAGATATTCATCAACAGACCATCTTTGCACTACGGGCCAAAGATATTCATCAACAATTCATCTTTGCACTACAGAGCCAAAAATATTCCTCAACGATTCATATTTGCACTACGTGCCAAATATATTCATCAACAGATTCATATTTGCACTACAGGCCAAATATATTCATCAACGATTCATATATTTCACTCTGAAGCCAAATATATTAATATCTCAAAGAAATATATAATCATTTCGTAATTTATATAAATAATAATTATAACCATGTTGATAAATTCACCTTTGCACCTAAGTTAAAGATATTCAATTGTAAATTCAATGGTCAGCGATCATACCACCAACAATTCAACTTTCAGACTTGGCCAAAGAGAACCCATAGTTGTAAGACCCCAACTTATTATTAATGAAATTTAATTTTCTATTTATTATTTTGAAATAGTAAGGGTTGATTTGATTAATGTGGATAGTTAGGGGTAAAATCATAAAATATTTCAAAATAAGCAGTGGTTATAAAATATTCATTGTTGTTTGGGGAATATTCGTTTGGTCGTGGAATATTAAATCTTGTTGGGAATATTCGTATGACTGATGCAACCATGTGTGGGCCCCATAACGGAAAAAACGATTGGATGAAGAAAACGACAAATATAAGTGGTTTAAAAATAACAAATAAGGTTATTCACAGATTAATCTTTGTTAAAATACTTTGCGGTGGTTAAAACACGGTAAGACACGATATTGCACCAATTATTGATTCTTACGTAAGAAGGCACTACTTTCAATAATGGTTACGATAATTACTTATTCAATTATTTTATTGATTTAATAATTGTCATTGCGTTGATATTTTATATTCTTTGTTGTTTCATAATTGTCATTATACGGATATTTTTTCATTATCGAAGCAATAATTCATATTATCTAAATAATATTATTAGATAACATTATTGTCAATGTCTAGAAAGTTCTGTTCAAGGAGAGGTTTGGTCACCTAATTTCGCTACCAAGAAGGAGAAATTCTTATTGGAAAGCCCTCTTTCACAAGGAACCGCCTCGTTTATCGATATTGTGATTACGTAATATTATTTGTGAATAATTAATTATTGATTCATATGATGAGGAAAATATTAATTTTATGTGGATATAGATGGAGAAAAATTTTAATGTGACAATTGTTGAAAATTGAAATTTTATCTTTTTACGATAAGATAATTCATTTAAATGTATTATTATATTTTAATAATATAATAATGGTGATATTTTTACAACGAATGTGGGATATATGAGTATCTGACGGGAAGAGTATTTTTGTTGCAATAAATGTTTAAAACATGTTAAACATGTCGGTGGACCCCATTTATTGATCAAATTTGATTATAGCACGTAAAAATCGCCTGCTTTGTGGATTTCGGTCAATTTCATTTGGAATTTGGAAAAACTTTCTTCTGCAAAGTTGTAGAGAATTGAATTTCCTATAAAAAGTCTCGAGATTTGAATTTTCTGATAAAAGGGCTATTTATTGTGAATTATTGAAGTTCCGAAGCTCCGAAATAATTGATTTTTGGAAGTTTTAATTATTATTTTAAAGAAAAACGTTTTTTGCATTTAAGTGGGCTAACATGTGATATTAATTGCTGAAATCAGATCTTCAAAGATGGGCTAAGGAAATTTATAATATATATTAATATTTTATTAAATTTTCTGCTTTGGTGTTCTAAGCATTTTCCTATAAATAGGGTGCTTAGGTTAGAATTGAAAATCACACCGTAAATCAAGTTTTCTCTCTATATTATCGAGCGTATTCTTGTGAGTATTTTGAGTATAGATATTGTCTGAAGATAATTTTTGTATTCAAACTCACAGCTTCTTCATTGTAATAATAAAGTTGTAGTTGTTTCATACCATGTATTGACAACTCGAATGGGTGATGTATACCTATTTTGGGGCGTCACGGTTGGTATCGAGCTTAGAGATATGATCTCTGGCGGAGATCGGGGAATAGAACTAGGAGGGAGAGATTTAGTAAATCCTTCGCTAGTGTGTCCTACCTAAGCTTATTTGTTAGTTGGTTAAGCATATAGGGATATTATGTGATATATTGATTTCCTTAATTAACCCTTGTTTTATGACGGTATTTGAGAATGTCGAATGAGAATATTAACAATGGAAATGAGACCGTGGAGACGCTCAGAATCACCAACGAGGAGAACGTGCAACAAAGCGTGCAATGTTCCTCCCGTAAACAACACCACCGAAAGCGAGATGATGAGCGAGGGGATGTTTAGAAGCTTTTTGCAGTTCATACAAAATCGATTTGGGAGACTCGTGTTCAAAATATAGGAAGAAATGATAGCAATTCACGGGTTGTCACAATGCCAAGCGATTCAAAGAGTCAGGACCACCGAATTTAATGGAAAGCCGATCCGATCACGGGCGGAAACATGGGTCAAGCAAATTACCAAGATATTCGATGTCTTGGGATGCACGGAGAACAGAGGGTTCCATTCGCCACCTTTATGTTCCGTGGCGAGGCGGCGGACTCTCTGGTGGGAGTCGTGAAGCGTACCCCATCCAAATACTTTTCGGCGTGTCTTGGGAGACATTTCAGAAATTATTTAATGACAAATACTTTCACGAAAGTGTTCGTCGTATGAAGGAAGTGGAGTTCATCGATTAGAACAAAATAACATGATGGTGTCTCAAAGACGAGGCAAAGTTTTCAGAGTTATCCGGTTTGCACCTCATTTGGTGGAGAATGAGGAACGATGACGCGGATGTTTACGAGAGGTTTGAAACCCCGTCTACGACAATATCTCATTTCTCATAAATTTTCTCTCTATTCGAGGATGTTGTTAACGAGGCTTAATTGTTAGAGTGAGATAACGAGTATGTTCAACCGAGGGACCATAACCGAGGATCGTACTAGAGATAGCGGTCAATGTAATAATGATAACCAAAGGAGAAAAAAAAGACAGACAAAATGGTAACCACTCCGGTGGTAATCATAGGCCATGAAAATAGAAGAAGCGAGTCGAGGAGATTTTAAAAGAGGAGATTTAACAACGACCATGTGAAGACAGCGGTCTTACGAAGAATCGGGTTCTAAGGGAGGAGAACGACCACCCATTATATGCTATAAATCACGGAAAGAGGGACATATCGATCAAACCGCCCACAACAACAGTTCAAGGTATGCTATAATTGTGGAAAGGAAGGACATATCGCTTCGAGATTATGCGCAGAGCGAAACCTAGTTCAATGAGGACGGTGACTCAAAAAGACCATCCCGAGAAAAGTCAAAGTCAACGATTCCGGAAGAAGCGTTTGTTGTGACCGGTCAAAATGCGAGGAACCCAAACGAGGTGATCACGGGTAAGCTATTTATAAATTCTTGCGAAGTTTATACCTTACTTGATCTGGGTGCTACCCATTCATTTATCTCTCCCTGCACGTGCTCAACGTTTAAACTTGACTCGAGAAATTAGACTTTGACCTATCTGTGGAAACTCCGTTAGGAGAAACTTTCATCACATCCACCGCTTATAAATCTTGTTTGATTCAAGTTGGCACCATCACCTTACCGTTGACCTTATCTCTTTAAAAATACTTGCTTTTGATGTGATTTTAGGGATTGATTGGTTAACTACTCATCATGCCAAAATTGATTGTTTTCGTAAGGTTGTTAGTTTTCATATTCCTAACCAACCTATTATGCGAATTCAAGAAACTAAACCATTAAAATCAATCACCGTCATATCTAATCATAAAGCTATTCGTTTATTGAAAAACGGATGTCAAGCTTTCTTAGCCCATGTTATGGATTTGAATAAAGACACGCCAAATTTGAATAATATTCTGTTGTTATTGACTTTCCGACGTATTTCCCAAGAACTTCCTGGTCTACCCCCGAACGTGAAGTTGAATTCTTTATTGATCTTGAACTCGGTACAAAGCCCATTTCTAAAACCCATATCGAATGGCTCTATTGAACTTCGTGGAGTTAAAGGTCCAACTACGAGAATTGTTGAACATCGGTTTCATTCGTCCCAAGACATCTCCTTGGGGTGCTCCTGTTTTATTCGTAAAGAAGAAAGACGGAGTATGCGACTTTGTATTGACTATCGGGGAATTGAACCATGTCACCATCCGAATAGGTATCCTCTACCTCGTATTGATGACTTGTTTGACCAGTTGCAAGGGCACAATTCTTTTCAAAAATCGATCTTCGTTCTGGATATCATCAGCTGAAGATTAGAACTGAGGATATTCCAAAGACTGCCTTCAGAACTTGGTATGGGCATTATGAATTCTTAGTCATGTCTTTCGGACTAACTAATGCTCCTGCGGCTTTCATGGATATGATGAACCGAGTATTCAAGGAATATTTGGATCAGTTTGTTGTTGTCTTTATTGATGACATCCTCATATATTCCAAAAGTTGTGAAGATCATGAGCACCATTTGAAGTTAGTACTCCAAAGGCTTCGTGAAAACAAACTATATGCCAAATTGAAGAAATGCGAGTTCTGGCTTGAGGAAGTAGCATTTCTTGGGCACGTGGTGTCAAAACATGGAGTATCCGTGGACCCGGCGAAGATTGAAGCAATACAAAGTTGGGAGCAACCGAAGTCGGTGACCGAAGTACGTAGCTTTCTAGGTCTAGCTGGTTATTATCGGAGATTCGTGGAAGGGTTTTCTCGAATCGCTACTCCATTAACTCAGCTAACTCGGAAGGATACACAATTCGTTTGGAGCGAAGAATGCGAGAAGAGTTTCCAAGAGCTTAAGAGGAGACTTATTTCTAAGACTGTTCTAACAATACCATCTGTTCGGATGGATTTGTTATCTGTGGCGATGCTTGACGCAAAGGGTTAGGATGTGTTCTCATGCAACGTGGGAAAGTCATAGCCTATGCCTCGCGACAACTTAAAGAGTAAGAGAGGAATTATCCTACTCATGATCTAGAGTTGGCAGAAGTCATTTTTCGCGCTAAAGATATGGAGGCACTATCTATATGGGGAGAAAGTGGAGATATATTCAGACCATAAAAGCCTTAAATATTTCTTCACTCAAAAAGAACTCAACATCGCGGCGGCTGACGTTGGCTCGAGCTATTGAAAGACTACGACCACACTATTCAATACCATCCCGGTAAAGCGAACGTGGTAGATGGCGCATTGAGTAGAAGATCATATCTGGGAATGAGTGCGATGATGTCAAGTATACGACAGAGCCAACTTTAATAGAAAAAGTTAAGGTTGCTTGCCACCGCAATCCGGAGATGATGCGTATGAAGAAAGAAAGTACAAGAAGGAGCTATTAGGGCGAGAATTGATGAAGAAGGAATACTTCGAGTCCACTCTAGACTTTGTGTCCCTAACGACTCTGATTTGAAGTACAAGATTATGATGGAGGCACACAATACACCATTTGCAATCCATCCTGGAAGTACTAAAATGTATCGTGATCTTCGACATACATTTTGGTGGAACAATATGAAGAGAGATTGCAAAGTTTATCTCAATGTGTTTAACTTGTCAACGTGTAAAGGCGGAGCATCTAGTACCTAAGGGTTCGTTGCAACCACTTGAGATTCCGAAATGGAAGTGGGAACACATTACCATGGATTTTGTTACGGGTCTTCCTACGGTTTCTCAAGGCATCAATGCTATTTGGGTTATTGTTGATAGATTAACCAAGTCTGCTCATTTCTTGCCGATACGGGAGACTTATTCCCTTGAACGTCTTGCTAGTATGTACGTGAATGAGATTGTGAGGTTGTATGGCATGCCTGTATCCATAGTTTCTGATCGTGACCCAAGATTCACTTCAAGATTTTGGGTTAGCTTGCAAAAAGCTATGGGCACAGTTTTCGATTTAGTTCGGTATACCATCCCCAAACGGACGACAATCGGAGAGGACTATTCAAACTCTTGAAGATTTATTAAGACTTTGTGTCCTAGACTTCAAGGGCAGTTGGGATAAGTATTTACCATTGGTGGAATTCTCCTACAACAACAGTTATCAGGCAAGTATAGGTGTGGCTCCATTTGAAGCATTATATGGACGAAAGTGTCGCTTCCGATTATGTTGGGACGAGGTGGGTGAAGCAACATTGTTGGGACCCGGAGTTGAGTACGTATGACTCTGAGTAAAGATCCAAATGATTCGACAACGTATACAAACCGGCACAAGATCGACAAAAGAGTTATCGCGGATCTTCATCGAAAGGAAGTGGAATTTAGTATAGGGGATCATGTATTGTTGCGAGTTGCTCCATGGAAGGGAGTTACAAGATTTGGGAAGAAAGGAAAGCTCAATCCACGATTTATTGGTCCATTTCAAATTCTTGACCGAGTAGGAAATGTAGCCTATAGACTCGCGTTACCTCCGAGTATGTCTCGTGTTCATAATGTGTTTCACATATCTCATATTAAATATGTGAAAGACCCGAACCACGTTATAGAGTTAGAACCCAGGACAAGATACCCAAGACTTAACGTATGAGGAGGTACTGTCAAGATCTTGGATAGGAAGGAGCATGTCCTACGCCAAGAAAGGTCATACCACAAGTTAAAGTTACGTGGAGGAATCATGCTATATAGGAAATGACACGGGAATTGGAAATGAAATGAAAGCGAGGTATCCTTACCTTTTCAAACACACCAGTCGTGACGTCCAATTTCGAGGACGAAAATTTCATAAGGAGGGAGGTTGTAAGACCCCAACTTATTATTAATGAAATTTAATTTTCTCTATTTATTATTTTGAAATAGTAAGGGTTGATTTGATTAATGTGGATAGTTAGGGGTAAAATACGCAAATATTTCAAAATAAGCAAGTGGTTATAAAATATTCATTGTTGTCGGGGAATATTCGTTTGGTCGTGGAATATTCGTATTACTACGGTAGCGACCGTGTGTGTGGGCCCCATAACTAAAAAAGCGATTGGATGAAGAAAACGACAAATATAAGTGGTTTAAAAATAACGACAGTAGTTATTCTGCAGATTATCTTGTTAAAATACTCGGTTGGTTAAAACACAAGAAGACACCAGTATTGCACCAATTATTGATTCTTACGTGAAGGCACTACTCAATAATGGTTACGATGAATTACATTCAAAGATTTTATTGATTTAATAATTCTTGCGTTGATATTTTATATTCTTTGTTGTTTCAATAATTGTCATTACACGATATTTTTCATTATCGAAACAATAATTCATATTATCTGAATAATATTATTAGATAACATTATTGGCAATGTCTAGAAAGTTACGTCTAAGGAGAGGTTTGGTCACCTAATTGCTACCAAGAAGGAGAAATTCTTTTTGAAAGCCCCTTTTCTGTGAACTGCACAGTTGTCAATATTGTGATTCTGTAATATTATTTGTGAATAATTAATTATTGATTCATATGATGAGGAAAATATTGATTTTATGTGGATATAGATGGAGAAAAATTTTAAAGTGACAATTTTGAAAATTAAAATTTTATCTTTTTCCGATAAGATAATTCATTTAAATGTATTATTATATTTTAATAATTAAATAATGGTGATATTTTTACAACGAATGTGGGATATATGAGTATACGAGGAGGAAGAGTATTTACATTTGCAATAAATGTTTAAAACATGTTAAACATGTCGGTGGACCCCATTTATTGATTTGAAATTTGATTATAATTTCTGTAAAAATCGCTTGCTTTGTGGATTTCTTCGAATTTTATAAGGAATTTGGAAAAACTTTCTTACTCAAAGTTGTAGAGAATTGAATTTCCTATAAAATGTCTTGAGATTCGAATTTTCTGATAAAGGGCTATTTATTGTGAATTATTGAAGTTCAAGTTCAAAATAATTGATTTTTGGAAGTTTTAATTATTATTTTTTAGAAAAAAGCGTTTTTTTGCATTTAAGTGGGCTAACATGTGATATTAATTCTTTAAATCAGATCTTCAAAGATGGGCTAAGGAAATTTATAATATATATTAATATTTTATTAAATTTTACGCTTTGGTGTTCTAAGCATTTTCCTATAAATAGGGTCTTGGGTTAAATTGAAAATCACACCGTAAATCAAGTTTTCTCTCTCTATATTATCGAGCGTATTCTTGTGAGTATTTTGAGTATAGATATTGTCTAGAAGATAATTTTTGTATTCAAACTCACAGTTTTACTGTTGTAATAATAAAGTTGTAGTTGTTTCTGTACCATGTATTGACAACTCAGAATGGGTGATGTATACCTATTTTGGGGGCGTCACAATAGTCACGATTATACCACTAATCTACCTATCTTTACACTCAAGTAAAAGAGAAATTCAACATCAGGGTTATAAAAATGATATATATGATAATAAAAACAATATGATCAACAACTGCAATTATTTTCAAGAGCAACAATCATAAATCAACGATAATTTGGTCAGAAAAAGAAACCAATTTTTTTTTCGTGAATAGTACCCGTGAAAAGTAACCCATTAATAGTAACTTATGAATAGTAACTCGTGAATAGTAACTCATGAATAGTAACTCGTGAATAGTAACTTATGAATAGTAACTCGTGAATAGTACTCCGTATTCGTACATAGTACCGTATACGTAAATAATGTCATATACGTAAATAGTGCCATATACATGAATAGTTCCGTATACGTGAATAGTGCTGTATACGTAAATAGTAACCCCGACTCAAAAAGGTAGAAATTCCACAATAAGATCCATACCAATATGTCAGTATAATGATATTAAAAGAATAACATCATTATGAAGAATATAACATCCCTTAATATCCCTTACTATCCCTTACATGATCCTTACTGAATCCCTTACCTCAAAAGAGCAAAGACTTCTTATTTGGATATCGGATATGACTCTGAAGGAAACTTGCACTGAAGAATAGCAACTCACCAAGTATCTAAATACTTACAAAATACACTCGATAATCTAGAGAGAGAAAGAGAAAAGCTTATGTTTACGGTGTGATTTTCAAATTCTAACTTAGCCTCTATTTATAGGAAAATGTTAAGACGCTCAAGTAGACTTAACTCAGAATCTTTGATGGCTTTATCTGCTACTATTCCCACCCACCACATTTGAAAATTCAATTGAGCACATTTCTCACCAACCAAAAGTGGGGCCCACCAATTCTAGAATTTTCCACCAAAATCATTTATAACTTAATTTCCGAATCAGTCACCTCTTAAAATTCATAACAAATTATACGCTCATTTTTTAACGGTTCCAAATTTGTGGACATATACTCAACTTATATATGTATAACATATTCAAAAATTACAACGATCCAACGGTCAGATTAAAAATTATAACTCACACAATAAAGCTGTAAGAACATTGATTTGATCTTTTAATACCTCCAATCCGACAAAATAGTGATAAAACACCTCAACATTAATTCCTTCATTTATAACCACATAAATAAACCCATCATCAAATAAATATTTCCTTATCATATAAATTAATAATTAATTATTCACAAATAATATTACAGAATCACAATTATGACAACCAGTGCCGTTCCTCGTGAAAGAGGGGCTTTCGATAAGGATTTCTCCTTACTTTGGTGCGCCGCAATTAGGTGACCAAACCTCTCCTCGATGTAACTTTCTAGACATTGTCAATAATGATATCTCATAATAATATTCAAATAATATGAATTATTGATCCGATAATGGAAAATCATTGTGCAAAGGACAATTATTGAAACAACAATAATATAAAATATCAATGCAAAGAATTATTGATTCAATAAATAAAATATCGAATAAGAATTCAGTAACAATTATTGAGTAGTGCCTTCTCACGTAAGAATCAATAATTGAAAAAATATCTTGTAATACCGTATGCCATCTTGTGTGCAACTACGCCATTCATCGTATTTTAACCACCGGTATTCCAACAAGTTGTTAATTGTAAAAACTATGTCGTTATTTATAAAAACTCAAATTTATCGTTTTCTTCATCCGACAGTTATTCTGTTATGAGGCCCACAAATGATGCTACTAGTAAATGGGATATTCTTACAAAAAAGAATATTCCACGACCAAACGAATATTCTCCGACAATAATAAGTATTTTATAGCCACTTGCGTATTTTGAAAAAAATTCATATCTCACCCTTAACTTTAAACTTTTATCAATATAATCATTTCACGAATAATAATTATAAGAAAATTGCATACTTTTATTTCATAAAATTTAGGGTCTTATAGATAAAGTTGCCAAACTTTGAATATTTGAATTTTTTTTTTTGTTAGATCCAAGATATTTGAATTATTAATTATGGTAGTTATTTCTCCTTGATTTTAGGTTTCCTTATTATTATGAATTGAATCCTATACTAATTCTCTAAATTAAGGAATCCTAATTGCACTAATATTGTAAATAAATATAGAAAGTGTATTAATTGTGTAAATATTTTATGAGTGCACTAATTGTGTAATTACTTTCTAAATGTTGTATATTATTGTAAATGACCCAATATGTAACTTATAACTTTGGATTCTTTACATTAATATACAATAATTAGAAAATAATTACAAAATTGGTGTATTAACAAAATAATTACAAAAAAAGTGCAATACAATAACCAAACATATTAAACCCTAGATCTCTCATCTACCTATTCTCTTCATCTCCCTCACCGCCTCCTCTCTCCTCCATCCTCCCTCCTCCCCTTCATCCTCCTCCCCCGCCGCGAAGCTCCTGAAGAAATTGGGTTACACCGTCCTTGTCCTTGTCGCGCCGCCGCTACCTACTACTCTTTCCCTTTCCCTGAAAAAGATAACTGTTGGTTTTCTTACACAATTTCAAGCAGATTCCAAGGAAATAGATGATATACTTTTGATTTTTTGATTCCTTAGTTTTTTTATTTTTTAAAGTTTCTTTTGATTTTTTCCTTTGATTAATTACCTTGTCACTGAAATTTATAGAAGAAACCAACGGAGATAAAGTAGACATGTCACTAAAATTGAATAATATTTTGTATTTTTTTCTTCTTACATTAAGTAAGAGGAAAACTACACGACTACTCTCTGATTTCATCATGGTTTAACAAGATAAAGAAAACAAGTACATGTAACACTTGGTAACTGTTCTGATTTTTTTTATGACTATTTGGTTACCCACATAAACTAAAATGGTTACCTTTGTATGAAAGTTTGGTTATCAACTGCACCATAAACAAATACATGTACCGACGGCGATCATTGCAGAAACTAATAAATTGTTAATGTTGCACATGTTGAAGAAAATAAATCCAGCTAACACTTGAAAATTGTTCTTAAATTTTTTATAATTAATCGGTAACCTAATAAAACTAAATTGGTTACCTTTGTATGAAGGTTTGGCTACTAACTGCACTATGAAAAAAAATGTACCGACGACGACCATGGTTGCACATGTTGAAGAGAACAAATCCAGGTAACACTTGGAAACTGTTCTTAAATTTTTTTTAATATAATTAATTGATAACCCAATACAACTGAATTGGTTACCTTTGTTAATATAAAAAATTAATAATTTTTTTAAGTTAAGTTGGAATAGCATTGGTGAACTAAACTGTCCTCACCCCACATGATCAGATGTTGATTTTTTAAGCTACCTTAGTTTCAAATTACCAATTTAAGAATTTTAGTTTCAAGTTACCTAAGCCTCCACCTCCACCTACTCCACCGCCAAGTCCACCACCACCACCCGCTCCTCCACCTATGCCACCACCAGCTCCTCCTCCTAGACCACCACCTGCACCCCCACCAAGTCCACCACCACCTCTAGCACTCCCACCAAGTCCACCACCAGCACCACCTCCAAGGCCACCCCCGCCACCTAGTCCACCACCAGCACCACCTCTAAGGCCACTCTTGGAGGATTTGAATATTAAGCAAAAGTAGCGGAAAAGAGGAGAGAGAAAATGGAGAGAAGAAACAGAGAAATTAGATGAAAAGGAGCATGAGGTGGAGGATTTGAGGAACGAAATGTATAGCAGATCTAGATCTCCAATTATGTTTCTATTTAAAACACTAATTTTGTAAATATATAAAATATTAAAAATATATTAATTCTGTAGATATTTTTTGGATGCACTTTTGTTGTAATTTTTTTTAAAAATATACTAGAAAATGTAAATGTTCCTATAACTTTTCATTTATAAGCCCTCTAAAGTTGACATCGTTAAGCATCCAACTTTTTCTCTCTCCTCTTTTTATCTTGTTTTTCTCGTTTTCCACTATTGACTATTCTAAACTACATAACAAATAAATTACATAAAATGATTTTTAATGAAAGATATTCACTTGTTTTTGGAATAATCAGAATTTTCTCCAAATTGTAATCAATTGTTTTATCATTTATGGTGTTTGACAAATAATTTGTTATTATCATATTTTCTAACTCCACTACAATTTTTTCGATCACTTCATAAAATCATTTGATTGTCAAAGATCTTCAAAAAACAATTGATAAACATTTTATTAATTCAACTCAGCAATACTTTTCTATCCCAAAAAAGGTTTGAGGTTAAGAATTTATATAATTTAACATTAATTTCATATAATAATGTACCAAACGTATTACGTCTTATTTCTAAGTTAGAGGTTAAGGATTCCAAACCCACCGATTAATGAGAGCAGATCATTTGTCCCCATTTTGCATGTTCCCATCTGTCCCCCACCTAATTTTTTGACACCTGACCTCTTATTTAACACCAATCAACTCTAACTTAACCGTGTTAATTAACACTTAACTCTGTTATCTCCTAATAAAAAAATAGAATTCCAAAACATTTACGTTTGCAGCTTCCCTCACATCAATTTTTTCATCAACGACATCATCTTCCAAAATCCCTCTGATCAAATTTAAATCAAATGCTTTGGGTTTGCCTTTTTTTGGTCAATCTGGAAAGGGGAAGAGCACAACTCCACAAACCGGTGTTCATCTTCTTCGTGGGTTCCACTGATTGCTTTGATAATGGCATTCCCTTTTGTCTGCGAACTAGTTTTTAAAATGTCGACTCTATATTTGGAATTCAATGTGTCAGGGATGAAGATATTGGAGAGGAATTCCTAAATGCTTGAAAAATATGAAGAGGACATTCTAGTTGAAGTATTGATGTATAGAAATTTGTCAGATTATTGTGTGTTGTAATTTGGATCCGTGAATGGACCATATGTTATAGAATGGTAGGATGGTTGAAGTGCACTCTAACTGTTTGAGAAAATGTCAAACTTAGATTTCACTTTACAGTATGTTGATGTAATTTGGTTTTGTGAATGAACAAATTGTGCTACAAGCATATAATGATTTAAGTGCACCGTGAATGTTTAAAATGAATATCCATATGATTCATTCAAATTAAAACACAAAAGAAAGGAAAAGATAAGAGCAATCATCTCTATAAAATAGCCAAACTAATCCAACTTATCAATATTTTTAATTATGGCATAAACCAATCTTATGATATTAAATCCAGGAAAAATTGTCATGCTCATCCAAATTAACATCAATCAATTCCCCTTAGGACACAAACCATACATATAAAAGTCAGTACATGGAAAAATCAAAATAATTAACTAACTATAGTCAACTCCACAACCACTTGACTAAGACACAACCAAAATTTTTCTCAACTTTCCCAGCTTTTCCAGTACTTTGTCTTCTCATTGCTCAAATTGACGTCTCCCCATATATGAATCTTCATGGCTTGTGAGTTGAGAGCCAAACAAGTCTACTCCTCTCAATGGGAATTGTGTTTGTACTCATAAACATATTCATATGTAAAGAGATATGACTAATATTATTTGAGAAAGCAATAGTCATGGCAAAATAATTTAATTGAATGCATTATACTACCTGTGATAGGTTAACCATGTTGGTGGAAGATTCCTCATTGCTTATGGTATCATAGCTTCCCATATATTGTTGCTGGTTTGTATCCAGAAAATAAGATGCACACAATAAAATTATCAGAATCAAAGTTAATTATACTTGTTTTCAAAGTGATATCCTTTACAAGTAATATTATAATTTAAAGGTAATGAGAAACTATAAATACATGAGATAATTGAATTCGCGGTCTAAATTGCATTTATGGAGGCATTGCATTTGACTCATTGACTGGATAATAGAGTGGTGCTCTGTGTGATAAGTTTTGCTCAATTGGGTCCTTGCATTTCAATTAGACAGATAAGTATAAGCCTAGCCATAAAAGTATGTATACTACTTTAAAAGGGAAAAAATATCTGTTGGATTTGGACCGTAGAAGGCATAACAATTTGTGTAGATGAAACACTCGGTGGTTGCACTGCTTTATTTCAAGTCATTTTCTATCTTTTGTTCTTTTCCAAAGCACTTCTCGGCCTACTATATGTACTAACCACTCTTGCTTTGGTTTTAATTCCTTTCACTCAACTGTTAGGATTATCATCCATAAGAATACTTCCACTAAGATCAGACACATTATCCATGGCTAGTGATGGGGCTTGTGGAGCTTCTTCAACTGTTTTTTCTTTGAAACATGCATCTACCTCCGCTATTGCCTTGGTAATTGCTGATAAAGCAATTTGATATGCATTTTCAGATTTCACTGTTCTTGTTGCAAGTCGGATGTTTAATCGGCATAAGTCTCTATAACGCTTCACTATTTCTGCCCTTGGGTCACTTCCACATGCAGTATTGCAACTGACTTTTGCACTCTCAACCTTAATTGTTTTTGTCCATCTATTCAAGATATACTGACTAGGAATCCTCTTAACATTTCTTGCAGATAGAACCTTTAAAGCATGTGCACACAAGACTCCTACAAACTCAAACTTCTTACAACTGCATGAAATCTTACCATCTATTGAATCGTACATGACTGTATGGTGGGAATGTTTCCCATGAGGGCTAAGTATGTATTTGCTCACTATTCCAAACTCGCCAAAGAAGTTCAAGGCACAATCATGAGCTTTACATAGCTCACTCTGGTCTCTGAAATACCTTAAACATATCTTTGGCGTGTAAACACTTGCTGCATGTTTCAAAATTTCCACCGGAAACGACAATGCAGGAAAACTTTGACTTGCATTATGGTCAGCCTTCAATTCTTAAAAACGACGATCATCAACCAATCTTTGAAAATGTTGAAAAAATCGCATCAAATCATGTTAGTAACTTACATACTTTTTTAGACAACTATTCATGTTTTCGCTACGTTGGGTGGTGGTAATATCTGCACAAAAAGTTTCCCGGCCATAAACTAATGTCCATTTCTCCTTTATACCAAACAATCGGAGTAACCAATCATTGTCTTGGAGTCCATATTTTTCGAGCATGTTTTTCCACGCATTCAAAAAGTCATCTTCATCCTCATAATCATATATGCAAGAACTAAAATCTTTGGAAAAATATCTGAACTTCTCAAAAATAACTGCTGAGATGTTTGGCTGCATTTTGATAAATGTGCCAAATGCATAATCGATGTTTAGTTTCTTGCCATTTTGAACCTAATGCTTTAGCCATTACAACATCTTGGTCTGTAAGAATTGTCTAAAGTTTACTTCCAGACATAGCCTTGGCAAAAGTGTCAAACAACCACTCGAAAGTTGGAGCAATCTCATCATATAATAATGCAGCACCAAATATAATTGTTTGTTTATGATTATTCACCCCAACAAACATGGCAAAAGGCCTTCCTTCTTTGTTTTTTCTATAGGTTGTATCAAAACATACCACATCACCAAAGTAACCAAAATCTACCATCATCCTTGCATCGACCAAAAAAATGTTAGTTATTAGATCATGTGCATCCACTTGTATAACATAAAACGAATTGGGATCATTCAATTGCATTTGTTGTAAATATTCCAACACACCACCCGTATCCCCTACCTTCATTTACGTCGTTCTTTTAGAGCAGAAATAATTCTTATAATCATCATGAATAAATCCAAGATATTGACGACGACCAGCTTGCCTACTCAAAAATTCAAAAGTAGCTTTTGGAGCAATTCCTGAACTGTCAGCCATATTAGCTTCAACGATTTGTGCTAGAGTCATGCTCCTATGAGACCTAAAAAATTGGGCCTTTCTAGAACTGGAAGTCACATGTGTATGATCAGCCACAAACTCAATGACCTGATACTTACCATTTAAATGACAATTAATTTTCATCCTTGCTTTACAATCGAATCTTGTCTTAGCCCTATATTTCGCATAAACATCACGTTTATCATATCGACGTTTACCTTCAGCAGAACAAACAAAAAGCCTATGTGACGCCTTTAAAAATTAGGTATACATCACCCATTCTCGAGTCATTGAATCATAGTACAAAATTCAGATATAACTTCATTTATACAACTGTTGAAATTGTCAGATAGATAATATGACCACGATTAATCGTGAGTTTTAATACAAATGTATGTAACTCTCATGGTACCTTACGACCACATCCTTACAATGGTACTTTACATAAAAGTATAGTCAAAGACTGCTTTTAGAAATTAAAATCTTTGGGAAGTCAAGAAAAACCTTCGTATACATGGGAGGCCATGCGTCTAGATTATAATAGATATCATATGGCCACAGAATTATCCTTGGTTGACCCAATAGACCCCAAAGAAAAACGAGAAGATTACTATCATCTTCTTTCCAATGGTGAGTTTTCATTTGACATATAACTATCTCCACTGTCTCCAAGTGAATATTATATTTCAAATAAACTCTAAGATCATATAGGTAGTGCCCGTAGATATACTCTGCAAGTGGATGCGCACAACCCTGTCTTATGATAACACGAGGTTGTATGTCATTAGACATCTTGTGTGATAGTGACAAAACACCCTTCCAAAGTTGGGTTCGCTCACCCTATTTGATTCACCAAATATAACTACTAAATGATGTACGAGAATACAACACACTTTTCTATATTGTTTAGGAAGAACCTCCATGCCTAAAGACCATCGTTTCTATTCCCGTGTTATCCCCGCTCGACTTCAAATGACACACTCTTACGACAACACTCTTATTACAGAAAGGAATTGTGAAGCGAGAAAGGGTGAGCACAACTAGCCCGAGAAAGAATATCATGACTAAAGATAATTAAATTATTAATAGCTTTCATCAATAATAAATCGGAGATTTAGAACATATGGTAGATGATAAAACTTTTCAACCATAGTTGCGGTGAACGAAAGCAATCCACTAGAAGAGTCAATAGACCGTGAATCTATTATCTTTTCCATGTTAAAAGTCCACCAATAATATTTTATCCTTGTAACATCAATCAACAATTCCTCATCCCACAATCATATGAATAACTCATAATCATAATTGTGATCCACGAATTCTTTTCGCACCCAAGACGAAGATGATTCTCATCACCTATCTTCACCTGAAATATCACAAATCATGGTTATACCAAATCACAATTCCTGCTCATAATCATACTAATAAATTCATCTTTGCACTACAAGCCAAAGATATACAACTGTAAAACCAATAATGCTGATACTCAGCTTAACAAATAATCCACATCATCGAATCACCCCTACACCACGGCCAAGGATATTCATTAATATCACATCCATGAATTATCCATGCACTACGGCCAAGGATATTCATTATTATCACATCCATGAATTAATATTTCATTGCTGAGACTCAGCTCAATAATTAATCCACATTATCAAATCATCCCTGCACTACAGGCCAAGGATATTCTTTAGTATCACGACCACGAATTATCCATGCACTACGGGCCAAAGATAATCGTGTTTTCATCAACTGGTCCCCGATCATGCCATATAACAATTCATCTTTGCACCTTGGCCAAGAGAATCCATAGCCATAATCATACCAAAAGCGTCCCATCAATACACTACGGCCAATGAGGACTTTTTATTAAGATCACAACCACAAATTATCCATGCACTACGCGCCAAAGATAATCGTGTTTTTATCAACCATTCCCGATCATGCTATAAAATAATTCATCTTTGCACCCTTGGTCAAGAGAATTCATAGCCATAATCATACCAAAAATCGTCCCATCAATGCACTACACGCCAACGAGGACTTTTACCACGTCATTTGTAACATTACGGTTAAGCGATTATCTTAGAATAATCCTCAGTCATAATCATACCAACTCCATCTATGCACTACAAAAGCCACGAGATGACTTTCAACAAAATATAAATATGAGGATGATGACAATGATATAAGAATTCAATAAAACAAGTTCAAGAATTAATTTAACCAAGAACTAATAACGTCTCATTTACTCGTAACTAGATTATTTTCATAAAAAAATACCAAATCAGTCCCAAAAATTATTCTTTTCTGGGATTAAGCATAATATAGTCCCATATTGAATATATATTTTTCTCGGAATTTTTAAAATTCATTTATTATTTTTCAAAAATCAACTTCTAATTAATTCCTTAAGAAATTAGCTACCTCAAGTTTAACTCTAGAAATTCCCAAATCTTAGCAGGATCTTACACATGTTAACGTGAGCTTCCAGTTTAAATTTCATGGTCATCGGAGTTATAGAACTCCGGTTATAGCGTTTTTCGTCGAAAAAACTTAAATATTGAAATGGTCATAACTTGCTCATTTTAAGTCGGAATGAGCTCAGTTTTGGACAGGAGGTACTTTATACCATATACTTTCATGTCCCAAAAGGCCAGAATTTTTCTTACAAATAAAGTGGCCGAAACAGCCCTTTTAAAATCGTGGAAACAGCCTTTTTCATATTTTGCAATTTTTCGTACTTTGCTAAAATCAGTCCACACAAAAATCTACAACACCTTTTCCAGTGATTCTACTTGGATAAGTTACAAAACTTATAGACCTAACTCTAGAACTTAACCACACTCAAAAATTCAAAATATAATAGGAGATATGGTCAATTAAATGTCATGTTCCATTTTCACCAAAATCTGACTTTTCTACCCTTTGTGATTTCTAAGAAACTTTTATGTTTTCACATAATAACCAACATAACTCATCATAACACTTACTAATACCACATATACCCATGATTTTCATCAGTCCAATGCTTTTATTATGACTTTCATCATAATCCACGTAAATAAATCATTTCCACAATTTAATAAGGAATGAAATACAAAGGATCATTCACCATGCATGTGGTAATCCACATGCACGTTTATTCCAATGAATAATAAAGAATGGAATAATGAAGGATTCACCATGCGCATTTATAGTATTGCATGCATGGGTTATTCCCAACAAAATAATAAATAATGGAACTGTGTCCAGTAGAAAGCGCACGCATGTGGATATTCCGACATAATAATAAAGAATAGAATAACAACAGGAATCACCATGCATATGGTACTTCGCATAGACAAGTTATTCCAACATAATGATAAATAACGGAACCAGGTCCGACGTAAAACGCACAGACAGGATGTTCCAACATAATGATAAATAATGGAACCAGGTCCGGCGTAAACTCACAGACAGGATGTTCCAACAGAATGATAAAGAATGGAATAATAGAAGAATTTCACCAAGTATAGGGTAGCCCGCGTATACAGGTTATTCCAATAGAATAATAAAGAATGGAATAACAGAAGTTCTCTTCATGGATAAGAAAGAAATAAAACTCCCTACGAGTACAACAAATAATATTCCCTACCTTAAGAAGATGAGTACTGGATATATAAGTAGTGAAGTAGCAGAATACTTTCTTCTTTCTCTCTATAGTTTATCTCTCTAGAGTTTCAGTGAATTCGTAAGAAAATAATGAAGGAATGAGCTTCTATTTATAGAAAAATGGACTACATAGTAACTAACTCATGAACGGTCCAGATTGATTTACTTTAATCTGATGGTCCATATTGAAAGCAAAATCTTTTAAATAAAATATAATATATTCTATTTATAATCTAATAAAACGAATAACTTTATAAAAGATTTTACCCTGCAAACACTATGCAACACTATGCAAACACTATGCATAATAAAATATAATATATTCTAATTATTGTCTAATAAAATAGATAACTTTATAAAAGTATTATGTTTTATATAAAAAGATTTTACTATGCAAAATACTATGCAGGCACTATGCAACACTATGCATAATAGAATATAATATATTCTATTTATAGAATAAATTTATAAAAGTATTCTGTTTTATATAAAAAGATTTTACTATGCAAAACACTATGCAAAAACTATGCAACACTATGCATAATAGAATATAATATATTCTATTTATAGAATAACTTTATAAAAGTATTCTGTTTTATTACATTAATAATACCAATAACAAAACTGAGTGACTTATCACGTAAGCATCAATAATCAATACCGTGTGCTACTATGCAACCACGCGTATTACTGTACTTTTACTACCGAGTAGTTCAACAGTATTAACGGTAAAACTTCCGCCGTTATTTTCATAAAAATATTTTTGTCGTTTTCTCATTCCGAAAATAATTCCGTTGTGGGGTCTACCAATGATTGTACCGTCGTATGGATATTCCCCGACAAAAAAGAATATTCCCCGACCAATCGAATATTATATAACAACTTGTATACTTTGCAAAATTTATAAATACTACCCACAACTATAACATTATATCAAATCCACACCATAATATAAAAAATAAAAAATTATTTTGAGAAAATTAAATATTTATTCATAAAATCTGTGGTCTCACAATCTACCCTCCTTATAGAATTTCGCCCTCGAAATTTACGTACGTACCTGGTATTCGAAGAGATGAGAATACCTTGCTTTCTTTTCGGATTGTACCTTCCCGGTTATTTGCTCTGTAACATGATTTTCCGTTGCTCATCTCATGTATTTCAGATATCATTCTAGAATATATCTTCAAAACAAAGGTCAATTGACATATCACAAATTATCAATTTATCAAGTAAAAAAATTTCGGCTTAGGTAAGTCACACACTAGCGAAGTATATTACTCGTCTCTCCCCTCCTAGTTCTAGACTCATATCTCCGCCAGCGACCATATCCCTAAGCTCTGATACCAAATATGACGCCCCCAAAATTAGGTATACATCACCCATTCAGAGTCGCCAGATACATATTACAAAATTCGGATCTAACTTCATTTATACTGTCGTTGAAATGTCAGATATATAATACGACCACGATTAATCGTGAGTTTTAATACAAATGTATGTAACTCTCATGGTGCCTCGACCACATCCTTACAATGGTACTTTACATAAAAGTATAGTCAAAGACTGTTTTAGAAATTAAAATATTTAGGAAGTGCTCATGGAAACCTTTATACATGGGAGACCATGCGTCTAGGTTATAATAGATATCATATGGCCACATAATTATCCTTGGTTGACCCAATAAACCCCAAAGAAAAACGAGAAGATTACTATCATCTTCTTTCCAATGGCGAGTCTTCTCTTGACATATAACTATCTCCACTGTCTCCAAGTGAATATTATATTTCAAATAAACTCTAAGATCATATAGGTAGTGCCCGTAGATATACTCGTGAGTGGATCGCACAACCACATCTTATGATAACACGAGGTTGTATGTCATTAGACATCTTGTGTGATAGTGGCAAAATACCCTTCCAAAGTTGGGTTCGCCTCACCCTATTTGATTCACCAAATATAACTACTAAATGATGTATAGAATACAACACACTTTTCTATACTATTTAGGGAGAACCTCCATTCTTAGAGACCATTGCTTATTCTCCCTGTTATCCTCGCTTCAATTCTAAGAACACTCTTTACAGCAACAATCATTATTACACGAAAGGAATTATGAAGCAGAAAGGGTTAGCACAACTAGCCCAGTAAAGAATATCATGACTAAAGATAATTAAATTATCAATAGCTTTCATCAATAATAAATCAGAGATTTAGAACATATGGTAGATGATAAAACTTTTCAACCATAGTTGCAGCGGAACGAGCAATCCACTAGAAGAGTCAAATAGACCATCAGGTCTATTATCTTTTCCATGTTAAAAGTCCACCAATAATATTTTATCCTTGTAACATCAATCAACAATTCCTGTCCACAATCATATGAATAACTCATAATCATAATTGTGATCCTGAATTCCCTTTTCGCACCCAGGACGAAGATGATTTTCATCACCTATCTTCACCTGAAATATCACAAATCATGGTTATACCAAATCACAATTCCTGCTCATAATCATACTAATAAATTCATCTTTGCACTACTGAGCCAAAGATATACAATCATAAAACCAATAATCTTTGAGACTCGACAACAAATAATCCACATCATCGAATCACCCCTGAACTACGGCCAAGGATATTCATTAATATCGCATCCATGAATTATCCATGCACTACGGCTAAGGATATTAATTATTATCACATCCATGAATTAATATTTCATTCATCGAGACTCACCAATAATTAATCCACATCATCAAATCATCCACTCTTTCTACGTGCCAAGGATATTCTTTAAGTATCCGACCACTAATTATCCATGCACTACGAAATAAAGATAATCGTGTTTTTCATCAACTGATCCCGATCATGCCATAAAATAATTCATCTTTGCACCATTGGTCAAGAGAATCCATAACCATAATCATACCAAAAATCGTCCCATCAATGCACTACAGACCAATGAGGACTTTTTTCATTAGTCTCACAACCACAAATTATCCATACACTACAAAAGCCAAAGATAATTGTGATTTTATCAACTATCCCGATCATGCTATAAAACAATTCATCTTTGCACCCTTGGTAGAAGAGAATCCATAGCCATAATCATACCAAAAAGCGTCCATCAATGCACTATAAAGCAATGAGGACTTTTACCACGTCATTTGTAACATTACGGTCATGATTATACTGAATAATCCTCATCATAATCATACCAAGTCCATCTATGCACTACATGCCACGATGACTTTCAACAAAATATAAATATGAGGATGATGACAATGATATAAGAATTCAATAAAACAAGTTCAAGAATTAATTTAACCAAGAACTAATAACGTCCTCATTTACTCAGAACTAGATTATTTTATAAAGAAATACCAAATCAGTCCCAAAAATTATTCTTTTAAGGATTAAGCATAATATAGTCCCATATTGAACATATATTTTTCTCAAAATTTTTAAAATTTATTTACTATTTTCAAAAAATCAATTTCTAATTAATTCCTTAAGAAATTAGCTACCTCAAGTTTAACTCCGAAATTCCCAAATCTTAGCAGGATCTTACACATGTTAACGTGAGCTTCCAGTTTAAATTTTATGGTCATCCTGAGTTATAGAACTCCTAAGTTATAAGCGTTTTGGTCTAAAAAACTAAATATTGAAATGGTCATAACTTGCTCATTTTAAGTTAGAATGAGCTCGATTTTAGACAGAGGTACTTTATACCATATACTTTCATGTCCCAAAAGGCTAGAATTTTCTCACAAATTAAGTGGCCAAAACAAATTTCTTTTAAAAATCGTGGCGGTGAGCTTTTTCATATTTTGCGCTTTTTCAGTACTTTGCTAAAATCACCACCTACGAAAATCTCTACAACACCTTTTCCAGTGATTCCACTTGGATAAGTTACAAAACTCATAGACCTAACTCTAGAACTTGACCACACTCAAAAATTCGAAAAATTGAATTTCATGTTCCATTTTCACCAAAATCTGACTTTTCAACCCTTTGTGAAACTTTCATGTTTTCACATAATAACCAACATAACTCATCATAACACTTACTAATACCACATATACCCATGATTTTCATCAGTCCAATGCTTTTATTATGACTTTCATCATAATCCACGTAAACAAATCATTTCCACAATTTAATAAGGAATGAAATCTGAAGGATCATTCACCACGCATGTGGTAATCCACATGTATGCAGTTATTCTAACGAATAATAATAAAGAATGGAATAACGATGATTCACCATGCGTGCGATAGAGACGCATGCATGCGGTTATTCCCAATAAAATAATAAATAATGGAACCAGTCCCAGAAACGCATGCATGTGATATTCCGTATAATAATAAAGAATGGAATAATAACGAAATCACCACGCATGCGGTATTTGGCGATGTATGTGTTATTCCAACATAATGATAAATAATCGGAACCAAGTCCCATAGAAAACGCATGATGTGGATGTTCCAACGAATGATAAATAATGGAATCAGTCCCACAGAAACGCATTGCATGTGATGTTCCAATGTAATAATAAAGAATGGAATAACGGAAGAATTTCACCAAGTATAGGGTAGCAGCATGATCTGAGTTATTCCAATAGAATAATAAAGAATGGAATAATAGAAGTTCTCTTCGTGGGATAAGAAAGAAATAATACTCCCTACGAGTACAACAAATAATATTCCCTACCTTAAGAAGATGAGTCTTTGGATATATAAGTAGTGAAGTAGCGAATAATACTTTCTTCTTTCTCTATATAGTTTATCTCTGAGAGTTTCAAATTGAATTAAATAAGAAAATAATGAAGGAATGAGCTTCTATTTATAGAAAATGGGATCAGATAAGAATTAACTCATGAAACAGTTAGATTGATTTACTTTTAATCTAACTATCCATATTTTAAGCAAAATCTTTTAAATAAAATATAATATATTCTATTTATAATCTAATAAAACGAATAACTTTATAAAAGATTTTACCTATGAAACACTATGCAACACTATGCAAACACTATGCATAATAAAATATAATATATTCTAATTATTATTTAATAAAATAGATAACTTTATAAAAGTATTATGTTTTATATAAAAAGATTTTACTATGCAAAATACTACGCAAAGACTACGCAACACTATCGTAATAGAATATAATATATTCTTTTTATAGAATAACTTTATAAAAGTATTACATTTTATATAAAAAGATTTTTTACAATGCAAAACACTATGCAAAACACTATGCAACACTTATCGTAATAGAATATAATATATTATATTTATAGAATAACTTTATAAAAGTATTACTGCTTTATTACATTAATAATACCAATAACAAAACCGGTGACTTATCACGTAAGCGTCAATAATCAATACCGCGTCTTCTTATGCAACCACGCCATTCATCGTCTTTTACTACTGAAGTAGTTCAACAAGATTAACGGTAAAACTTCCGCCGTTATTTTCATAAAAATATTTTTGTCGTTTTCTCATTCCGATGATAATTTCGTTATGGGGTTTACTAATGATTGTCTGTCGTCATTTGATATTCCCCGATAAAAAAATATATTCCCCGACCAATCGAATATTATATAACAACTTGCATACTTTGCAAAATTTATAAATACTACCCACAACTATAACATTATATCAAATCCACACCATAATATAAAAAATAAAAAATTATTTCGAGAAAATTAAATATTTATTCATCAAATCTGGGGTCTCACAGCCTATCTCTCAACTGATTATCTTCGCATTTGTGTGCTTTAATTCTTCTAACACTAAAGCCAACATGATATGTATATGTATTGTAAGAGTCAAATGCTTGTTGTTCTGTTGCAAACTCCATGCCAATTACTAGAATTAGCTCTTGTCAAATTCTAGAATGAACTGCGCCAACATTTTCGTTACCTTTTGCACCATCCAACTTAGCTTCGTTACTTTCATTGTCTTCAAAATGATTCAAGTCAATACCACTATCCAAATCCAACTTTCGACGTCCTTGAGTTTCATATTCCACACTGCTATCTGTAAAGTCCATGACCTTTAGTGAAAAAAAAAATTCCTATCAGATGGGGAATGTTAACGCCTGATTATGTACGCATGACGAAATCACCAAAACAACAGGTCAAAATAGCGCCAACGGTTGATGAAGTAATTGTTGTAAAATCAAACTCACGAAATACACTCACATAAACATAAATAAAGAAATATAAAGTATGAACACAAGAATTTACATAGAAACCCAATTGGGGAAAAACCACGGAGAGAGAGAAATCCACTATAATAATATTGGGAGTACAAGTTGTGTATTTGTGTTGTATCTCTTGTGCCCTATGATATTCTCCTCCTTCAATCCCTTGTTTATTGTTGTATTTATAGATAGAAGTAAGAGTCCTTTTCAGAATCACCTTATAACTGCAATTAATGGCTAATAGATTTCTTCCCAAATTAAACCTCCTTATCCCACCAAATAAGAAAATACAATCTTTCTTTAATAATTAAGGACTCTCTCACTACCCAAATAATCACACTCCAACAGGGAATATTAATTATAAAGTGTACATAATAATATTTAATAAAGACGAGCAGAACTCAAGTTGTCGCAAAGATTAAAAAATACAGAAACTTGAGAATAGCTGGAATCTATTCAATATAGAAAGAACAAAACTAAGAAGAAGAAAAAAACTTATATGGCAGATAATGTTGATGGAGTGTCTTGCATGACTATTTATCTTAGTAGATGTTGTTCCATTGCTTTACGGGCGTAAGAACGATAAGAAAACCCAGAAAAAAAGTTAAATGATATAGTACTTATGGAGTTAGAATGAGGAGGAGAGACGACTGATGTCGAAGATGAAGAGACTTTAAGAAAACCTAGAAAAAGATGAACACCGGTTTGTGGAGTTGTGCTCTTCCCCTTTCCAGATTGATCAAAAAAAGGCAAATCCAAAGAATTTGATTTGAATTGGTGAGTTATGAGGATGAAAGAAAAATTGATCGCAGGGATTCTCGGAGATGACGTCGTTGATGAAAAGATTGACGTGAGGAAAGCTGCAAACGTAAAAGTTTTGGAATTCTATTTTTTAATTTTTTTATTAGGAGATAACATAGTTAGTGTTAAGCTAACACTGTTAAGTTAGAGTTAATTAGTGTTAAATAAGAAGCCATGTGACAAAAATTTAGATGAGGGACAGAGAAGGACATGTAAAATGGAGACAGATGATTTGCTCTCGTCAATACATATATATGTATCATTAGAGACAGAAATAGATTGAAAGTGTTTTGTTTTGCTCAAATAAATCTAACCCATTAATTTGTCATATTTCGTACTAACCCAACCCATCAAGAAGGAAATAGGATAATAAAAATGAGTGTTTGTTTAGAAATTAAATTAAATGGAACGATGAATGATTGAATGGTTTGAATCGGTAAGTCGTTTATTTTTGATGCGAATGACCTAATCCAGTAAGATGGACGAAATTTAAATAAATAAAATCAGATTTTTTTAAATTGAACGACTAGTAAGTAAGCAGCTCAATGAAGTAAAAAAAAATTAAAAAATTAAAAAATTAAAAAAAAAAATATTAACTATTATATTAAGTAATATTAAATAAATTTACAACAATTTGAATTTTTTCAGAGGGGTAAAATAATAAAATTTTGTCATTCAGATATTTTAGATATGTCAATTATCAAACAACCTTTTTTATTCAGATTCATTTCATTCAGATTCAACTTATTCAAATTTATATATTTTTATTCAGATTTTATCTAACCCACGTACACCTGCTCCTTTTTTTGTGTGGTGATTTTCAATGAAATAATGATACGATGGATTGGATTCAATTTAAATCTGAACAAAAATTTAGTAATCAGTTTAGGAATTGGATATGAATATACAATTAATTTAGTAATTGGGATCCATTTATAAGTTCGTGTAATGAACTAGATTCACTGCATTATGTCCAAAAAAGTCTTAAGTTCGTTAAAATTTGAACGGAAGTTATGGAATTGATCTAAGGTCCATTTTCTAGAAAAAGTTTCAGGGAACGAATTTGTGAAACGCATATAAATTGGAGGGCAAATTTGTATTTTAGTTCTCTATACCACGACAACTGGAAGTTGAGTTTGTTTCTAGGAGCCATTGTTTTGGAACGCAGCGAGCGTGGCACTCTATCTCTATACGGGGCTTCTTCAATCTAATCATCTCTATATGGGGCTTCTTCAATCTAATAATTGCCCACCTTACGCAGGTAACCCCTCTCTTCTCTGCAATAGATAATTTGCTTATACTTCAGTGAGATTGTTTATAATCAAATTCATTATCTGGGTCGGCTGATACTTCACTTCAATAAGCCTATTTAGTTAGTTATATGGGGTTTTACTTCTTTTGTGTATGTGTGAATTTGATTTGAATTTTAGATGTGGGTGTTTTGATTTATTGTTCTTTATTATATTTTCATATAGATGGCTGTTTCTTAAGGTTGAATTCTAAAATGACTTGCAAAAGTCAAATTCTTTTATGAAGAAAAGATTGTATAATTGAACCCTTTGATCTTATGCTTGAGTTTCTGAAAGTGGTGGGGTTACTGGATATCTGGTTCTAAGGTGAATTGTCTGGAGGGATTGCTGAAATTTTGACTTGAAATTAATTTCATTTTTCGAACTGCAAAATTGAATTGGATTGGAATGTTTCTGCTATTTGTTAGTAGAATGAGTTGAACTCAGGAATGCATCAATTATGGATATGAAAATTATGATGTATTTCTACTATACAATTAATTAAAACAACTATTTTAATTATGGAGTTGTAGTGTTATTCCTGTAGTCAACGACAATTTCACAGTAAGTTCGGAGAGCAGCGTCAAAGGAAGAAGAGACAAATATACTTGAAGAGACTGAATGCAGTGTAACTCACTCTAAATATTTATTGCAATAATAAAGTAAGGAAGTGGAGTGGTTCACAAAGTTTAATACTCTTTTTCTATTTTTATAAGGAAGTCTGAAAGTTTCAAATTTTCTTGTTTAACTTTTCAAATATAGTTGTATTATTGTCAAACTGAAGTTAATGCACTAATATATGGATTGATGCCTATTAATTTGGGACATCACAAAATGGAAAGAAGGAAAATTATATTGGGACGGAGGAGGTAGTTAACAATAAGTAGTAGAAAACTATATTGCTAATAAGTGAATGATGTAAATCTAGGAGTTGAAAAGTTAATGATCATATATAAATGTGTCCTTTTTTGGTATCTATTAGATCCATGGCTAGATGAGAAAGCAACATGACAATTTAATTGATAATTTGAAAATTTCCAAAGTATGTTTTTATTTTACAAAAGCTGATAGTCTGTAACCGTTTAAAGAAAAAGTTCATCAGCCGTAGAGGACACATATCAAATTTATGTAGGCATGGTTTTGGTTTAGTGAGGTACCACAATGAAGACTAGTTCAGTGCAATCTCCCCTAGTTTCATGACTCTATTTTCATATATGGCCTAGTATGGTCTATATTCACCTAATGTTCTGTCCGGAATTTATATAATGCAATACACAGATTATAACTTCTAATATATATAGTTGCCAATATATTTCTCTCGTTCAGTAGGTAATCTATTGTTGCCGGTGTGGAGTCATGTTTGCAAGTGGAAGAAGCACCCGAGATTTGGTTCAGATACGGAGAATGGATGTTTCCAGAAGTATTTAAGGTCATCAATGATGCCTTCATCAAAAAATATTGGAGCTTCCATTTCTTGCTCATATGGTGCTGAGATGGATCCATTTGTACCTTCCAGTACACAAGTAGTTGATGCAAAAGTTATTTATTGTGTTGCTCCTGCCATGGGTCATAACCAGGTATATTGAGTTGTGTTGTGTATATTGAGTTTCATTGATATATATATATATATATATATATATATATATATATATATATATATATATATATATATATATATATAGTATATATTGGCTATGGTTTCACCCGTCATATATAGCTATTCTCAGGCTACTATGACAGTGAACCGTCATTATCCATAGCTAAAAACCTGTCATCATAGCTGGACTGTGTGTAATACACAATACAGTATATATATAGCCCTATATATATATATATATATATATATATATATATATATATATATTGCAGATGATCACTTCAACTATATATTTGTATCTCATATTTCTTGGTTCTCGATCATTTACTATTTTGAACATTGAGACCTTAATAATTGAATGAAGATACAATTACTTAATTTCGAGACATTATGTAGTATGATTATGTGTAGCAATACTTTTAAATTCCATTTATGAGATTGAGACTACAGAGATGGTCTTGATCTGTCAGTTCAGAGTTTATATAGAATTGATTCAATTAATGTCATGAAATGAAGAAGTTGAGAGTGATAATTTTCAGGTTTATTAGCCATTACGCCCTATTAAACTTTTGTGTGTGTTGGAGTCATTCTTTGATTGATTTACAGCACATGAGTTTTGCACTAGTCTCTTTAAGACTTGAATACTTTTCGACTTGAAGTTGACACTGTATTCCTGACCTAAGAACTCTATTTTAAATAGAATTTACACTTTGGAGACAAATAAAGCTATATTCAGGCAAGGTCAAGTTTGCATTATATTGAAGAGTCAATATAGTCCAATGGTTGCATCTTTGTAATTAATGTTGTATCTGTTATTATATATTTCTCTGCTTATTGTAAAATAAATTTGAGAAGAGCTTAGAGCGTCAATGACAGGTAGAAATTCCTATTCCCTATCCACATTCCTTTCAAGCAGTTGATCAGGATAGTGATTTGGCGAATCACTTAAATTTTGGTTCATATTGAAATGAATCAAGATTGATAAGGATTTTGTTAGTGATGCTTGAACATTTATTGCTTTGAGTTTCTTGGGGGTTTCATTCAAGGTGCTTCTGATGTTGTGAATTTTGTGTACGAGAGTTTTTTACATTTTGGATTTCTTTGCTAACAGGAGTCACATCCAGAATGCCATCTTAGAGTACCTTCAATTGTGAGTTCTCTTGAGAAGATGCAGCTCACTCCAAAGGTACGAAGCATAATTTACATCTCTTCATAGACTACTATATAGGACTATGCCTTAATAAGAAACCTGATGTCCAAGTATTTCTGCTATGGTCTCGGACTTATTCCCAGAATCCTTTCCTGTTTAATTCTTGCTCTCTGGAGGCACAAAAACATGATTCACATGCTGATTTAGGACAAGGTGGGGAGAAGGAATAAGAGTATCTATCTACGCAGAGAATCGGTAAAGAAACACGCACAAAAGCACACAACTTTAATCTTAAGTCAATAGATTCAATAATTTAAAAATAATGAAGTATTAGAATACTTAATAGAAAACTCAATACTTGGGAACTAAGTAAAAACCGCTACAACTATAATAAACTCTCCTAATTGAAATCTTCTACTAAAATTAAACTCTCCTAATGAAAAGCTACTACTATAATATCCTACTAAATAATTTCATTGATAACTCAACATTTATCTCTAAATAAAAAATACAAAATTAATAATAAACCTATTGAATTTCTTTCTTCCGTACCGCATCACATGCTCTCTTTGTAGGCTACCTGATGTCCATGTATGGCCTGCTCTGATTCTGTACTAGTTCTCAGATTCCTTATTTTCTTAACCCTGGTTGTTCTCAAACTTCTTATAGACTGAAAGAGAGAAAAAAATAACTTGAGAATTTGAAGTTAGAAACTCTGATTTTTTATCCAAGTATGGCCTGCTCTGATTGTGGACTAATTCTCAGATTCTTTTACTACCTCCGTCCCAGGATAAAAGTCCTAGTGGACTTTTCACGCATATTAAGAAGAGGAATAAAATGACAAAATTGTCTATAATAATGTCATTAAATATGGAGAGAGAATTAGAATAAAAAAAGTATGAGATATTTAATGTTACGGGCGTAATAGGAAAAAATGTGTAAAAGTTTGGTTATTAAAAGAAAGTGGACATTTAACATGGGACAACCCAAAATAGTAATTAAGACTTTTATCCTGGGACAGAGGGAGTATTTCTTAATTGTGGTTATTCTCAAACTTCTTAAAGGATGAAAGTGAGAAAGAAGTAACTTAAAATTTTAAGCTAAAAACCAAAAAAATAAAAAAGCACTTTGATCTGCTTTTAGTAGTAATGAAATTGTGTGATGACATATTATCAAGATAAATCATGTCTTGGACTGTATTCATTAATCATTCAATTTTGCACGTCTCAGTTCCGTGGCTCAGAGATATTTGAACTTCAAAACTTCAGGCCTGCATCAGTAGATGATATTACAAGTGTTCATGCTAAAGCTTATGTTTCTGGCGTTGAGAAGGTAACATCCCATTCATGATTCACCTATTCACTATTCTAGTTGTTTTCTTCTCTTTCTTGAATCTGATTATCTCATTTCTTCGTTTTTCTTGTTATTTTACCTTTTACAGGCTATGGATCGGGCCTCAGAACAGGGTCTAATTTTCATTGAAGATTCTGGACCAACTTATGCTACTGCCACAGTAAGAGAATCACTTCAAAGGCCTCCTTTTTCATTTTGGTGCTTGATATTTCTTCACAAATAATAATGGATTTTATCTTGGATTTTTGACAAGGAAGATGCTAGGATTTCATGATATAAGCATTTGTTTAGGTACGACCTTGAGAAATGAGTTCTCTTAAAAATATTGATAAATCCATTGTTGACTATGAGAAACTTTGTTATGTCTTATTCTACACATGGTCACTTCTTCTGTGTCTGGGTGTGGGTGTGTGGGTGGGGTGGGGGGTGGGGAGGAGAGAGAGAGAGAGAGAGTGAGGTAGAGAGAGGGGATGCAAACTATACCAATTTATCACAAAATAAACTCGCTACCAATGGATGTTAACAAGGATAATTATCTAGTGACGATTCAACTTATGCATGGGAATGAACTAGATATGTATATTCCCTTGGGTACATTTTTGCTTACACTGCTACGTTTTAACTCGATCCTGCATTCTCACTTTTAAAATGCATCCATTATTGAATCTTCCTACGACTGTTGCAAGATGACCTCCTTAATTTTGGGAGATAAGCCTTTCCAACTGCTGTTGCTATCCATTTGATTATTCTGTGATTTAATGTTGGTATGCAACTCATTCTTTTTTATATTGTTATTGGTGCAGACATTCCAGGAGTCACTAATTGCAGCTGGAGCTGGCATCTCCTTGGTAGATTCAGTGGTGATGTCTCAATCTAGCACATCAGTCACCTCATAATTATATTCCTTCTCCCATTTCTAGATGGTGAAATAGTTTCAGTTCTTGTATATTCTTTTGGTTATACGTTTCTTAGGATGACATGTCTAGAGCTTCAATTTACAACCAGACTTGCATAATATGATACTGATCTTGAATTCTTATAATCAAAATCTGATTCAGCTGATGCTTGGAGTACCTTGTCAATTGTAATAATGTCTGTATAGGTAGCGGCATCAAGAATTGGGCAGGACCCTCCCACTGGTTTTGCTCTGATACGACCTCCAGGACATCATGCTGTTCCAAAAGGGCCCATGGGATTTTGTGTTTTTGGAAATATAGCTATTGCGGCTCGGTATGCTCAACAGGTCCACGGTTTAAAGCGCGTATTTATCATAGATTTTGATGTTCACCATGGGAATGGAACCAATGATGCCTTTTATGATGACCCAGATGTATTCTTTCTTTCAACTCATCAAGTAAGCCATTATTTGTTCACTTCAACAACTACATCTTACTATGTTTTAGATTTTAACAATGATGCAATTCTCTGTCAACTTAGCTTTTTAACATAATTGTTTTTATTTTTTCGTTACCACAATGCTAAACTTTATTGTACATGACTAGAGATAAGTTTGAATTAATAGGCTATAAAGATATGAAAAACGGTCAATCTTGATTGCATTATGTTGTGAATCTTGGTTAATTCGTTGGATATCTAGGCGTTTCGCCATGTTTAAGAGGTAAACAGAACTCCTAGGATCACTGTTGGTGTTACAATACCTGTTGTAGGTGTGGATACATCTATAACATCATTGAGTATCATGGCTTTGCAACTCACATTCCTTATGTTTACACTTACTTTATGGCCTTTCGAGTCAATGCCAAATTTTCGGAACCTTTTTTCATACCTTTCAACTATAGTTTTGTGCTACTTTTCTGCTCAGAAACACCTTTTTTTTCTCGAAGCACATGGGCTGCTGCATAAAATTGATAATGCCTTGGTTTCAAGTCAAATGAAGTTCAAGTGAGATGCAGAATATGTTGTTCTGACTAGGGAAAGATTGTTATGGGAATTACTATAAGTTTGAAAAACTGATAATTGAATGCAGCTTCTATGAAGGACTCGATTCATCATTTTCTAAAAAAAAAACGAAGTAGCAGTATGCAACAAGTATCTACCTAAAAGTATCATTCCCAAAGTTTGCTTCTAAGCACCTGCTTTTAATAGATGTGGACAAGGCTGTGAGGATCTTTGGGCAAGGTTTTCTATTCATAACAAAATGAAACTGTTGATCAAAACCAAAAGGAACTAATGAATTTCCTTGTCTCAGTTTACTTGTGATATGGTAGTATTACAGTAAAACACCACAATAAGATCATCTCCCAGATTCGTAAGTGGTGCATGAGGAAAAAGCCTGTGGTTGGTGGGTAATAACACGAGTAAAGAAACTGTTATGCTTGCAGCCATAAAATTACCTACTTGCAAATTTTGGCAAAAAGCTGTTGCATACAGAAATGCATTTATGGTTTTATGTAATTTTTTTTACGTGGATATAAGTAATATAAAAAAATGCAATATTATGGCTATTGATAGATCAGAGTGGAGGAAAAGGATTCATCTAGCGGACCCAAATAGTTTGGGATTAATGCTCAGTTGAGTTGATTTATTGCCTGGAATGTACAAATTAACTAATCAATAATCATAATTTAACTTTCTAACTGATGTAGGACGGGAGCTATCCTGGCACTGGTAAACTTGATCAAATCGGTAAAGGGAATGGTGAAGGAGCAACACTAAATCTACCTTTACCAGGAGGCTCAGGTGATATAGCCATGCGGACCGTGTTTGATGAAGTCATTGTACCATGTGCACAGAGATTCAAGCCCGACATAATTCTTGTTTCAGCTGGGTAATTTTCTTTCCCTTCAACATTAGATTTTTCATCAAGAAGTCAATTATTTCTATGATAAGAATTCATGATCAAGGACTTATTTTATTCTTAGGTCCATCTTTTTTTGCCAAGTAACATTTCATAGTGTGTACTAATGTGTTTGTGCATGCATATAGCGATTTCATTGCAACTTTAGTACCAAGGGTAAGAGTCTTTTCGCCTATTTAACCAATCAAATGTAATATTACTTCATTTTTCAGCTATGATGGGCATGTATTGGATCCACTAGCTAGTCTGCAATTTACAACAGGAACATACTACATGCTGGCTTCTAACATTAAGCAACTTGCAAAAGATCTATGTGGAGGCCGCTGCATATTCTTCTTGGAAGGAGGGTACAATCTTCATTCTCTTTCGAATTCAGTGGCAGACTCATTCCGTGCTTTTCTTGGGGAACCGAGCTTGGCCTCAAAGCTTGATGACCCTGCCATCTTGTATGAAGAACCGTCAAACAAGGTAAAGCAAGCAATCCAGAGGATCAAGCACATATATTCCCTTTGAAAACGTGTATCAAGCACCCTGCCATCATATGAACCGTCAAGTAAGGTAAAGCAAGCAATCCAGAGGATCAAACACATACATTCCCTTTGAAAACGTGTATCAAGTACCCTGCCATCAAATTTTTTATAGTGATCGACATTTTTCTATATAAGGCTCTCTTTCCCGTGTAATTCTTCCTGATATAGGTATTGTTAGAAGATATGACAAGATATACCATAATTGTAGCTTCCTTAATCAGTGTGTACACATTACTGTAATTTAGGAATTACCATAAATGTAATTAGGTTGTTTTATGTATATATATCAATCTATGTAATAGAAAAAAATAACTTTAATGAAATAAACTTCTCAATTTCTACATGGTATCAAAGCATGGTCCACCTGTTTCCTTTCTTTTTCCTCTGCTTCAACTACCGAACGTGAGATTGTCATAGTAACGTTGCATGATCATTTTTTTTTTTTGAAGAAATTGAGATCATAATAAGGTTCTACAGTTCCAGACAACCTAATCGGAGTTTTCAATTTTTTGACCCATTGTCGCAACGCGCCGCCCATGCGTCTGACCTCCGACGCCACGCGCCGACGTTGACCGATACGTGTGACCTTTTCCAGCGAGTTTTTTCCGATGAAGTTTGTTCCGTCTTGGTCGTCTCTCTCTCCTCTTCCTATCTACAGTGGATTTAAGGTGATTGGTTGAGTTTTTTCACAACCCTTATTAACAGTGTTAGTTTTTCACTGTTAAACAAACTGAAGTCTTGAAACAGTGTGATTCTTGTTGCTTTGTTTGCCTATCTTTGTTCCTGGAGTGTTATACTATCTCTTTATATCATTTGAAAAGTTTATTCTCCTTGGTATAGATTGTATCTCCTTATTAGTACTCTTTAATGGCGGAACAAAGTGGTGCAAGCAGTAAGGTTCAGAACAGTGGAATGGAACAACAAGGCTTGTTCAGGAGCCATACTCTTAATTCAGCATTGACTCTAAGTCCCTTAAAACAGGATGAAACCAACTATTTGACATGGTCTCAAGCATGCCACATGTCAATTGAGGCTAATCGTATGCAACACTTCATCAATGGAACAACCACTATGCCTGAGAAATCAGGTTTGATCCAAGAGGAATGGAAATCTGATAATTTCATGGTAAAACTTGGAATTTTAATTCCATGGAACCTAGTATGCGGAGTAGTTACATGTTCTTAGACACTGCCTATGAGCTTTGGGAGGCTATCTCTCAAACTTTCTCTGTTTCTGGTGATATGTCTAATTAAGGCATATGATATTCGTAAATGGATTCGCGAACTAAGTCAAGGGGAGAAGAGTGTGACTTAGTATTTTGTAGAAATTAATGCTCTTTGGCAGGAGCTTGATCATTACCGTATTTTTTCAGCCAAATGTCTGGAAGATGTAGCTGCTTATCAAAAGTTTGGTAGTGCAGATAGAGTTGTGGATTTCCTGACAGGTTTGAGTATAGAATTTGATCATGTTCGAACACAATTAATTGGTCAGACACCTTTTCCATCGTTATGAGAGACTCATGCTAGGGTCCAACAAGAGGAAAGTAGGCGTCGGGTGATGGTTCTAAATTCTGTTGACCGATCCGCTATGGTTTCTTCGTATCTTAAGTTTGGCTCCACTTCTCAGTTTGTTGTTGAGAAGGAATCTCGTGAATGTGATTATTGTTGGGGAAATAACCATACCAGAGATCATTGTTTCAAGCTTCATGGACGTCCTAAAGGGCGAGAGAATAGGTTTGGTAGTGGTCGTGGATCTCAGGCCTATGTGACTACTACAACACCTCCTGTTGATACCTCAAGTGCTTCAGACACTACTTCTGCACTCACTTATGAGAAAATCTTAGATTTTTGAAAACTCTATTCAAACTCCACTTCTTCTCATTACGCCCAGTTAGGTATACAGTCTTATGCTCTTAATGTTTCATCACCTTGCTCTAGTTAGATTATTGACACAGGTGCCTCCGAGCATATGACCGGGTCCTCCACCATCTTTACTTCATACACGTCTTGTTCTGGAAAAGACAAGGTTCGCGTAGCTGATGGTTCCTTCTCTTCTATCTCTGGGAGAGGCTCTGTAGTTTGTATCCCTTCATTGATATTTTCATCTGTTCTTCATATTCCTTCATTCATTACAAATTTGTTATCTGTTCAACGTCTTTCTGAATCCTTACACTGTTCAATAATCTTTTTTCCATCTCATTGTGTTTTTCAGGACTTGGTGACGGGGCAAAAGATTGGCAGTGGTAATGCAATTGGTGGTCTTTATTACTTAGATGTTCCCTCATCAAATATATTCCCTACTCAGGCTCTTCACTCTACTTCTGACTCAAGTTTGACTTCTCTCCATTAGTGGCATCGACGTTTGGGACATCGATCCCTCTTTTTCTATATTAGAGTCTTTTGTTTCCATCTTTAGTTAAACATGGAATAAAACTCAATTTTTGTGTGAACCATGTGAATTGGGGAAACACAAACGTTATGTTTATTCTGCTATTAACAGTCGACATTCAGAATATTTTGCTGTTATACATTCTGATCTGTGGGGACCCTCTCGGGTTGTTTCCCGTTCTGGTCATAGATGGTTTGTTAGCTTTATTGATTGTCATTCTCGTGTCACTTGGATTTATCTTTTTTCGTTCTAAAGATAAGGTGTTTGATTGTTTTCAGGAATTTCATAAAATGATTCAAACCCAATTTGAAGCTAAAGTAAAGATTCTCCATAGTGATAATGGTCTGAATATAATAATAATAACGCTTTTGCATCTTATCTCTCTCAGCATGGCATTATTCTTCAATCCTCTTGTGTCAAAACTCCAGAACAAAATGGAGTGGCGGAGAGAAAGAATCGCCACTTACTAGAGGTAACCCGCACTCTTATGTTCACTATGAACACCCCTAAAATTCTATGGGGAGATGCTGTTTTGACTGCTGCTTTTTTGATAAATTGATTTCCTTCTAGAATTCTTGGGAACAAAAGTCCAACCTCTTTCCTTCGACACATAACATGTCCTTCTCCTTCACCTCTAGTCTTTGGTTGTGTGTGTTATGTTCATGATAAATCTCCCACTCGGGGAAAATTAGATCCCAAGTCTCTTCGGTGTGTTTTCATTGGTTATTCTCCAATCCAAAAATGGTATAAATGTTATCATCCTCCTTCACACAAAGTATTCGTCACTCGGGATGTAACCTTTTGGGAATTGAAATCTTTTTATTCTTCTTCACCTTCTCCTCAGGGGGAGGATGTTATTGATGAGGAGAAGCTTCCTCCTAACTGTTCCATCTTCTTTTGTTCCTGTTGATGCTTCTGATAATTCTACACAGGGGGAGTTACATAATGAGCCTGAGTTGAGAACCTATGTTTGAAGAGGCAAGCATAAGGTCACCATTTCTGCACCACTACTCCAACCCTGCTCAGAACCTAGTCTTGATAATGCTAATGGTGAGAATCCTAATCCTACTTGTTCATCTGATGATACTTATATTCCTATTGCTCTTAGAAAAGGGGTTAGAGCTTGTACTCAACATCCGATCTCTAATTTCGTAGCCTATGATAAATTATCTGCATCCTATCTCTCTTTTGTTTCTTCCTTGTCTTCAATATCTGTACCTCAGGGATGGAAAGAAGCAATGAGTGATGAGAATTGAAAATAGGCTATGATAGAGGAGATGGATAAAGGAGATGAATGCCCTGAAAAAGAATGATACATGGGAACTAGTCTCACTTCCTTACGGAAAAAGAGCTGTTGGTTGCAAATGGGTATACACAGTCAAACAGAAGCCAAATGGGACAGTTGAGCGACTAAAAGCCAGGCTAGTTGCAAAAGGGTACACTCAAACTCATGGGATTTATTACCATGAGACATTTGCTCCTGTGGCAAAGATGAACTCTGTTTATACCATAATCTCATGCGCAGCAAACTTCGGCTGGCCGGATATTCAACAGTTGGATGTGAAAAATGCATTCCTTCATGGTGACTTAGAGGAGGAAGTATATATGGAAATACCCTATGATTTTGTTTCATCTGCCACCATGGGTAAGGTTTATAAATCGCGAAAGGCTTTATATGGGTTGAAGCAATCTCCTAGAGCTTTGTTTGGTAGATTCCACAAAGCAATGATAAGATTTGGGTACACGTAGAGTAGAGCGGATCATACTCTATTTGTCAAACAGATAAACGGTAAGACTACCATTCTTATTGTTTATGTTGATGATATTGTGGTGATAGGGGATAATATAGAATAAATAGTTTATCTCAAAGCAAGTTTGGCTAAAGAATTTGAGATCAAAGATCTTGGTCCTTTGAAGTATTTCCTTGGTATTGAAGTTGCAAGATCTACTAGTGAGATTTTTCTATCTCAAAGGAAGTATTTCCTTGATCTTTTAACAGAAACTGGCATGTTGGAATGTAATTAGCCTGCTAATTCTCCTATTAAAGTTAATCATCATCTAGTGAGTGGCTTAGGACCTACGGTTGATAAAAAAAGATATCAATGTTTGGTGGAACGATTGATATATCTTTCTCATACTAGACATGATATATCTTATACTGTGGGAATAGTGAGTCAGTATATGCATGATCCTTGACATTGTCACATGGAAACTGTTTACATAATTCTGAGGTATCTCAAGTCTGCTCCCGGAAAAAGGGTTATTGTTCGCATCACATAGTCATATGAGAGTTGAAGCTTTTTCTGACTCAGATTGAGCTGGCTCTATAGAGGATCGTCGTTCTACATCAGGTTACTGTTCATTTGTTGGAGGTAATCTTGTTACTTGGCGTAGTAAGAAACAATCCATGGTAGCAAGATCTAGTGCTGAAGCGGAATATCGAGCTATAGCCTTGGGTATATGTGAGCTAATGTGGCTTCGAATCTTGTTATTAGAAGATTTGGGTGTTACAACTAATAGGCCTATGCAGTTATTTTGTGATAATAAGGCAGTCATTAGTATTGCGAACGACCCAGTACAACACGATAGAACGAAGCACATTGAGATTGACAGGCACTTCATCAAAGAAAAATTAACTAGTGGTCTTATTTGCTTACCTTTTGTCAAAACAGAAAATCAGATTGTTGATATTTTGACTAAGGGTCTTAGTAGTAAGATGTTTCATCCACTATGTTTCAAGTTGGGTATGCGAGATATCTATACACCAACTTGAGGGGGAGTGTTAGAAGATATGACATGATATACCATAATTATAGCTTCTTTAATCAGTGTGTACACATTACTGTAATTTAGGAATTACCATAAATGTAATTATGTTGTTTTATGTGTATATATCAATCTATTTAATAGAAAGAAATAACTTTAATGAAATAAACTTGTCAATTTCTACAAGTCTTTTTATTATGGATTTAAATAGAGTAGAAATTGTTCTTATAAACACAATTTTTTGAGGTGGTTTTTAAGCAGTACTGGGAATCTTATGCTACATAATTAATTGAGTGTTAGATATTTTGTTCTTTATATATAGTGACTCAAGGCTGCATGTTCTCTTCCTAGTTTTCAGGAGCCCTTTCCCTTCTCCAAGGGCTCAGCAGATGGAGGAGATGGAAAATGGTCCTTGTCTCTCAAACCTCACTTTTCTCATTACTTATTTTAAGTCCAGGAGTTTTCATTTTGCAGGTACCTGTTTAGATATTTTTAGATTTGGATTAACTAGTGTAGTCTTTATCTTGGATTATATGTGTATCGTTATACTATATCACTTTTGTGGAATGAAATCTGTTGCCCGGCATGAAATTTGTTTTGTGAAGAAGCCTCACAAAGAATCTTTTAAACGACAGTGCAATATTGTATTGTATAATCTACTTCATGTGCTTACGTACTTATTTGTTTCTTCCGTGGCTAATGATTTACTTGCGTATTCTGTCTGACCAATATGAAATATTTACTTTATGTAATCTTCTTTCCAAAAATGTACTGCAAAATCTAGTTTGTAACGCATACTCGGTTTTTCCACATATTATTTTCTAATTTGATCAAGGAACATGTGTTGAAGGTGCTGTTGGCTTCTTGTTCAGATTTGCCATATATAAGTCTCTTTTGGTTGAAAGGGAAGTGATATTTGGTTGATGCAGGGGTTAGATTACATCTATGTTGGAGTTTGAAGTGTTATACCCTTCAAGTGCCTCTGCCCTCAGTGGGGAAGCCAGAAATATTTGTCAGCACTGAGTTACAAATAATTTGCCGGGGGTTCGGAGGCAATACTTTGTACCATTTTTTTTTTTATCTTTTTATACTATTCGATATATATACACTATATTATAATGAAAATATAATGAGTGATAATATATGGTATATATACACTATATTGAATCATACTAGACTTTTCTAATCACAATTGTTCATAAGTAAGTAATTCATTATTTATTTTTAAAATAATATAAATTAGATTATTATTTAGTTTAAAATATTATAGAGAGATACATATATTAAGAGGATATATGAGTCATATGTGATTAAAATTTGATTGATGAAGTTATAAATTTTCAATTTGACTCAGTATAATGAAAATTTATAAAATTTTAATTAAGTCAATTTATATATATATACTTAAAATTTTTAAAATTTACCTTACATTATAAAACTTTTTTTTCGGGTTTTGGGCGATTGAATTTATAGAAGTCATGTGCGCTTCGCTGGCTGGGTCTGATCGATTTCTATCCCACAAAAAAAATCTATTTATCATATATTAAAAAAATAATAAAAAATCCAGTGGGTGCAATTGACCCCACTGGCTAACCCCTAGCTTCGCCCCTGTCTGCCCTCTGGCCGGATGAATTGACATCTAAAACCTCCTTCCCTGCTGTTTCTGATTTTGGAGATGTGGTTTCAGAGCAATTAGATTTATCAGCTTCCCAACATTTACATTTCTCTCAATCACTGCCTGCTCACTCCCAACTCAAAAGCTGGCGGGAGCAGGGTGCTTCTCAATTGTTGTAACAGGAGGGGCGATGTCTGCTACAGATGATAGAACTTGTCATCACCGTTAGATGTACAAGTGCATTGCAATTGTGGCACTGCTGCTAGGCATAGGCTTGCTTGTCAAGGCATCAAACGTTTCTTCAGATTTTGGAAATTGGACCTGAACTTGTTCTTGGTTTCTCATTTATCAGCATCATAACTCTTACTTTCACAACCAAGATGCACCTCAGTGGTCCTGGACGAACATATCATCATTTCCAACGTTTTCCCTGGACATAATTTCAGGCATCTCAGAAGCTACCGAGTAAAAACTATCTATATTGTTGTTCAGTCATGGCTGTGACGAACGAGACCTTTGTAATTAATTTTTAAATATTTATTAAATTAAAGAAATATTTTGCTAATTTATTTATTGAGTTAAATAATTATTTTATGGAGTTGTGGTAGATTAATTTAATTAAGTGTGTCACATTAATTAAATTAATGTGGAATAATTTTATCGATCAAAGTGAGAATTTAATTGATATAAATAAATTAAATGAGTAATTAAATAATTTTAATATTGTTTTAATTATTTAAATAATTAATTAGAGATTTATTGATTTGTTATAAATAATAAATGAGAATTTTAATTATGCGATGATGTGATTTAATAAGTAATATTGCCTTTTATTTAATTAAATCTAAATAATATTATTTGATTAATTATAATGTGACAAATAAACTATATAATAAATAGGTTAATTAAAATAAATTAGAAAAGAGAATTAAAACAAGTCAAACATGACCTTGAGGACATGGGAGCAGTTAAGGCCAAACTGCGCCTAACCGCTACCCATGTACGCATCAGTTATTAAATACGTATTATATGTTTAGTTTTCATATACGAGTCTGGAAAACTAACACATAGAGAAAAGGGAGAGGTTAAGAGAAAATTTTTACTGAGGAAGAAGTTTTGTAGAATCAAGAAGGAAGTTCCTATCATCTTTGATTATCTAAGCAGAGAAATCAAGGGTAATTCCTTAATCAAAACTTTAATTTACGTTCTTACAAGTTTTTCATGAAAACCAATTTTTATCTCACTGTAATTGAATTTTCATGATTAATTGTTAAATATATGATGTTGTATATGTTTATTAACATGTATAGTTCAAATATATATGATTTATATGTGTTTTAGAGTAATCAAATCCATGTAATTGTGTTTAATTGGAGTTTTATAGTTTACAGAGAAAGATATATGAATATGACCCATAAGTACAAAAATTGATGCCTAAATTGCATATTAATCGGCGAATTGATAGTTGATTATGTTTATACATGTAAAAAAGAAAAGAACAAAACTTAAACGGATTGATTTGGTGTTATAATGAATCTGTAATTTGTAATTTCATGAAATTTGACGAAACTTTGAAAAATAGCAAGAACATGACAATTATGATCAGTTCAAATCTTGTTTTTTATGTGATTAACATGTATAGTTCAAATATATATGATTTATATGTGTTTTAGAGTAATCAAATCCATGTAATTGTGTTTAATTGGAGTTTTATAGTTTACAGAGAAAAATATATGAATATGACCCATAAGTACAAAAATTGATGCCTAAATTTCATATTAATCGGCGAATTGATAGTTGATTATGTTTATACATGTAAAAAAGAAAAGTACAAAACTTAAACGGATTGATTTGGTGTTATAATGAATCTGTAATGTGTAATTTCATGAAATTTGACGAAACTTTAAAAAATAGCAAGAACATGACAATTATGATCAGTTCAAATCTTGTTTTTTATGTGATTAAGTTGTTAAAAGCATGCTAAGAATGTTATAAAATATTTCTGTTAAGTTCAGAACATGTGGGTGAAACTGTTTTCATTGTTTGTGTAAAATTTTGGCCTAAATTGGTCCTGTTCTGTGCGAACTGCAGAAACTGAATTTGGGTAACCCTGCCCCGGCGGGCGAAAAAAATAATAAATAATAATTATTTAAAATATTTATCAAATAAAATGAATATTTTAGTTGAAATATTTATGGAATAAAATAAATATTCGATGAAAATTATTATCAAAATATTTATCAAATAAAATGAATATTTTAGTTGAAATATTTATGGAATAAAGTAAATATTCGATGGAAATTATTATGCAATAATTTATTCGAGTGTAATAATAGTGAGAGAATGAAAATATTCTAATTTAATTAAGTAATTAAATTAGAAGGGTAATGATTTGTTAAATAAAGTGGAGTTTATATTAAATAATTAAGTGAAAGTGTGACTAATGGACCATATAATAAGAGAATTATAAAAATAAATTAAAAAATGTCTTGTGACCTTATAACTGCTATGTTTTGTAACTGGTTAAACCGCGTTAAAAAAAGTGATGTCCATGAGATGATATGATGTTGTTTAAATTTAAGATTTGAGATTTTAGTCATGTATATGTGAATGATGGTAATGAGCAAAATTTAAACCAAGTTAACAAGTTGTATTAAAAGAGTGAACTAAACCTATAAGGTTAGTATTAATGTAACTAATGAATGTTGTGAATATATGGTATGTGTGTAGGACTTGTGGTGAAAGGGAGTAGTAATCGTTTAGCCTATGCACGAGGTAAGTTTCCAAACCCTATTCTTACATTGAGCAAGTTTCGTATTCTTATTTTGAACTATTCAAAACTTAATTATTCAAATTTATGATTCCAAATGAAATGTTATAATTCTTTTGAAGTATTACTTCTATTGTAAAAAGTTTATTCAATTGTGTAGAATTGAGATTCAATATTTTCAGTCAATTATATAGAGTTGAGATTTAATCTTTAATTTGATTATTGATTTCGATATTGCATTGAAACCTTGAATAGATAGTGATTCCTTATTGATTCAACTAATCCTTAGTTGATGATTATTGAACTCTAAATTACCATTGAGATCAATCCAAACCAAACTTCCTTTGGTGCGGACTCTAATGTCAAAGCTGAGATGAACAACTCTACTACAGGGGATTATATTGAGCGATAGCGTTAAGATGTTGTGCACATACATTGTACATAGGACTGATCCCCTTAAGTACGAGAAGTTAGGTCCATATAGTCTTACGACTGTTAAAGGTTTAAAGTAGAAATACTTGATAACTTGGGACATAGTTCATGGTCTTGTGACCCTCAGATGTACTTTTGATTCCTGTTCAAATCTTGATTCAAAAGTCAAGACTTCTTTTGGTTCAGTATCCATTGTTTATTCGCATGTTATTATTATTATCCTATTATTAAACTTGTGGGCAATTGTTGCTAACTCTTGCATAATAACATTGCAGTTTGTGGGCAAGGAAATCGTGCATTGCTAGTTAGGGTTTCGTGTTGGTTGAGGAGGAGAGAAATCTACGAAGAGCACGAAATTGATTGATTGAAGAGGGGAGAACGACAGGTGGGCGATTACTCCAATGACGCGTGGTAGAACCCCTAGAATCCAGAAACCTTATTAGGGTTATTGGGATTCCAAAAGTCTTCCTGAGTGTTGAGAGAGAATGTCTAAGTCCTTTGATCGTCCAAGAGTCCAAGTCCTGAGTTTGAAGAGAGGTCCCCTTCCCAATGGAATGGAAGGGGTATTTATAGGATTTTCTGGAAAGTAGTCATGTGCAAGGCACATGCTTTCAGGGAAATTCCAGAAATACCCTTTAGTCATTAGAATAATGCCCATATTACTATGTCCTTCTAGCCACCAATCCAATCCCTCAATCAATTCCCAAAACGAGCCGCCTCCACGAGTCTTCTGCCTCAGAATGCGTGGAGGCTTCTCCCGAGTCTAACACATTTATTTCTGACTGTTCCGTCTTTATTCCACCAGGTTATGCGAGCCCTAATTTGCACATTTAATGAGGCCGTGGAACCCTAATTGTGCATTTAATTCAATTAGGTCATGTGAACCCTAATTTTACACTTAGGCCCACATTTGCCCCCTGCGCAAGAGTCGCATTCCCAAATAGACGATCGTGCAAGAAAATTGTAAGCCTTTGAATGATTTTGCAGGGCTTCACTTTATAGGTCTTGAATACATTGGTCCTAGTAGAGGGAACCTCTAGGGAACTAAACTCTTAGAGTCTTAGGGTTAAACCCTAGGTAGGCAAAACCTAGCAGGGCTCTTTATTGAACAAATTGGGAACTTCTCCAAAAATCTTTCAATATCTTGCCCAATATTTGTTTCCTTATTTTTTTTGGAAATGGAAACAAGGAAACATAATCAAATATAAATAAAATTTAATCTAATAAAATCCTTCTTTTGGGTAAAACTAAATCTTTCTTTTTACCAACTCAAATCTGAATTTTTTGGAAATAAAAATCAAATTTGAATTTTATATTGGAAATAAAACCAAATCCGAATTTTTATGTTAAAAAATAAAATAAAATCTTAATTTGATTTTGAAAATAAAAATTCAGATACATTAATATATTATTATTATTTTTTTATTTTTTTAAAGGAAATTAACAATTTTTAAAATCTTCCCTTGTTAGGAATAAAATCAAATCTTCTTTATATTTAGCAAATAATATCTTTAATATATTTCTATTTAAAAGCAAGATCGGATTCACTTATCTTTTGAAAACTCGATCAAATCTTTCCTTAATAGGAACACGGTAAGTGCTTCTTTTTTGTTGTTGTTGTAAGTAGACTTTGAGGGCTATATGCACATTCCTCTGAAGCTCTTTGTTTTCTTCATCCTCGTCTTGCACATTTAACGCATCAATTTCTTGATCAATCATCGCGCTACGAAGGTTCATCGTGTAAGGTAATCTTCAACTCCTCATGTGAATAATCCTCTGAAATTATTTGGTGACGATTGGGCTCGTATTTCAAGACTTGATACCATGTCTTCTATGAGTATTATGAAACCCATATGCTAGATTTTCTATGTAGTCATCTCAATAACTTTGTTAATGAACGGAATTACTAGAATCCATTAGGCATACGATTCCATCTTCCCGAACCCTTATGTTTTCGCAGTAGGTCTTGCTTCATGTTATGTTCTTGCCACGTATTCGAAGATTATGTTCCAAATAAAGAAAAAGAAAACAAACTTCTTTATAATTGTGACTTCTAACACTTTCTGACATTGTTTCTTCTTCTTTTCAGGTGTTTTGAAGCTTAACTCTCAGACTTTTCTTTTTGCAATGGTGAGCACTTCGAGCTCAAGCACTTTATTTGACGTCCCTTCCTTGATTCTTTATAATGAATTCTTTTTTCTTGCAGGCCCTCCCCGTTAAACATTCTGCAGACTTGAGAATAACCAAGGAGGCCCTGTTTCTCAATGATTGGGGAAGGGCTCCCCTCCTTTGGTCTTTTCGACGTCTTTTGGAAGCAGATCCAAACTTATGATCGTATAATTCTTCCTCCGCCAGAGAAGGAAGGCTTATTTCTATATGCCGCGACTTGTGGAGGTTGGGATGACTTTTCCCATTCCGATCACATTCGCCGTCTATGCATAGAGAAACAAGAGTACCCTTTCAGTTCCTTTCACTTCTTATCTGATTCATCTAGCCTCCTTCAGGAATGACATCATTGAATCGACAAGATACTTGGGAATGTTGATTATGTGGACATTCTTCAGTACATCAAGCTATGCAGGGACATTCATATCCAACAAGACCATGATGCTCTTCTACATGCACATTTGTCAAGGCTTGGGGGAATACACCTCTACTCTGGAGGATGTCTATGTCATCTACCAATCTACCAGTAAGCATTTTCCCCTTGCGCGTGAGTCACGCCTTAGGTGAGATGATCGCGCAAAATATTTTAAGTGTTGAAGTCTTGATTCCAGTGTCTGAACACTTTGCGGGGCTTGATGTTTTGTAAGCCTCGAAAATGAAAAAGTCATAGGAGAGGGAACCTCTAGGGGAAAAAACCTTAGGAGAGCGAGCCTTAAAGGAGTTCTCTCTTGGGAAATCTTGGAAAATCTTCGATGTAATCCTTCTTACATTCTCTTGAAATTTCTCTTTTTTTTAGAATCAAGAAGTCGAAGACCATTGCTGATGAAGATGATGATGATGTTCCCATTGGGCTCTTTGTGAGTATCGCAAATGGGGTAGCGGGTATCGAGTCTTCTTCGCCACATGACGCCTTTCTACAACTTCTCCACATGACAATTTTGAGGGTGCCGATGTGACTCCTGCTTCTTAGAGGTGAAATCCTTCTAAGACTATTGCTGATGTAATCCTCCATAGTGATTGCTAGGGAGGGTATTGTGGATAGCACTTTGGGTGGGTTGAATGACCTTCCGCCTCCCGTGGCATCTCCTAACTCTCATTGGACATGTCTTCTTTCCATGTTAGGTTGGATCTCTCCCATCATCATGTTGTTGCACTTCGTTCGGAAGTCACTTCTCGTCACCATGAGCATGACTTACTTTATGCAGAGCTTTAGGAGCTTTAAGATTCTATGGATAAATTGAAGACCAAGCTTTTAGGAAATTGAGTTAGCGTCCCAAGACCTTGAAGGCGTGACAGCCTCGAAGGCGTGACAGCCTCGAAGGCCTGATTGCCTTGAAGACCAAGCTTTAATTATTCTCCTTTCTTCAGTTCGACATGTCATGGCCTTTAGATCATGAACTTTTGTAGTTTTCTTTTTCATTTCCTATATCAAAAAATTCATGTACATATATTTCATTCATCAAATTGTAGTTTCTTTTATCCTTATTGATTGCCTTTAATTTGAACGATTCCTTAAAACTCAATATTCAATATTGGATCTTAAGTTCTCCAAATTAATACTCCAAGACAATAATAGGCCTCATAAATTTTTTTAAAGAAAAAACCTACACTTGAATCTATACTTTTCTTTTTAATAAATCAGAAGAGAAAAAAAAATATATTCAAGTATAAGTGAAGATTTGACAAATTTATTGATAATCAAATTGCTTTTAATGAAAAGCATAACATTTTATACAATAAATCTTGCTTTTTGTCGGAGAAAGCATAACGTTCACCACTTTTAGAGATAAAGTGTAACTTTTTTAGAGTTGAGGGCTTATAGTTAGGTGCCTTAATTACTTTTAAAGTTGAAAGTATAACTTTTCGGGTCTGAGAACTTATAGTCAGGTGCCTCATTCACTTTTGATGATAAAGTGTAACACTCGGGTGCCTCGTCACTTGGGTCGTCCAATTTCTTGGCAAGTGTGGTCTACGAGGACTTGAAATTAGGTGCCTCGTCACTTGGGTCGTCCAATTTCTTGGCAAGTGTAGTCTACGAGGACTTGAAATCTGGTGCCTTGTCACTTGGGTCGTCTAATTTCTTGGTAAGTGCAGTCTACGAGGACTTGACCACCATTTAGAGTGGACCACCATCTTGGGTAGAATTTTTTTTCCCGTCAATTCTTGTGCCTCCTCCCTTGGTCATTCAATTATTTGGCAAGGGATACTCCCGAGGGCTTAAACCAACATTTTTGGTGGACCACCATCTTGGGTGGATTTTTAATTCATCTGTAGTTTAGAGTTCTTTCGATTGTAAAGCCAGTATTTGGGTTATTGACTTCCGGTACAACACCATGGGTGATAGTGTTGCACGTTTCTTCTCCTAGTTCAATCTCTTTGGCCGCCAGCTTCTCATGGTATATCCTCCGTAGACTGTAACAGTCCATAGTGGAATGCCCTACGTATTGGTGGTATACACAGAAGTCTGGTCTTTTTTTCATCTCTTCCGTCACAACCAACTGGGGCCTTGGAGGTTTCACGACTTCGTGCTCAACCCATTGTTCGTACAGGCTCCTAAATGCCTTCTCGCTGCATGTGATAGCCTCCGGAACTGGCATTCTGGTATACTTGTCCCCATGTTTTTCTTTGCTTCACTCAAATATCTCATTCTTCTCCCTCTTTCCCCCTTGTGGTTTTGACTGAGAATCTGCCAAAGCCACAGTTGCTGTCCTCTTGCCCTTCCATGTAACCATCGCATGGCTGGTGGGAAATGTCATGATTCCTCCCAAGTCTTGTGCAAAATATGAGAGGGTCACAAATGAATCACAAGCTTTGGTGATGAGGTGGGGCTTGAAGGCGTCTAAAGCACCATTTTTGCATATGCTAACCAAGTTCTTTTTTTCAATTGGTTCTGCACACTTCTGTGCTCTGGAAATGCAGAGGAAGCAAGAGGAAATGGGTAATTTCCGCCAACAGTTGATGCAGATTCCTACCTTCAAGGCCATGTTCCCAGGTGGGCGATTACTCCAATGACGCGTGACAGAACCCCTAGAATCCGGAAACCTTATTAGGGTTATTGGGATTCCAAGAGCCTTCTTCTTGAGTCCTTCCACTCCTAGAATCCGGAAACCTTATTAGGGTTATTGGGATTCCAAGAGTCTTCCTGAGTGTTGAGAGAGAATGTCTAAGTCCTTTGATCGTCCAAGAGTCCAAGTCCTGAGTCTGAAGAGAGGACCCCTTCCCAATGGAATAGAAAGGGTATTTATAGGGTTTTCTAGAAAGTAGTCATGTGCAAGGCACATGCTTTCAGGGAAATTCAAAAAATACCCTTTAGTCATTAGAATAATGCCCATATTGCCCTGTCATTCTAGCCACCAATCCAATCCCTCAATCAATTCCCAAAACGAGCCGCCTCCACGAGTCTTCTGTCTCGGGACGCGTGGAGGCTTCTCCCGGGTCTAACACATTTATTTTTGACTTTTCCGTCTTTATTCCATTAGGTTATGCGAACCATAATTTGCACATTTAATGATGTCGTGGAACCCTAATTGTGCATTTAATTCAATTAGATCATGTGAATCCTAACTTTACACTTGAGCCCACAACCTATAAAATACTTAGAAATATTACATCAGAGTTTGCTACCCAGGTACGATAACCTTTAAATACATAATTACACGATAGATATTGTATTATTATTACAATCCACTTAGTTAAAACAAATAACTGTCTTCAGTTACGCATTCACATTCTCTTTTCCCTTGTATTTGCCAGATCCTTCTACGCGTTCATGTTACACTGAAAACTTTTAATTCCAAAGCAAGAATGAACATTCAATTGCTCAAAAAGTAATAGAATATAATAAACAATGCATAAAAGAGTTAAATATTTTCTTTGAGAATACTTCTACAATTGATCAACAGTTGTGAAGCATTGAATCAATTTCAGAATAACAAACCAAATAGCTAGCATTTTTGAAACAATATAATGACTATAGATGTCGAGCGGTCAGTTGACCTTGAACTTTGTTTTTCTTGCTATAAATGAGTATAACAGTAATTCAATTGTTTAACCATCTCACTCCCGGGCGCGATGGGTGATCAGCCCTTTATACCCTGCGTTAATAAACACTAAATTTTTGTTTTTATTGCCTTTTTGACAAAGTACGTAAAAGAACTAAGTTTGAGATTTGTGAAAGAATAAACCACTTGCATAAAGAAAATGCATAGGTTAGAGATACTTGCCTTTTGCGTTGTTTAGATACTTGAAGTTAATCGTCCGATTAAAATCCTACATCATATACTCCCACACCTCATGCTTATATTCAAATTTTACATAACACATACACTATATATAATAGTTAATGTATTATAATTACTTGATCATTTCAATAAAAAAGAAACTAATACATTAAATAAAATAATTTATTTAATGTAACAAAAATATTATATTTACATAATTAATTTTTAATCAACTATTTTAATTCAAATATTTAATGTATACAACTAACTTGTATAATTAAATATAAGGGCTAATTATACTTCTGTTACATGAAGTACCATCAAATTCATAATTTAGCTCCCAAAAAATTTGGGCTTGTTATTTACTACATCAAGTACCTAATTTGATACAATTTATCCCTTAATTTTCGAATTCGGCCAAAATTGACAGGAATACTCGACCCGCCCAAGAATTCGATCGGATTTTGTGTATTTAATATCAGTTGACCGTATAAATATACGATTTAACTTCATTTAAAGAAGAGCTATTTATAATTCCGTTACATCAAGTACACCCATATTCATGATTCGGCCCCCAAAGAAAAAGATTAAAAGTATTAAAATTTTAAAATTATAAAAAAATTATAAATATAATATTTTTATCCCTTTAAAAAAAGTAACTAATACCATAGAAATAAGATATAAAATTATAAATTCAATTTAAATTTATAATAAAATTATAAATACAATTTATAAAATTTAAGTTGTGATATAATTTGTAAAATTTAACACGTAAAATTTATAATTTATAATTTATAATTACTGAAGAATAATGTTGGAAAATTTATACATTGAATTTGTTAAATTTAAGACGTAAAATTTATAATTTATGATATAATTTATAATTTGCAATATTTAAGTTGTAAAATTTATACATACAATTTGTAAAATTTAAGACATAAAATTTATAATGTATAATAAAATTAATACATACAATTTTTAAAATTTAAGACATTAAATTTATAATTTATAATTTACAAGATTTAAGTTGTAAAATTTATACATACAATTTGTAAAATTTAAGACATAAAATTTATAATTTGCAAGATTTAAGTTGTAAAATTTATACATACAATTTGTTAAAATTTACAAATTTGAAGGAATAAAACAATTTGAAGGATTAGAGAAGATGGAGAGATCAAATGGGTCATTTTCTTTTTTTTTTCTTTTTCAATTTATAAAATTAAAATTATAAATAAAATTTGTAAAATTTAAGTTGTGATATAATTTGTAAAATTTATACATACAATTTGCTAAGATTTCCAAATTTGAATGAACTAAACAATTTGAAGGATTAGGGAAGAGGAAGAGAGGAGAGAGAGCAAATGAGTCATTTTTTTTCTTTTTCAATTTAAACAATTTAAAAGGATAAATATTTCTAAATAAAATTATAAAAATTTTAAATATAATTTGTAAAATTTAAGTTGTGATATAATTTGTAAAATGAGACGCCCCCAAAATAGGTATACCCGACCCATTCTGAGTCGCCAGATATCACACTATAAAATTTAAATACAAACTTCATTTATACTGTTGTTGAATCGTATCGTGCGAAGTATTTACGACAACGATTAACTGTGTGAGTTTTAATACAATATTGTCTCGTGAGACCGTATCCAAACTCAAATTATTACAATGCCATATAAAATACAGCAGCAAATATTTTAAGACCCCAAAGAAGATTACTATCTTGTTTATTCTAATGAGGTGTACTTTTGACGCTTTTAAAGTCGGGTTCTCATCACCCTATTGTTGTTCGTCAAAATCAATTATTAAGTGACGTATAAAATACGACACACACATCTTAGGTCCTAAATACAATTATCTATTGCAAGTCATGTCATTTTATAATGTATTGAGAAACTTCGACAGTCTCGGACCATCACACTATTTCCCTGTTATCCCCGCTCGACCCAACTACACTTTTATTACCTGAAAGGAATTGTGAAGCAAAAGGGTGAACACAACTAGCCCAGTAAAGAATATCATAACTAAAGATAATTAAATAATCAATAGCTTTTGTCAATAATAAATTAGAGATTTAGAACATATGGTAGATAATAAAACTTTTCAACCATAATTGCAGCAGAATCAACAATCCATTAGAAGAGTCAAGTAGAACATAATGTCTACTTTCTCCTCCAAATTAAAAGTCCATCGTTAATATTTCATTCCTGTAATACTCATCAACAGTTCTTCGTTTTACCCAAGACAAAGAGAACTTTCATCACATGTCTTCACCTGAACCACTAAAGATTTTAATTAAGTTCACAATTCATATTTATAATCATATAAATCAACAGGTTTCTCCTTGCCACAAAGGATTAATAGAATGTTTACTCAATATCCTTACCCCAAAGGTCAAGATATTCAAATATAATAACAATGATCATACTAATTAGTTGTCTATCTTTTGCACTACGACCCAAAGATATTCAACTATAAAACCAATGGTCATGATCATACTAATCAATTATCTGTCATTTACCTACTACCAAAGACATATAACCGTAAAATCCATAACCAACAAAGATAATAAAGAATGGAATAATAAAAGAATTTCACCATGTATGCGATTATTGCATAGATAGGTTATTCCAACATAATAATAAAGAATGGAATAATAAAAGAATTTCACCACGTATGCGATTATGCGTAGACAAAGTTATTCCAACATAATAATAAAGAATGGAATAATAAAAGAATTTCACCATGTATGCGAAGATTAGCATAGACAAAGTTATTCTAACATAATAATAAAGAATGGAATAATCGAAGAATTTCACCATGCGTATGTAATCCGTCCGAATGCATACGAGTTATTCCAATGAATAATAAATGCGAATAATAAATAATAGAACTAGGTCCCATGAAACGCATGTAGAGATAGGATATTTCGACAGAATAGTAAAGAATGAAATAATAAATAATGGAATAACAACAGACTTCACTAGGTATACGGTAATCCACGTATACAGGTTATTCCAACAGAATAATAAAGAATTGAAAAACAACAGACTTCACTAGGTATACGGTAATCCGCGTATACATGTTATTCCAACAGAATAATAAAGAATGGAATAACAACAGACTTCACCAGGTATATGGTAATTCGCATATACAGGTTATTCCAACAGAATAATAAATAATGGAACCGGTCGTGAAATTCACAATCGATGATATTCCGACGAGAATATTAAATACTTTTAATAATAAATAATGGAACCGAGTCGGTGAAATTCACACTCGACGTGATATTCCGGCTGAATAATAAAGAACGAAATAATAAAAGAATTTCACCAAGTATGCGGTACTTGCGATAAACAAAAGTTATTCCAACATAATAATAAAGAATGGAATAATGTAAGAAGATCACCAAGTATTGGGTAAACCGCATATACTGAAAGTCATTCCACCAAGTATAGGTAAATCATGCATACATGTTATTTCCAACGAAAAATAAAGAATGGAATAACGTAAGTTCTCTTCATGAATATGAAGAATAACACCCTTTACGAATACAACAAATAATATCCCTTACTATAATAATATCCCTTTACCTTTTAAATAAGAGTATTTTTCACTAGTAGAGGCGAGGATATACTCAAGAAAACTTGCACTACTCTCAAAGTTTTCTTAAACTCTAAAGAAATACGCTTCAAGATTATAGAAGAAGAATTCTCTCTATAGTTTCTCTCTGAGACTTCAAAGAATTCGTAAGAAATAATGAAAGAACGAGCTTCTATTTATAGAAGAATGGAATGAATAAGAAACTAACCCTTGAATCGGTCCGTTTGATTTATTTTAATCGGACGGTCCATATTTAAAGTAAAATCTTTTAAATAAAATATAATATATTCTATTTTATATAAAAAGATTTTTACTATCTAAATACTATCGCAGTACTATGCATAATAAAATATAATATATTCTATTTATAGAATAACTTTAATAAAGTATTACATTTTATATAAAAAGATTTTACTATGAAAACACTACGCATAATAGAATATAATATATTCTATTTTTAGAATAACTTTATAAAAGTATTCTGCTTTATATAAAAAGATTTTACTATACAAAAAACACTATGCGTAATAAAATATAATATATTCTATTTATAGAATAACTTTATAAAAGTATTCTGCATTTTATATAAAAAGCTTTTCTCATTATAATTTCAACCAACTGATTCGAAAAATTAGTACATCTCTTCATGGAATAATATTGTACCCAAAAATGATTTGAATGAAAAGAAATATATTTTTCTAGTGAATAGTATCCCGTGAATAGTACTCAAACAAAAAAATATCCCAAATACTTCGAGTGAATAATATTCGTGAATAGTAATTTAGGTGAATAGTAACTTGTGAATAGTAATTCGTGAATAGTAACTCATGAATAGTAACTTGTGAATAGTACTCAAACACAAAAAAGTGTCCCAAATACCCGATGAATAATAATACTAGTGAATAGTAATCGGGTATTTTACGTCAACTTGTCTACTTTGAAAATTTTTCACATATCACCCTTAACTTTAACCTTTTATAAATTTAACCATTCACAAAAATAGAAAAATTGAATACTTTTATTTTATAAAATTCGTGGTCTCACAATCTCCCCTCCTTATGAAATTTACGCCCTCGAAATTTACGTACGTACCTGATATTCGAAGAGATGAGAATACCTTGCTTTCTTTTCGGATTGTACCTTCCCGGTTATTTCCTGTGTATCATAATTTTCCCATTGCTTATCTCCTGTATTTCAGATATCATTCTAGAATACAGTTTCAAAATAAGGATTAATTGACATGCCACATATTATCCCTATACTTTGACCGACCAATTAAATACCAAATAAACTTAGGTAGGTCATACTAGCGAAGGAATTCCCCGTCTCTCCCCTCCTAGTTCTTGTTTCACATCTTAGCCAGGGATCATATCCCTAAGCTTTGATACCAACTGAGACGCCCCCAAAATAGGTATACCCGACCCATTCTGAGTTGCCAGATATCACACTATAAAATTTAAATAAAAACTTTATTTATACAATCGCTGAACGTGTCATGCAGTAGTATTCAATGATTAATCGTGAGTTTTAATACAATATTGTCTCGTAGACCGTATCCAAACTCAAATTATTACAATTCCATATAAAATACAGCAGCAAATATTTCAAGACCCCAAAGAAGATTACTATCTTGTTTATTCTAATGAGGTGTACTTTTGACGCTTTCAAAGTCGGGTTCTCATCACCCTATTGTTGTTCGCCAAAATCAATTATTAAGTGACGTATAAAATATGACACACACATCTTAGGTCCTCAATACAATTATCTGTTGCAAGTCATGACATTTTATAATGTATTAAGAAACTTTGACAGTCTCGAACCATCACACTATTTCCCTGTTATCCCCGCTCTACACTCTTATTACCTGAAAGGAATTGTGAAGCAAAAGGGTGAGCACAACTAGCCCAGTAAAGAATATCATAACTAAAGATAATTAAATTATCAATAGCTTTTGTCAATAATAAATCAGAGATTTAGAACATATGGTAGATAATAAAACTTTTCAACCATAATTGCAGCAGAATCTACAATCCATTAGAAGAGTCAAGTAGAACATAATGTCTACTTTCTCCTCCAAATTAAAAGTCCATCGTTAATATTTCATTCTGTAATATTCATCAACAGGTTCTTCGTTGTACCCAAGACAAAGAGAACTTTCATCACCGCCTTCACCGAACCACTTAAGATTTTAATTAAGTTCACAATTCATATTTATAATCATGTAAATCAACAGTTTCTCCTTGCCACAAAGGATTAATAGAATGTTTACTCAATATCCTTACCCCAAAGGCTGAAGATATTAAAATGTAATAACAATGATCATACTAATCAGTTGTCTATCTTTTTGCACTACGGGCCAAAGATATTCAACTATAAAACCAATGGTCATGATCATACCAATCAATTGTCTGTCGATTACACTACTACCAAAGTCATACAACCGAAAACCCATAACTAACGATATAATAAAGAATGGAATAATAAAAAATTTCACCATGTATGCGATTACTTGATAGATAGGTTATTCCAACATAATAATAAAGAATGGAATAATAAAAGAATTTCACCATGTATGCAGTACTTCGCATAGACAGGTTATTCCAACATAATAATAAAGAATGGAATAATAAAAAAATTTCACCATGTATGCAGCACTTTGCATAGACAAGTTATTCCAACATAATAATAAAGAATGGAATAACTAAAGAATTTCACCATGGGTGCGTAATCCGCATGCAGACAAAGTTATTCAAATGTAATAATAAATGCGGAATAATAAATAATAGAATCTAGGTCCCGTAAAAAACGTTAGATATGATATTTCGGCGAATAGTAAAGAATGAAATAATAAATAATGGAATAACAAAAGACTTCATCGTGTATCACGAGAATCCGCATGTCAAAGTTATTCCAATGAATAATAAAGAATGGAATAACAACAGACTTCACCAGGTATACGGTAATCCGCGTATACAGGTTATTCCAACAGAATAATAAATAATGGAACCAGTCAGTGAAATTATTAATTCTGCAAGCATGATATTAAACGGAGAATATTAAATACTTTTAATAATAAATAATGGAACCGAATCGTGTGAAATTAAACCGGCATGATATTCAAATGAGAATAATAAAGAACGGAATAATAAAAGAATTTCACCAAGTATGCGGTACTTCGCATAAACAGGTTATTCCAACATAATAATAAAGAATGGAATAATAGAAGAAGATCACCAAGTATTGGGTAAACCGCATATACATGTCATTCCACCAAGTATAGGGTAAATCACAAGCATCAAAAGTTATTCCAATGTAATAATAATAAAGAATGGAATAATGTAAGTTCTCTTCATGAATACGAAAGAAGAATAACACCCTTACAGAGTACAACAAATAATATCTCTTACCATAATAATATCCTTTACCTTTCAAATAAGAGTATTCCAGCTAGTAGGCGAGGATATACTCGAAGAAAATTTGCACTACACTCAAAGTTTTCTTAAACTCTAAAGAAATACGCCAAGATTATAGAAGAAGAATTCTCTTTATAGTTTCTCTCTCACTTTCAAAGGAATTCAGAAGAAATAATGAAAGCTTCTATTTATAGAAGAATGAAATGAATAAGAACTCAACCCATGAATGGTCCAGTTGATTTACTTTAATCGGACGGTCCATATTTAAAGTAAAATCTTTTAAATAAAATATAATATATTCTATTTTATATAAAAAGATTTTTACTATGCAAACACTATCAGTACACTATGCAAACACTATGCATAATAAAATATAATATATTTTATTTATAGAATAACTTCAATAAAGTATTACATTTTATATAAAAAGATTTTACTATGCAAAAAACACTATGCACAATAGAATATAATATATTCTATTTATAGAATAACTTTATAAAAGTATTATGTTTTATATAAAAAGATTTTACTATGCAAAAACACTATGCATAATAGAATATAATATATTCTATTTATAGAAAAACTTTATAAAAGTATTCATTTTATATAAAAATCTTTTCTCGTTATAATTTCAACCAAAAGTCTCAAAAATTAGTACACCTCTTCATGGAATAATATTGTACCCAAAAAAATGATTTGAATCGAAAAAGAATATATTTTTCGAGTGAATAGTATCTCGTGAATAGTACTCCGACACGAAAAATACCCCAAATACCCGAGTGAATAGTAATTTAGGTGAATAGTAACCAGTGAATAATAACTCGTGAATAGTAACTTGTGAATAGTACTCCGACACAAAAAGTGTCCAAAATACCCGAGTGAATAATACTAGAGTGAATAAAGAATCGGGTATTTTATAATAACTTGTCTACTTTGAAAAATTTTCACATATCACCTTTTAACTTTAACCTTTTATCAATTTAACCATTCACCAAAATAGAAAAATTGAATACTTTTATTTCATAAAATTTGGGGTCTCACATAAAATTTGAGACAAAAATTTATAATTTATGTTATAATTTATAATTTGCAAGATTTAAGTTGTAAAATTTATATATATAATTTGTTAAATTTAAAACATAAAATGTATAATTTATGATATAATTTATAATTTGCAAGATTTAAGTTGTAAAATTTATACATACGATTTGTAAAATTTATAAGTTCGATATAATTTATAATTTACAAGATTTAAGTTGTAAATTTATACATATATACAATTTGTTAAAATTTCCAGGTTTATTAAATTTATAGTAAATACATGCTATGGATCATTGCTTATATATATATATATATACAGAGGAGATCCTGTCCAGACTCCCGGACAGGTTAAAATGCGGACCCAATTTTTTTTTTTTGCTTTTTTTTTAAAACAACAAAAATATAAATAAATTATGGAACTTGAATTTTTACATAATACAGTATTTTGGGCGTGATTTGGATACCTATACCAAAAAATGTATGTACAGTCTGCACAAACTGTACATACATGTTCCATTATATGTACCCAAATCACACCCAAAACATTGTATTATATAAAAATTCAAGTTCCATAATTTTAATTTTTTTTAGTTATTTTAAAAAAAAAAGCAAAAAAAAAAGGACCGGATTTTAAAATTTTATGGGAGTCCGAACAGGATCCGGATCCGGATCCGGATCCTATATATATATATATATATATATATATGTAATAATGTCACAGATTTTCTAGTCAATATATAATAGTTCACATGCACATAATTTTATCGCACTATTATTTTATTAATTCTTTAAGATAATAATAAAAATCATAACTTTTCTTCCTTTTCAATTAACTCCAACAAAATCCATATACATAACACATAAATTTAATTACAAAAATTACAAATTAAAAATATGAATAAGAAGAAACTTGCAAATGGCTGGCAATTTTTCCCCCCCGCCAATCCTAGGACATTCATAACTTCAACTATTTTTTTGGGAACAACCTCTGTATCCATTCAAGTAAAAAATTTAAAAAACTAATAAGAGAATTTAAAAAAATAACATTTTGATAAAGAAATTGGGAGTCATAAATAAATCTTTTTTTTAAAAAAATCCTTACTTTCATAGCCAATTTGTTCAATGGCATCCATGAACTTTTTATGCATACCATCATTCCAAACAATTCTTGGTTTCTTCTCAACTGAAGAATCATCTCTAGGATCATCATCTTGTTCTTTCATTTTTTTTATATATTAGTCCCCCAACTTTCTCCACCGAAGTTTTTTGGCTGACCTGTGTTATGAAACAAGGCTTCAAAATAAGTATCTTAGAATCATGTTAATTAGGTTTAAGTTTCCAAATTGTGCCTATATGATGTTGTCCATATCCTACTTAAGAATTTATGGACCATTTATTTATTCATAGCTCTTCGACACACATTGTTTGGAATTTTTTGGTTCAAGATTAAATGTAAAGCTCTTTATCTCATTTAGCTTATTTGTAACATTAGCTGGACTTCTAAAAAATTTCTATTTTCTATGTTCCATATGGAAAATTAATTACCTAATTATATCTAGAGGAGGAAAACAAAGTAGAAGATTCCTTAACTATTTGGGCTCATTGTTACTAGTTTAAATTATTCGCTTAGAGAAACTAGCATACATTGTATAAAGGATAATAATGGTCTTTCCATTTTTAAAAGGACAGTTATTATTTGTGTTTTACATAATGTTAAGCTTATTGTTGCCCACATTTTTTTTGTATTAAGGTTAGATTAATTAAAAGGTTAAGAAATGTTTTGAAAATATCAACAATATATATTAGAGTGCGACAACATTTTACCTTTAAAATCAGCAACATTATTTCTAATATTGAAATGCCATGAACATCGATCATGCCCTGTATAATATGAAATAGATCACTATGGATAAATATATTGACATATGGAGAAATATATAGATTTACTAGAGATGGTTAAAGGGTTAAAACAGTGAAGTTGTATCTTACACCTCTAAATCTTACAAACTTCCATATACGTATTGAATTGAATTTATATACAAGCCAACGGGTTAAAGGGCATTGAAATATAATATTTCTATATATGGTCAAATTATTATATGATTATCATAAACACCACCACACACACACACGATATATATATATATATATATATATATATATATATATATATATATATATATATATATATATATATATAGGAGAATGATCTATAGAATACGTTAGCGAGAGGACCGTTTTCAACTAATGCGGCATCAGTCAAAATTAGAGTGAATGGTGAGAGATGAGGGAGGTCCAATTCACTATTCTCTATCGGCCAATCAAAACGATTTGTTTTTGATCGATCACAGCTAAAGGGAGTAGTGGCCAACAACAAAAAGTTGGCTTAATTACATTATCCTGATTATCTTCATACATATTACTTATTAATCAGTAAAATAAAAAAATAAAAAATTATAAGGATTATCAGGAATTATCTGTATACTTATCCTTATACTTATTAATAGATTATCCGTATACATATTACTTATTAATGAGTAAACTAAAATAATAAAAAATTATAAGGATAATCAATAATTATCTTTATACTTATCTTATATACTTATTAACAAAATAAGTATGTATAAGAATAATTCTTGATTATCGTCTTATGATTTTAATTATAAATAGGAAATAGTGATTGAGTTTATATATTTGAGTAGGAATATAATATAAATTCAATGACTATTTCCTATTTATAATTAAAAATCATAAGACGATAATTATTTATTATTCTTATACATACTTATTTTATTAATAAGTATAAGGACTTATAATTTTTTATTATTTTATTTTACTGATTAATAAGTAGTATGTATGAGGATAATCAGGATAATGTAATTAAGTCAAAAAAAATTTGTTGGCCGCTACTCCTTCTAGTGCTAGAGGGAGTAGTGGATGGGCATTCATCTCAGTCATTCACTCTAATTTTGGACGGCTGGATGAGCGTTAGTTGAAACAGTCCCTCTGACTAATGTATTCTATGGATCATTTCCCATATATATATATATATATATATATATATATATATATATATATATATATAGATAAAGGGCCGCTATGCACCATCATGAAAGACGGTAAGATAAAGGGAAGGAAGAGTAGGAGAAAGAAAGGAGTGACATATATGTGTGTGTATTATTCGTGTGTACACGTGACAATCGTCCAATTATGAAGATTTGATTAGTAAATCATATATGTTATGGTAAAAGATATTTATGTTTTATACATAGCGTAATAGAAGAAGTGAACTTACTAATATATAGTCTTAATGGAAAATGTATATTAAGAAATTAATTTTCGCATAAACAAGCCGAATAAAATAATATACTCCTTACATTTGGAATTAAAAGACCAAAATTAACTTTTTAATATTGATAAAAATATTTAAAAATTAAAATATCGTTTAGTACTAAATTCCTTATTCGGAAATGAATCATTTGCTAATTTAAAATTTATTTTAAAGAAAAAGATCTAACAATTAACAATTAAAATATAATGTATACTATTTTGAACATCTACACTAATATAATATAGTTGAGATAAGATAAATCTCAATCCAATTTGAGAAAAACTTTCAATATATTAGATAGACAAGTCATTTAGGATTGTAAACAAATCGAATAAAAATTGTTAAACTCACAAGAAATAGTTCTTGACAAAAATACCGACAAACTTTCTTATTAGAACACAAACTTGTCATTCTTAAAGAAGAACAGGATTAATATAGAACCATTATTAGAGATGAAAATGGGAACTAAGAGATTAATATAGAATTAAAGAGAAATAAATTCTTACCTGTTGCTAATAGATGGTGTTACATAGCGATAGCTCATTACACGAAAAATGCTTCTCAACAACCAAAAGCAGCAACATAAGCTACTTTGTTATAGTGGCTAGGGCTTAAGAATCGACAACTTGAGAGACTAAAGAGGCAAAGAGGAAATATACTAGAATAGGAGTTTTTATAGCTGAAAAATATATCTAGGGTTATGATTGTCGATTGAATTTAGTAAATTGGGCCCAAGACCGCTCAATCTCAAATAAAATTGTGATTTAGTTTCCTAAGCGCGAGCTCGGCCCACTAAACTTTATGAAACTCACCTCATCGATTGGCTTTGGGCCTTTATCAAAAAGACTCTTGTATATGTGACTTATATTTTTTTTCATTTATAAGCCCCTTAAAGTCGACTTCAAAAGAATCCAACTTCTTGTCTCTTCGGAATCTTTATAATTGTCTTCATTTTTCACTTTCTTACTAGCTCTATATGGTAGCACATACATATGATCAAATGTATTAACAACTTTTTAAATTATCATCAAGCATAAAAATATATAGTACATATATGTTTGTGTGTGTATATATATATATATATATATATATATATATATATACACACACACACACATATTGATGTATAAACTGAAAGCGAAATAAGTGAGTCATTAATTACATATGGTGGTGTGACAAATTAACTCTTGTCTTTGATATTTTATATCAAAGTCTCTAATCCATAGAAGTAAGTTGATTTCACCAAACCTCACTTACTTAAACAACTATTCTCACAAATATTGACTACACCAGAATAATTTATGAAAACCCTAGTTTTTTTGCCTAGTCCATTTCTCTCTATCGAGACCCTAGTTTTTCATCCATATTCGCTTAATTAGTTCATTTCTCTCAATCAAAACCCTAATTTTCCCCCAAATGTGCCTAGTCCCTTTCTCTCAAATGGCCTTTGGCTGATTTGATTTAGGGTGTTAGAGTAGCTCAAATATATTATATAATGTAAATTCCAAATGTGCCTAGTCCCTTTCTCTTAAATAGTCTTCGATTCATCTGATTTAGGGTGTTAAAGTAGCTCAAATATCTTATATAATGTAATTATTATATCAGCCTTAATAAACATGCAAAGTGCATGATTAATTTTTGTCAAAAGTACAAATATGTAGTCGTTGCTCCTTTCCCTTGTCCTTGCCAGATCCTTCTACGCGTTCATGTTTCACTGAAAACATTTAATTCCAAAGCAAGAATGAGCATTTAATTACTCAACAAGTAATAGAATATAAAAAATGTTAGAATTATAGGATCACACACACGCTCACAAACGATAGAGAATTAAGAAGAACACAAGAGATTTACGTGGCTCCCCAATTTGGGTACTCCACAGGCGGCGGCTTATTGTTTATTGATGATTCATTGGTTACATAGGGCTTTACAATAGATAGTATATATACCTACTAATCATATTCCAACCCTACTTTATATTATAGTCAATTACCCATAATACCCTTTCCAATTAATAACCCAGAAAAATAGAGGCGCTGACCCAACGCGGCCCGCGCAGCTTCAAGGCAAGCCATAACACGGCCGCCATACTTGCCTGTGATCTCCCGAAAGGTCGGTAGCTCCCGCCTCCAGACTTGCTTGACCCAAATACCCCCGCTACTAGCCCATGGTTCCTCTAGAGACAATAGCCTTCGCTACTCACCACTTCCTCCAGCGGCCACAAGACCATGGCAATACCCATACTGCCAGCTAGCCCTTTTCCGATGGGTTTATATTATGAGTCACAAGTTCCCAACAAATCTCCACCTTGACGAATAACCTCGTCCTTTCAGAAGATACGTCACTTGTCCTATCCAGTCTCGGGGTAATCCTCCAAACTAACATTTGAAGATATTGATCAAGTCCAAGCAATGCTTGAACTTGTTCATGATCCTGATCTTTGTCAACATGTCACCGATTTTGAAGTATGCACCTTTTCCAATATCACATCCCCAGTAGCTATCAGCTCTCTCACCTTGTGAAACCTTACGCTAATATGCTTGGTTCTTGCGTGATACACTTGATGCTTTGCCAAGTAAATGGCCCTCTGACTATCACAATACAGCTGTACTCTACCTTGATCTATGCCCAACTCATTCACAAAACCTTTCAACCACAATGCTTCCTTGCCAGCCTCAGCCAATACCATGTACTCAGATTCAGTAGTAGATAGAGCTACTAGAGATTGTACCATGGATCTCCAACAAATCGGTTCACCTGCTAAATCATCCAACCTTCCAGCATAATCTGCATCCACATACCCTACAACTGAAATCTGAGCCTGTTGCTTCGCAAACATAATTCCATGAGTTGTCGTTCCTCTTAGATATCTGAACACCCACTTAATGACTTTCCAATGCTCCCTACCGGATTGGCCATGTATTTGCTCACCGTCTTGATCAGTATGTGCCAAATCGGGTCTCAGACACACCATTGCATACATCAAACAACCAACAATAAACAATGCATAAAAGAGTTAAATGTTTTCTTTGAGAATACTTCTACAACAGATCAACAAATAGGAAGCCATTGAATCAATTTCTAAATAACAAACCAAATAGCTAGTATTTTTGAAACAATATAGTGACTATAGATGTCGAGTGGTCAGTGGACATTGAACTTTGTTTTTCTTGTTATAAATAAATATAACAGTAATTCAACTGTTTAACCGTCTGAGTCCTGGGCACAATGGATGATTAGCCCTTTATGCCCTGTGTTGATCAACACTACATTCTTGTTTTTTATTGCCTTTTTGGCACAGTAAAAGTTTTTCCCAAATATGGGGTGTTCATACTCAGACTTGAGTTCCAAACCAAATCAATTTGGTTGGACAACTCTACCTATCTCTATTATAATATGTTAAAAACTTATGGCAAAATATTGTAATTTGAGTCTAGCTGAAACGATTAGCTTAAACTCATCTTTAAATAGTTCAGGAATTTTAGAACTTAAAGAAATAAAAAAAATTGCATGCAAATATCGAATTGTACAAGTTAATGAACTTGCACAAGCATACAATATAAATAACTTGCTCGAATGTAAATAAGTTAGGGATACTTGATCGAATATAGGTAAGTTTGGGATACTTACCAACAATTTACATAATAGAAAAACATAATATAGATTAAGACACAAGATAAGAATATTTGCATTGTAAAAGATTCAAAGAGTTATAGATTGGATACTTGCAAGAATTAATTGAAGGAATTTGTCTAAGTATAATCAATTCAAGATATTTGCTTGGATAGAATTAAGTTTAAGATTTGTGAAATAATTAACCTCTTGCATAAAGAAAATGCATAGGTTAGGGATACTTGCCTTTTATGTTGTTTAGAAACTTGAAGTTAATCGTCCGATTAAAATCCTACATCATATACTACGCACACCTCATGCTTATATTCAAATATTACATAACACATACACTATATATAATAGTTAATGTATTATAATTACTTAATCATTTCAATAAAAAAAACTAATACATTAAATAAAATAATGTATTTAATGTAACAAAAATATTATATTTACATAATTAACTTTTAATCAACTCTTTTAATTCAAATATTTAATGTATACAACTAACTTATATAATTAAATGTGACGCCCCCAAAATAGGTCCACACAACCCATTCTGAGTCGCCAAATACATGGTACAGAAAATAACTACAACTTCATTATTACAATTGTTGTGTAAAATACGACAACACATATGCTATGAGTTTAAATATAAATATTGTCTTCTAGACATTATTCAAACTCAAATAAGTCCTCATTAAAATTATTGATACACTATTTTACAAAATAGTGAGGACTGCTAAAACAACTGTCTGAACCCATCACTTCATACCCCGACTAGTTCCCGCTATATTCTATCCTCATAAGAAGAAAAATGGAATAAAAGGGAAGAGGGTGAGCTCAACTAGCCTAGTAAAGAATATTATGACTAAGATAATGTAGAACAAATTATCGTTAGCCTTCAATAAATTAGATAAAATATAATGGACAACAAGTTTTAGATCAATATTCGCAGTGGAAATAACAATTCATTAGAAGAGTTATGTAGAGAATGAAGTCTACTATCTTCTATGGTTTAAAAGTCCATCATCAATATTTTATCCCTATAACATCAATCTATATACATCTTGAACCAAATATTCATCTTTTACTTTCTGGGCCAAAAGATATTCATTTGTATCACTAGTTGGTCATGTTCATCTCAACACATGTCCATCTTTTGCACCACTGGCCGAGATATTCATCGGTAATCATTCATCTTTTTTTACTACAGGGCCAAAGATATTCGGTTAGATCACCATTTAAGACTGAGGATGATGAAAAATATCTTAAAGAAAATGAATCCAGTGAGATAAAAGGACAAAGATTAGGGATTCGTACTTTGGATTATCCAAGTTTAAAAATACTCCATAATAATCAATTGTTGAGCAAAATTCAAAAATGAAGATCAAAACATGGATACAATCAAAGATAGTAACCATAATAGACAACTTGGAAAAGAAAAAAATTAATTTTTACGTGAATAATGTCGTGATACGTGAATAAGAACTCCAACAAGAAAAGGTAACAATTTCATAATAAAATCATACTTCGTGAATAGTACTTTCATGAATAGTATCGTATTCGTGAATAGTCTAAGCTAAGACATATACGTGACTAGTAACCTCGACATGAAAAGGTAAAAATTCATAATAAAATCCATACCAATATTTCTAAGATAATGATATTGAGCGAAATAACATCATTTACTGAAGAAAATAACATCGCTTTTACCTCGAAGAATAGTACTTACACTAGAATATCGGATATAATGTTGAAGGAAACTTGCACCTGAATAACAACTCTCAAAGTATCTAAATACTCACAAAAAATACGCTCGATATTATAGAGAGAAAACTTCGATTACGGTGTGATTTTCAATTCTAACTAAGCACCTATTTATAGAAAATGTTTAGAGCAGCCAAAGTAGACTAAAATTTAATAAAATAATATTTTAATAAAAAATTCACGCACACCACTTGACCAAACTCAAAGACACCACAAGTGGGGCCCACCAAATCCAAAAATTTTATAACAACAAAAAACGGGGCCCACCCATGTTTTTAATAAAAATATTTATTTTGAAACTTCAATAATTCATAATAAATAGCCCTTTAATCAGAAAAAATATGAATTTATTTCCATTTTATAGGAAATTTAATTCTCTACAACTTTTAGAAGAAAGTTTTTACAAATTCCAAATAGAAAATGACTGAAATCCATATACGGATGATTTTTAATACCTCCATTCCGACAAAATACTGATAAAACACCTCATTATTAATTCCTTCATTTATATCCACATAAAATAAATATTTCCTTTTCATATAAATCAATAATTAATTATCTAGAAATAATATTATAGAATCACAATAATGACAACCAGATCGTTCCCAAGAAAGAGGGACTTTCCGATAAAGATTTCTCCTTACTGGCGCGCAATTAGGTGGCCAAACCCCTTTCCTAGACAGAACTTCCTTAGACATTTCCAATAATTCTATCTAATAATATTATTCAAATAATATGAATTATTGATCTGATAATGGGAAATATTGTGTAGTGACAATTATTGAAACAATAATAATATAAAATATCAACGTAGCAATTATTGAATCAATAAAATATTGAACAGTAATTACTGTAACAATTATTGAGTAGTGCCTTCTTACGTAAGAATCAATAATCCAAAAATATTGTGCAATCTGGTATGCTTTCTTTATGCGACCACGCGCATTCTTGTACTTTAACCACCGGGTATTCCAACAGTGTTAACAGTAACAACTACGCCGTTATTTATACAAAAAAATGCATACTTGTCATTTCCTTCATCCGACAGTTTTCCGTTATGGGGCCCACAAATGGCTGCCCCATCGTACGAATATTCCCTGACAGCAAGAATATTCCACGACCAAACGAATATTCCCTGACAACAATGAATATTTTATAACTATTTGCTTATTTTACAAAATTTGAACATTTCACCCATAACCAAAGCATTATATCAAATTAACACCTTATTATTCAAAATAATAATTAGAGGAAATTCAATTTTATTTATAAAAAGTTGGGGTCTTATAACCTCCCTTCCTTATAAATTTTGTCCTCGAAATTGACGTACATACACAGTGTTTTCAAAAGGTGAGGATACCTCGCTTTCATTTCCGATTCCAACTCCTAGGTCATTTCCTCAATAGCATGGTTCCTCCACAAAACTTTGATTTGTGGTATAACCTTTGTGCATAGGACATGCTACTTCATATCCAAGATCTTGACAGGTATCTCCTCGTACATTGTGGTTTGGATCTTTTACATATTTACGAAGCATAGATATATGAAAAATATTATGAACACGAGACATGCTTGGAGGTAATGCGAGTCTATAGGCCACATTTCCTACTCGGTCAAAAATCTCAAATGGACCAAAAAATCGTGGATTGAACTTTCCTCTCTTCTCGAATCTTGTAACTCGCTTCCATAAAGCAACGAATAACAATATATGATCCCCAACATTAAATTTCACGTCCTTTCGATAAAGATCCACACAACTCTTTTGTCGATCCTGTGCCGTTTGTATACGTTATAAGATCATTTGGATCTTTTCTGTAGTCATGCGTACCAATTCTGGTCCCAACAACGTTGCTTCACCCACCTCGTCCGAGCATACTGGAGATCGACACTTTCGTCCATACAATGCTTTGAATGGAGCCATACCTATACTTGCTTGATAACTATTATTGTAGGAGAATTCCACCAATGTCAAGTACTTATTCCAACTGCCTTTGAAATCTAGGACACAGAGTCTTAATAGATCTTCAAGAGTTTGAATAGTCCTTTCTGATTGCCCGTCCGTTTAAGGATGGTATGCCGAACTAAATCGTAAATTTGTGCCCATAGCTTTCTGCAAGCTAACCCAAAATCGTGAAGTGAATCTTGGGTCACGATCCAAAACTATGGATACTGGCATGCCATGCAATCTCACAATCTCATTCACGTACATATGAGCAAGACGTTCAAGGGAATAAGTCTCTCATATCGGCAATAAATGAGCAGACTTGGTTAATCTATCAATAATAACCCAAATCGCATCTATGCCTTGAGAAACCTTGGGAAGACCTGTGAGACCCCGAATTTTATGAATAAAGATTTAATTTTTCTCAAAATATTTTTTTATATTATGGTGTGGATTTGATATAATGTTATAGTTGAGGGTAGTATTTATAAATTTTGCAAAGTAAGCAAGTTGTTATAAAATATTTGTTTGGTCAGGGAATATTCGAACGATGGCACAATCATTGGTGGACCCCACAACGGAAGTATTATCTTAGTTTGAAAACGACAGAATTATCATTTTATAAAAATAACGGTGAAAGTGTTACTGTTAAAACTGTTGAACTACTCGATAGTAAAAGTGCAGTAATACGCGTGGTTGCGTAGTAGCACACGGTATTGATTATTAATGCTTACGTGATAAGTCACTTAGTTATACTCAATTATTGCTACAATAATTGCTGCATCATATCTCTCATAGTATTGATTCAATTATTGTCACAGTATCATCTGCATAATATGTTATATTATTAAATCAATAATTGAGACGACAAAGTTATTCATATTATTATTTGTAATATTGACAATGTCTGTAAGTTCATCGAGGAGAGGTTTGGTCACCTAATTGCGGCGCTAATAAGGAGAAATTCTTATCGAAAAGTCCCCTCTTTCCTGGAAATGACCTGGTTGTTAAATATTATGAATTATAATATTAATGATGAATAAGTTCGTGTTGATTAAAGATGAAATTGATAGCTCCATTGTGTGGGAATTATTAGTGTTAGTAGAAATCGATATTTATTTTGATAATAATTGATGTCTGGAGGTTATATTGACCAATCGGGTAATCGAAACACTTTTCGTGTCAGAGTACTATTCACAGGTTACTATTCACGGGTTACTATTCACCCAGTTACTATTCACTCTAGTATTGTTCACTCGGGTATTTGGGACATTTTTTGTGTCAGAGTACAATTCACGGGTTACTATTCACCTAATTACTATTCACTCTAGTATTGTTCACTCTGTTAATTGGGACACTTTTCGTGTCGGAGTACTATTCCTGAAGTACTATTCACGGGGTACTATTCACCCGAAAAATATATTTCTTTTCGGTCCAAATCATTTTTGGGTACAATATTATTCCATGAGGAGATGTGATAATTTTTCAGACCGTTGGTTGAAGTTATAATAGTAAATCAATATGGATCGTTGGTTGAAGATATAATAGTAAATCAATATGGACCGCTGGTGGAAAGTTATAATTGTAAATCAATATGGATCGCTGGTTTAAAGTTTTAATAGTAAATCAGCATGGACCGTTACTTTAAGTTTTAATAGTAAATCAATATGGACCGTTCATTTAAAAGTAAATCAATCTGGACCGTTCATGAATTAGTTACTATCAGTCCATTCTCCTATAAATAGAAGCTCATTCCTTCATTATATCTTACAAATTCACTGAAACTCTAGATAGAGAAATTGTAGAGAGAAATAAGAAGAGAAGTCTGCTACCTCACTTTTCCAATATCCAGTTTTTTCTAAGGTAAGGGATATAATTTGTTGTACTCGTAAAGGGTATTATTTATTTCGTATTCATGAAGAGAGCTTCTGTTATTCCATTCTTTGTTATTATATTAGAATAACCTGTTTATGTGAAGTACTGCATACATGGTGAAATTCTTCTGTTATTTTATTCTTTATTATTCTATTGGAATAACTTGTCTGTGCGGTCTATCGCATGCCAGGTGAATTTTGTTGATATTCCATTCTTTTTTATTCTGTTGGAATATCCTCGTCTGTGCGGATTCTGGCGATGACACAGTTCCATTCTTTATTATTTTGTTGGAATATCGTGTCTGTGCGGATTACGCATGACCTGGTTCCATTCTTTATTATTCTGTTGGAATAACCTGTCTATGGGGTTTATCACATGCATGGTGAATTCTTTTGTTATTCCATTCTTTATTATTCCGTTGGAATAACCTGTCTATGTGGATTACCACATGCATTGTGAATGATCCTTCGTATTCATTCTTTATTAAATTGTGGAAATGATATGTACATGTGGATTCTTTGCGTGACGGTGAAAAAATCCATTTGCGATTTCATATATTCTATTATACTCAAATTGGTTAAAGCTTTGGCTTCTATACTCCATGAAATTAGTGAAATATCCTTGATATTTAAGCTTCATCTAATATCTTTTCATAAAAATATTCTTACGAGCATTCTTGAATTTTACTCCACAAAGCAATATCATGTTGACAATTTGGATGTTATTGAGTTCGAGGATAAATTAACTTATAAATCTTTAAAATTTATTCTTGAATTTGTTTTATTGAATTGTCATCATCCTCATGCTTATATTATGTTAAAAGTCATCATGGCTCATAGTGCATAGATGGACTTGGTATGATTATGACCAAGGATTATTCAAGATAATCACGGTATGTAATGTTACCAATGATATGGAAAAAATCCTCATTGGCCGTAGTGCGTTGATGGACGCGCTTTTGGTATGATTATGGCTATGGATTCTCTTGACCAAGGGTACAAAGATGAATTTTATTATGGCATGATCCGAACCATTGATGAAAACATGATTATCTTTGGCCGTGAGTGCATGGATAATTCGTGGTCGTGATACTAAAGAATATCCTTGGCTTTGTAAAGTGCAGGGATGATTTAATGATGTGGATTAATTATTAAGTTTGAGTCTCAACGATAAAAGTGATGAAAACCCTTTTAAATCATAGAAGATAGTAGATTTTATTCTCTAATTGACTCTTCTAATGGATTGCTTGTTCCACTGATTAATCTTGTTGTTTGTTATATTGTATCGGTTTAACACTATTGAAGGCTAATGATAATTTATTATGCATTATCTTAGTCATAATATTTCTTATTGGGCTAGTTGAGCTCACCCTTTCTTTTAATGTTCTCTTGAAATGTGAATATAAATTTGGGACTAGTCGGGGAATGGATTGACGGTCGAGATGATAGCATTAGTAACCCTCACTATTCTATGAAATAAAGTGATAATAAATGTATTGAGGACTTATTTTGAGTTTGAATACATGCCTGAAGACAATATTTGTATTAAAACTCACACCATCATGTTGTATATTTAAGGTTGTATTTGTTACGTACCATGTATTTGGCGACTTTCGAGAATAGGTTATGTATACCTATTTTGGGGCGTCCACAAGACCTGAAACGAAATCCATGGTAATGTGTTCCCCACTTCCATTTTGGAATCTCAAGTGGTTCTGATGGACCTTTTAGCACTTGATGTTTCGTGCATTTACACATTGACAAGTTAAACAACTTGAGATAAACTCACGATCTCTCTCTCTTCATGTTTCTCCACCAAAATGTATATCAAAGATCATGATACATTTTAGTACTCCCGAGGATGGATTGCAAATGGTGTGTTGTGTGCCTCCATCATGATTCTATGCTTCAAGTCGTAATCGTTAGGAACACAAAGTCCGGAGTTGACTCAAGTATTCCTTCTTCATCGATTCTTACTTACGGAATATCACCTTCTTGTACTTTCTTCTTCATACGCATCGCCTCCAGTCCAGTAGCTTGAAACAACTTTAACTTTATAGATTAAAGTTGGTTCTACTCAGATATTTGATATCATCACGTGGGTACTTGGAGCCTTTAACTCTATCTCCATCCTTTGCAAGTCATACAAAATAGGCCTTTGCGTTGACAATATCGCACTTTCGTTCCGCATATGATCTTCTACTCAATAAATCATTTCTGACGTTAAACTTTTCTAGGATGGTATTGGATGGTATGATCGTATCTTTCAACAACTCGAGCTAACGTCGTTCTTACGTATTGAGTTCCTTTTGGGTGAAGAAATATTTGAGGCTTTTATTATCTGTATAGATCTCCACTTTCTCCCCATACAGGTAATGTCTCCAGATCTTCAACGCGAAAACGACTCCTGCCAACTCCGGATCATGAGTAAGATAATTCCTCTCATATTCTTTGAGTTGTCGCATGAGGCATAAAGGCGACTTTCCCATGTTACATGAGAACACATCCTAACCCTTTACCGAAGCATCACTATAGATAACAAATCTATCCAAACGGATGGTATTATCGAATAGGTGCCAAAATGAGGCTCCTCTTGAGCTCTTGGAAACTCTTCTCGTATTTCTCACTCCATACGAAGTTTTTATCTTTCCGATTCAGCTGAGTTAACGGAGTAGCGATTCGAGAAAACCCTTACACGAATCTCAGATAATAACCAGCTAAGCCCAGAAATCTACGTACTTCGGTCACCGACTTCGGTTGCTCCCAACTTTGTATTGCTTTAATCTTCGTCGGGTCAACAGATACTCCATGTTTTGACACCACGTGCCCAAGGAACGCTACTTCCTCAAGCTAGAACTCACATTTCTTCAGCTTGGCATATAGTTTATTTTCATGAAGCCTTTAAAGTACCAGCTTCAAATGGTGTTCATGATCTTCACGGCTTTTGGAATGGATGAGGATGTCATCAATAAACACAACAAAGAACTAATCCAAATATTTCTTGAACACACGGTTCATCATATCCATGAAAGCGAGGGAGCATTAGTCAATCCAAAAGACATGACTAAGAATTCATAATGCCCGCACCAAGTTTTGAAAGGCGCCTTGGAATATCCTCGGTTTTAATCTTCATTTGAAGATATCTAGAACGAAGATCGATCTTTGAAAAGAATTGTTGTTGTTTGCAATCGGGTCGAACATGCCATCAATGCGAGGTAGCGGATACCTATTCTTGATGGTGACATGGTTCAATTCCGATAGTCAATGCAAAGTCGCATACTCCCATCTTTCTTCTTTATGAATAAAATAGGAGCACCCCAAAGAGATGTACTAGAACGAATGAAACCTATGTTTAAGAACTCCTGTAGTTGGACCATTAACTCCTGAAGTTCAATAGGAGCTGTAACGCCCGAGAAAAATCGAATTTTTAGAGGAATTAAAATTTTATTTAATTATAATGATTAAATGAATTTAATTGATTATTTATGGAGCAAGCTAATTGAAGGTCGTTATATGACCTAGAAATGTTAGAACATCGTAGGATTTTGGCTACATGGTAGAATTAAAGTGTTTGAATTTCCAAGATGAAAATAAAAGCTTTCCGAGAAATTTTCTGAAAAACACTATTCACGCATTTCTGCTCGGGAATTATTTTTGAACATCCGAAAAATACGTAACGATAGAATATCAATGTGAGATGAAATATCCAATAATATTTCAGTTATGGAAAACGTAATATTTCGCCTGTGGACTTAAAACATAACGTTTATAGAAAATGATTTACGAGAAGGAAATGTAAAGCGATTAATGAATAAAACAATGATTGTATAATACGTAGGTATTATAAGAAGTAATGAATACGAGGTATTAAACGAATATGTATGAATGATGGTATATCGTATGTGATGAATAAGTATACGAGGTGGAATACTGAGATTAATACGTAAATTATCGTTAAAAGCTTTAAGCCAAATGTAATGAATTTGTAGGATTGTGTAGAAATATTAAAGTCCAATGTGAATTGACAAAGCCCAAATGTAAGAATGGTTAAGTCCAATATAATTTAATGTGCAAGCCCAAATGATTAAGCTAAGTTAATTAAGCTAAAGGCGAGGTAAATAACCAATGGGTTAGAGAATGGTTTAAACCCATGGGTGATCCAAAGTAATAAACAAGTACTTAGAGGCTAAGTAAGTGTGATGACAAAGTAAACTTAATGCTTAAGTAATGTGATGGGCAAGCAAAGGATAGATGTTGTGATGGCCAAGTATTTTGTGTAAGGAGCAAGTTTACTTAGGGGCAAAGTAATGAATAGTAAGGAGGTGGATTAAGGAGGTGGAGGTGGCTTAATGACCATTATACCCTAACTTTAGAAGTCCTATAAATAAAGCAAGCTTCCATTTCATTTGTTGGTTGTTAGTTTTTCATCCAACTTAAGTTGAGAGCTTATTTGGTATAGAGAATAAGCACATATAAAGCTAGACTTCCTTTGTTAGATTTTCCACCAACAACTTATAGCTTATTGATTTGAGAGAAAAGCAAGGAAAGATAGAAGTTAACCTTTGTTATTTCAAAAGCAAGAAGAAGATTAAGGATTAACAAGTGTTAATCAAGAGTAAGTATTCTTGAACCTTGATTTTCTTTCTCTTCCATTGTTAGAGAATGGGGTATTGGTAGAACAAGCATGCTAAGAAGAGGTTGGAATAATGAATCAAAGGGCTTAAGTCTTAATAAAGTTTGGATAAGTCATGAATAAGAAATTCATTCGTAAATAAGTTATGAACTTATAAATAAAAGTATAAGAACATGTTAGGACTTATAACATGTTTACATTAATAAAATTAGTATGATTAATAAGATGTAAGAATAGTGATTAAAGGACTTAACTCATTAATAAGTCATATGAAAAGAAGACATAAGTCATGAGTAATGAAAATATAAATAATTTATATTTTCATAAGTTACAAATTTATCAAGAATAAGTAATAACTTATCATGTTATGAGTTAATGAATCATGTATGTCAAGATATTAGTATAATGGATTGAATCCAATTGAAACGGTTTAAAAATCTCACGTAATAAAGTTTTACCGGAATTAACACGATTGGACGATAATCGTCGAATTCGTGAAATTCTCGGAATGAAAGTCGAATTTTGATATTGAGTTTGGAAACGTTGGTTTTCAATGGAGACAAGTATTATTTGGCATTATAGAGTTGCGGACTCAAAAATGGCCGGATTCCGACTTAGAACGAAGAAACGAGCGTTGACCGTTCACGAACGTTTATCGTTTTCTTTAAAAATGGACTAATGGGTGAATTTTTAGCAAACGAAGACGAATAGATAAAATTCTTGCATGAACGCATAGAGTACGTAATTTGTGAACCGTAGGCTCTTGAACGAGCCAATTCGGACTTATAACAAAGAAGTTACGAGTCCGGGAATCTTAACTTTTGAAAAATCATCCAAGTTTTTTGGGTGCCTTGAATCGGTTGTGGCTGGCGCCAAAGACAAGGAAAATTAGCTCATAGTCATGGTACCAAAGTGGCCATCAGCCCTTGGAGAGTCACGCCGAACCGCGGCATATAAAACAGAGACTCGTGCCGCGGCGTCGAGTCTGAATTTTTGAGTATTAAGTGGTGGCCTTGTATAGCACAAGACTAAGTGCAATAGCCGTGACTCATATTTGCCCAAATTTTAAAACATAAATGGAATAAGAATGGTTACAAATAGAGTATGAAGGAAAATTGTTTAGCAATGAACTAAGGGACTTAATACAATATTGTTAACTGATAACTAAACCTCAAGTGTGATCACTTAGAGTTAAAGTAAGTCAATTAAAGATGAACGCAAACGGTATGCAATAAGCGTACTTAACCATTGACGATCAAGTTTCAATTAATAACATAAGGACGTTAGTAAACCGTGAGGAAGGATAATTAACTTGAACCGAGTTGTATTAATGAAATAATTTCAATTAAGTTATAGAAGAGAACGTAGTTGGTAAGAATGATGTAAAAGAATGACGGAAAGCCGGAACCCATAAATAACAAATCTAATACGGGATTAGATTGAGAAGTAGGGTAAGATTATTTAAGAACTATGTATGTTCAATCATGACCTAATATGGTATGTTATGTGGTTATGTGTTGTAGAGACCGTAAGGACTCAAAGGAAATGTAATTTTACTGTAGCAGACGTTGAAGGCAAGTTTTTCTTAAACGCTTGTCTAACCTTCGTGTTAGCCAGGTTTTCAAATGATTTAAGTTATGAGATGCATGTATGGTTTTAAAGAAAGAGTCGATGCCAGTTTTAGCTCGGCTAGACTAATCGTGATAGATTGATTGAACTGTTTACAAGTCTTTCAATATAGAATTGCTAACGCTATCCTACGCCAACTATTTGGTACGAATTCAAGGTAAGTCTGAATATGAATAAACAAATGTATTTTCATCGAGTATTCGATGGGCACGTGAGGTTGCCACAACTTAAACATACACGTTTAATGGATGTAGTGTTGATCAACATAGAGTACTATAAAGTGATCACCTAGAAGTGCTCGTAAGATATGCTGACTTTACGGACTTCGTGCTTGGGGTTGTCCTTTTCAAAGAAACTATAAGACGCTCACGTCTTGAACCTAATTGATGAATCTTTGTTATTGTAAAATGTTTTGAAGGAAAAGAAACGTTATTTTAAGTTATTGATAGTACTTCGTAACTATCATCCAGTTATCGAAGATATACGATTCCTATGTTTTAAGCATGCTTTTAAAATGAAATTGTTATACTTGCTGAGCTTGTTATGCTCACTCTTGCTTGAACCATATGAATGCAGCTTAGATCGAATGGACCAAGGATTCGACAAGGTTAAAGTGAAGGCTAAAGGCGAACGTGTAGATTACCTATGTAATAGTATAGGTTTGTAATGATAATATTTGATATTATGATAAGAACAAATGTAACTTGCTTATAAAAACACAGGAATGGTAGTATTATTTTGGAATATATATAAGACATATTAAGTCCTTTTGAGGCATTTCAATTGAATGTTTATGTGAACTGTAGCACCATGGAACACCATCATCGGGTTGGAAGAGACCCGGATTTGGGAGCGTCACAGGGAGCCATTCGATATGGGGTTTTAGAAATGGGTTTTATACCAGTTCAAGGTCAATAAATAATTCAACTTCACGCCTTACGGGGTAGGCCGGAAGTTCTTCGTGAAATATATCGAAAATTTACTAACAACATATATATTATTCAAATCGGCGTATTTTTTGTTCAAGTCCATGATATGGGCTAAGAAAGCTTGACATCCATTTTTCAATAAACGAATAGCTTTATGGCTTGATATAACAAAGGTTTGACTTTAGTAGTTTGGTTGCTTGAATTCGCATAATAGATTGGTTAGAATATGAAAACTAAAAACCTTACGAAAATAATCAATTTTGGCATGATGAGTGGTTAACTAATCAATCCCTAAAATCACATCAAATGCAAGTATTTTCAAAGAAATAAGATCGACAGGTAATGTGATGGTCCCAACTTGAATTAAGAAATATTTATAAACAGTGGATGTAAAGAAAGTTTCTCCTAACGGAGTCTCAACAGATAAGTCAAAGTCTAATTTCCCAGAATCAAGTTCAAACATTTAGCACAACGTTGGGATTTATAACAATAGATGTGTCCCTCTTTCCGCGATTTATAACATATGATGGGGTGATCGCTCTCCTCCCCAAAGGAGCAGATTGATCTTTGGTCTTTGACGCTTCACATTGTCATTATTGTACCTTCTCTTTTGAAATCTCCCCACTCGCGTCTTCTACCTATCGACGTTGGGATTTTTATTTGTCCCTTTTCGTTACTTGTTCTTTGGTGTTCTCATGTTAAGTGAGATTTGTTTGAAAAAACAAGTGAAAAAAGTCTAACATGTATCATGTCGACGATTGGAATGTGAGAGTCGCTAGTTGGTTTTTTATATGATTGTACCAACACAACCGAGACAAGGTTTGCACATTGACCCAGTGATGTGACACTGCTAAACGGGTCGGTGAAACCGAGATTCATTAGGATCCGGGGACTTGATTATGCGGAGGAAAGGTGTTAGGCATCCCCCGACATCCGTGTTACCACGGTGACCGCCTTTTTTCAAGAAACTATTATCTGAATTTGTGTGTGTGTGGGTCAATGTGCTATTATTTGGAAGTGGTACGAGGCCTCGTTCGCACCTATATACACAGGGTTTGAATTTATGTAAAAATTTAATTTTTTGCAAGATATAACAATGATGTTTTATAATAAAAGGTTTTTTAAACCCTGATGCTCAATAGTAATTGAGACCTTGTACACTTCTATTTTATTAAGTGTTCGGTTTGATTGATTTTTATTTCCGGGATGCGAAGCATCTATAAGAAAATATGTACAAAAATAATGTCGATTTCCTCGTCGGTATGAAAACCATCTGAGGAAATTCAGACACTGCAGAATAATTTACAAGATGCTTACAGTTAAAAATGTCCATCACGGGAACCGAATCTAGATCCAATAAATTTGAATCAGATCACATGATTCCTAGGCGCACATGATACCACAATTTGTATGAAAGCGATGGCAGTTGTATATATATAAAAGTCAGAAATATATATATAGACATGATCATCAACCACAAAAGCACCTCCATGGGGGATCGAGAAAATGTAAATAAAATCAGAAAAAAAGCTATCAACCATACGGAGGAAACTCCAAAGTGGACAAAACTTAAATAAAGCTGTAAAAGTGATCAACTGCCATGAAGTAAACTCTAGGTAGGACGAAATGTAAAGAAACCTATAAAAGCGATCAACCACCACGAAGTGAACTCCAGGTGGGACAAAAAAATATATATATGAAACTCGGCTCCCGCCAGTACAAAAGTAGGTATATGTGAGCTCACAAGTGTTTAAAATGGGAAAGCACTCAGTATATTGCAAGTACGGAGCAAATTGGACAGGGCTTCCTCGCTCTTTCTCTTTTCAAAATGGCCACCCCAAGCCCTCTATTTATAGAGGTGGGAGCCACAGGTGCGGCTCAGCCCGAGGGGTGTACTTCTGCAGCTGCCGGGGTGCCCCGGCGAAGGTGGGTCCCCATTGCCGTGTCCAAGCACGTCTTGACACTTTCAGACAATGCTGTTGTTATTTCGGCTGCTCATAACTTTCAATCCAGGAGTCTGATGGAAGCGTGCCATACCATTCTAGAAAGCTCTTTCCGAGAGCTACACAATGACATAGGATTTGCCCTTTTTTGATTCTAGGAAGATGGGTCCATGACCAAAATGGCATTCCCGGGTTTCTGTCAGGTAGTCCGTTGAGCCGTTTTGCGTAGTTTATGCTTGAAAGTTAAGATATTGTTCTCGTGGGACTTCTATTGAAGAAATTTGAGTTGAAATGATTTGATTTGATGTGAGTTGAAGTTGAACTGGCAAAGTGACCATTTTGCCCCTCCCGGGGTTATCTCCGGTTTTCGCGCACTTGTAGTAGTCTTTTCTCAAGGTTATCTCTGGGGTTAACCTACTGTTGACTCTGAGTGTCCTCGGGGTTATCTCTGAGGTTGGCTTGACCTCTTGGGTCTATCTTTGGGGTTGAAACTGACTTTCCCGAGGTTATCTCGTTGGAAACTATTTTCTCGGGGTTATCTCCAGGGTTGGAAACTGGATCTCCCGTGGCTATCTCTGGGGTTAAAATTGATGTTGTGGTCCTCCAGGGTTATCTCTGGAGTGTGAAAAAGACGATGTTGCCCTCATGCATGGTTAGTAACAGGCAAAGAAAATTTTGAATGTCTACAGATGCCCCTCTTTATCAGGTTCATGCATTGCAATGGAATGTGTGACGCCCCCAAATCTAGGTACTTAAAACCCGAACTCGGTGCTTCACGATACCATTTATATAAGCTGAATAATACTAATAATAATAACAATAATATAAAATTCAAACTTAATTTACATATGCATCAAAGTTTACTCCCAGGTACGAGACCTTTAAACATTCATTACATCATAGATAATAAGTATCATTGTCTTAATAAACTATAACTATTACACAACATATTATAAATCTCATTCGTCACAAACTTTCCTTTCCCTTGTTCTTGCTTGAGCCTTCAGTTGATCATACTTAATCGAAAACATTTAAATTTAAAGCAAGAATGAGCATTGGATTGCCCAAAGAAGTAATAACAACAATATATATTAGTTTGAAAGAATTAAATATTTTCTTTGAAAGACACTTCTACAAATCGAATCAACAACAGTGAAGTAAGTTTGAACCAATAATAGCAACATATCATTTCAATATGAAATTTTTGAAACTACGTCTGATCTATAACCGGAGATCAATCAACATACTATGAACATTGTTTTCTATTTTCGAAAAGGTTAAACAAAAATTCATCTCAGAAACCGTTATAAGGGGTGATCAAATAGTTATGCCTGTATTGATCAATACTACATGCAAGAACGATATTATCGTTCACTCTATCCTTCTTAGGTGCACAAAAGTTTTCCCATATTTGGGATGTTCATACTTAGTCGGGAATCCAAACCAAAACAATCTGGTTGGATACAATAACATTCTATCTTGCTCAATGAATATTTCTTATGTCCAGTCAATCAAATAGCTTGGACGGCTTTTTAAGTCAACGTATACATACTTGAAATCAATAAGTATGTATCAAAATGTGATTAAATACAATAGTTATCCAAGTGGGGACACTTGTCTAACTCTATACAAATTAACGAACAGAATAAATATCTGAATTTATACAATAATACAATGATTGGATAATGTAAGAACTTGTATGGATACAAAGATCGAATACATAATCAATAATAACAGAGTTAATAATCTTGCACCATAATAATTGGAGTAAGTTTAGGAACTTGCATAACATGATATACCTGTTTGCACGAAATAAAAGTAGTGCAGAAGGTTTGAGATATTACTCGAGTTCTTTGCTTTACAATAACGTAACTTAGATTAATCTTTTATACAGCGACCTATCAGTAATAAGGTCATTCGTTTGATTAGAATAATATATCGTAACCACGTAACAATCGCTCTATTTCAATCAAAGACATAACCTAATCACCTTGTTACCTATGTTTAACAACCATTGAATCACAAATAATCACATATCTAATTACATTATCTAAGTCCAGATCAATTTCTGAAATATTTCGGTGTACCGACGGTTTTATCGGGTAAATATCGAGTCTAAGACTCTATCGTGTAGTTTAATATTCGTTTAGATATTTTAAATATCAGTCATATTATTTTTCATAGCCTTATAATAATTTTTAAATAAGTATTATACTTTATCATGAATTTTCAAACACTGAAATCATTATTAAATGATTTAAATATTAACTAATTCTATTATCATTAATATTTAATTAATATTAAACTATTAATGAAACCATTGCCAAAATATTAAAGTTATTTATAATAACTCAAAATATTTTTAAAGTATTAATATTAACCTTAAATGATTTTTAAAACATTTAAAATCATTTTAAATAATTATCATTATTATTAGAATATTAATTTATTATTTATCAAAATATTAAAAGTCATTAGTTATAACTTTAAATATTTTAATTCATTTATTTCCTTTTTAAATGATTTTGAAATTAATAAAACCATTTTTAAACTATTTATTATTAAATAAATTTAATATCATTAATAATAAATTAATTATTAATATTAAATTATTAATGAAATTATCCTTTAAATATTAAAAGTTATATTTTATAACTTCAAATATCTTTAAACACTTTATTTTCATTTAAAATGATTATTATAATATTAAAATCATTTTTAAACTAAATTATTTAATATAATTATTAAATAACTTTAATATCATTAATAATAATTAATTAATGAAATTTACCTTGAAATATTGAAAGTTATATTTTATAACTTAAAATATTTTTAAATACTTATTATTATGTAAAATGATTTTAATATAATAAAATCATTTTTAATTTATTTAATTCATTTAGTAAATAACTTAATTATCATTAATATTAATTTATTAATGAAATTTATCATAAAATATTAAAAGTCATTAAAAATAACTTAAAATATTTTCTTATATCATAACATAATTTTAAATGATTTTTCAAATATAAAAATCATTTTTATCTAATTTATTTAATATTATAATTAAATAAATTAAATACTAATAATATTTCAAAAATATTAAATATTTATGAAATATACTTAAAATAATTAAAACTAATTTTCAGAATTTAAAATAATTTTTAATAATTTATTTTGTATTTTTAATAATTAAAACTAATTAATACTAATTATTTAAGAAAAATATAATTTTATTCAAAATGTCAAGAAGACCACCTATAGTGATGTGAACTGCCGCTTATAGGTGTTCTTCGTGTTCTTGGTCAAACCCGTAACCTTCAAGTCATATTCTTGAAAGTAGCGTGTTTGACAACAATAATTCTTAAGTTATAATGTTTCGAATAATTAAAACATCGATCATGTAGTTAAAATTCAACACTACATTATCTAACAAGAAACATGGCCAAAACATAAGAAACCAAAAGATCTAGTCATAGAAAACCTTGTTGAAAGTCGTTTCTTCATTTCGGGTTTCCGTAAATGAAGAATAAATTCCAGTAGGCAACTTACGATCCTCATAACTTGTAATACATAAAATTATTTTGCGATCTATCAATTCCAGCTTATAGACAACACCTACGACTACAGATCTATCACATAACCTTGTCATAATATCAACAAATAAAGCAGATACAGGCCGGTCAAACTATGTCAAAAAACTCGTTCATACAATTTCTGAAAATTCCAGAAAATGGAAAATGTTACCAAATGGTCTACTTTGACCATCTACTACAAAGATTCTGTTGATATAATAAGGAATCTAGAGGCATAGATCTAAAGTTTATACAACATACAACAATCTAATTACAACAACACCAACTAATCGTCTAAAAACCGCACGATCAAAGCAATTGAAAACGCGTTAGTCGACTGAAATGACCTTCTGGGTTGCCCAGAAATGGTTTGGTCATGGTCGGTCAACGACCTTTGACCAACCATATCTGACAATCTATTTATGAT